>CAJNDT010004434.1:121458-630842 GCA_905221615.1 Symbiodinium sp. CCMP2592
CCGACCGACATTTCGCCCTGAGCGAGTACTCCCACATAGTCCTGAAGCTGCGCGACAAATCCTTCACGAACCATCTGCCTGGGATCAGGGTCTTCTGCACCTTGTTCTTCTTCGGGTTGCGCATCCACATCCACATCCTGTGCAGGTATTGGTGGAGCAACGGAGAACCCTGGATCGTCCGTGACGTTGTCAGCGGCCTGTGTCTCGTCGGTTCTCGCAATCTCTACGGGTTAGATATCACCATCGACGATCACTGTGAAATCAATCACGAGGTCAGCGGACATGTTGTTGACGATCTCAGCGACTGCTTCATTCTTCTTGGGCGGTGTCCTTTTGCGCGGGGAGTCAACCGTGATCAGCTCGATGGCTTCGGCCGACGCGTAGCGGAAGAATGACCTTTCGATTCCTCTCGCGCACGCCTTTGCTCCCTCAAGGCCACCCCAATTCATGAAATGACTTGGGTGTCTCATTGCAATCGTAAGAAGCCCGAGCGCCAGCTCCAATGTGTCACCCAGGAGCTCTTCTTTGGGCAAGACTGACCCTCGGTAGCATTCTTGGCGCTCCTCTGGAGTCAAAAGCATCCTCATGAAACCAGCATAAGCGCAGTTCCCGGCGTCGTAGTAGCAGATGTAGCATGTCTTGCCTTCGGAGTCATATCCTCTGTCCCACGCCAACTGTTTGGCCTTTCCCCATGCCGCGTACTCGATGGCCTGACTGGCTGTGATTCGGAGACCACCGTAGTGAGAAACCGTCTTGCCGATGTCTTCATAGAACATCTCTGCACAAACTTTGAGGAACTCCTTGATGTCCACGCGAGGATCCACGAATTGAAGCCTCAGGTCATAAAGGTGCTTTGCGCAAGCCAAGGTGTACTTCTGGGACGCGATCAAGTCATTGAAGGAGCTGATTTGATGCTGCATCTTCAAAGCTGAAGTATGCGCGCACCCAATGCAGTGCCCAGGATACCCGTTTCCGGTCGGCTTGAAGAAGGCTTGTGCGTAGCACTCAGCCAACTTCATTCCTTCGCACCCAGAGCAATAGAACGTTCTCCCTTTGACATAACCAGTGTTCGGGGTCGCATAGGTGTCGATCCTGAACCAGTAGTGCCGGTTGTCGTAGTAGGCCTCGGGAACGGTCATGGCGATGTCAAAATCCTGCCAGGTGACTGTGGACGACTCAGCGACCGTGTCACCCTGGGCACCCGACCTGATCTGTTGCTGCTGTTCCCCCGTAAACCATGTCTGCGAGATCTTGGTGGTCGTCTTGACTTCACTCTTGTCCTCCCAAATCTCGACAAGCGACGGGTGAGCGACTAAGTCGGTTCTGACTGTCTCGTCCCATGAGCGAACTTTCGATGCCTCAACAAAGCACGTGGATACCATCTTCTCGCAAAACAGCTGCTTCTCATAGATAGCTAGGCCCAATTTGAACCTGACCCGATTGTCCGGTGGTGGTACCTTCTCGACTGACAATGTATGCACGCCCGACGATGCATGTTTCGCCTGACTGTACATTCTTGACCAAAACGAAGATCCATGAATCACCACACATGCTCGGGCCCGCAACTCCAGTTCAATGTACATTCCCAGCGCGTGGAAACCGTTGAACATAGAAGCTTTCTGTCGAAGGTAATTGCTGGCTGCTCCTACGAACCGTAAGTCGTGGTTGATGTTGACAATTGGAGGGCGCGTGGTACGCTTCCCTGCCGCAATGATGGGGTCAACGTACGTGGCTTTGAGCTGTCGCTGCAAATCAGCACGAATCGCTGCTCCGTCTCCGACCTCACTCATCGGAAATGATATGTTCTCGATGAGGATCGCTTGGAGAGACAGATGGTAGTGCAATGTGACGGTTGCAAGCTGCTCTTCAGTCAAGCCATCCAATGTCTCATTCACAGATTCCAACGATCCCTTCGTGACTTGGAAGTTGTAGTTGGCACCTGCGGTGATCGACGGGCTCACAATGTAGATCTCACTCCATCCATGCATGACGAGATTCTCCCTCACTGTATGCGATGACCCTCTGGTCCTTGCGACCATGTCAAAGTCTTGGACGAGGATCGTGCATTGAGAGCGCATAGTCGCGGCATCAGGCTTGCCACCCATACCCAAACTATTGCGAAATCCGTTCAGCGTGTTCATGGTATTGATCCTTGCTTCTGCCGGAATTTCATCGTTGTCGACAAGATCGCTGTCTGCCTCGATCATCACAGCCGAGGTAAGCATTGGAGGAGAAGGAAGATGCACGCACGACACCAATGCCAATGCATGGTATAGCCGCGAGTACATCCGTAACCACATCTTCGTGCTCAGCTTCACGTAGACCTTCAGGTTGAGACCCTTGTCGTCACTTTGAGAGACGGAACGAATCCTTGCCAAGTAGGTCACCAGTCTTCTGACGTAATGCTGAATCGGTGTGGTCCCCACGTCGTGGTTGGCCACGAACTTTGGCGTCTCATCAATGGTAGGTGGGTACTCGTCTTGATCACGGGTCGTCGCCAGCAAGCTTGAGCGACAGCCCTTTTCATCGATGTTGACGTAATGGTACCAACTTTCCTGAGCGCCAGCGGGGATTGGAGCTTCCTCCCATGTCGGTTGCGATGGTTCCTCTTCCGGTTGCGAAGTCGGTGGTTGTGGAGGAGGTGCCGCAGAAGATGATGACGCCGATGCCGTTGCCTCGTCCGTCCTTGCCCTCTTTGGTCCGTGGCTAGGAGTGGCTCGAGGCTCGGTAGCGGATCCTTGTGGTTGTCCCGGCGTTCTTCCATGCTCAGGGTGCACGATTCCTTCCGGTTCGAGGTTGCTTGCCGTAGGCATCGCCACCCTCCCCGTTGAGTACACCCAGCTAGGATGCCGTTGAAGATTGGGCGGAAATAGGCCATCATCTTGCAGAAGCGGTCTTGGTGCCTCCATCTGTTGGAATTCTGCTTCCCATATGCTCAACGTGGCGCGTTTGGTAGAGCAGTCGACCACATATCCAGATTCAACTCCGCATTGATTCCAGGTGTAGCTACGGAACGCATCCGGCAATTGGAAACCGTTCCTGTCTTGATCTGCACATACAGCATCCACGTGGTGCTTGAGGAAAGAGTACGTGGTGTAGTCGGAATCAGGGAGCACATCATTGGACCATCTGTAATGCGGGTGTCCAGTGTCTGGATCAACCCATGATACGTAGGAATGAAGCACGTGGAGACAGACACTGAACGCCTGGAGCGAGTTCATCGCAAAGGCGAGCGGGTGTCCCATGCCTTGAGGCATTGTGCGCATCATCATGGCCAGCTGGTGAACGTTGAGTGGCGTGGCGCCATCGTTGTTCGCAGCACATTCCTGGTTGTAGGTCCGTAGTCCATATCCAGTGTGTTTCGCGAACATGTACATCAGCTTGCACACCCTACATAACGTAGGCTCCGCCAACAGGTCTGATTGGTCAGGTGCTCTACCCGACATTGGCAACTTGTGGTAGTAGTCCTGATTCACCGTATACCATTGTTGGATTCTCGTGTCTGTCACAGTCTGGTAGGGCGTCTCCACGGAGTTGATGAGAACAGCGAGGTTGTAGTAGCCGTCCGCAGTGACGATGTTCCTTGTTGCAGTGTTCAAGTCGAACCGAACTTGCTTTCGTTCTTGTTCCAGTTCAACCACAGCCAATTTTGCATCATCGCGGATCACTTCCTCATCCACCATGAACCTGGTGATGGCATTGTACTTCCCCTCGTGGTCAGCAACAATGTGTTTGAGACCTCCACCAAACTTAGTGACCATGGCGAGTATCTCCCCATAGGGTTTGTCCATGTACTCCTCAGGAGCAGCAAGCAAGCAAGCTTTGAGGATTTCTCGGACTCGAATGGAAAGATCTCCTCCTGACGACAGATTTGCACACGTGAACAGCAAGACCAACGGAGGTGCTTTGAAAGCTGCCCATGTGCGAATGAGATCATTGTCGACCACTTTGTCTTTCGTAATCTTCGGCGGGAGCGAGACGCTCTGCGACGAATCCCCAGAATACATCTCCAGGAACTTGTGGAACTTCAGAAACGTTCGCATCATCCCACCAGACGGGAAAACTTCCTCGTGGTCCACTCCATCGAAGGCCAGCTCGTAGGCATTGTAGCTTTCAGCCATGGCTCGGGTTTCGGTCCTTCCTCCGTAGGAGGGAAGTCCCTACACCCTACTCGACTTCACGGTTCCGGGTTCTCCGTAAGAGGCACCCTTCCCCGATCCGTCTGGTCAGACCTTAGTTGTTCCTTAGTTGGGGCTGTCTAATAGCCCCTTCATCAGCGTCTACACACTGATGTTGCTGCCATGCAATGTCCTCAGATTCATGTGCAACATGACTGACACTGACATGAGCTCGAACAAGGCTGCGAACATTCCTCGCAATTGACCGCCATGAAACATCAATGCGCTGCAACAAACTGCTCTTCGAGTCATGGTCCAAGCAATCATTCGGTCTCATCACCAAACGGTCCGCTTCAGGCATGTTAGAGAACATGATCCTGCGTCCACCACCATCGCCATCAGCACCAACATGATCATCAACCTTAACCTTCGTCACCTTGCCACTTGAAACAAGAGCATGCAACTCTGGCCAAGACCAACATGAGCATGAAGAAGGCATGTCAAGCGAAAAATAGACGTCGGAAAATTCCGCACACTTCTTCAGCAGGCGTTTGAGAGATTTCAAGACACTTCTGAAAACCTTGTACTTCCCACCAGAACGTTTTTCACCCCCCACGCAAGCCCCTTCACTACTTCCAGGACCAGCACCTGATCGCAAAAGCGATGCCACGAATAGCACAGGTGTGCGCAGGTCGTTCCGGCACGCATCCTTCATGGTACCGATAAGGCTATCCTCATCGGCCTTGGAGCTGATCAGCTCCTTGCAAGTTATGCGAGAGCAACCCTTAGTGGACTTAGGTACGGCGTAGCCGTTACCCAAGCCACAGAGGTCAACAATCATGCGGTCTGGCTTCCGTCCACCAGCCTTCGACGGCATGGCTACCAATCTCCCATCGCCAGTTGCCTGAAATTTCAAGGCTTTAAGCAATCTTCTGGAGATTTGGCTAGTCAACTCGCATTTATCAGATCGATCCTTAGCGTCCGAATCAGTCATGTGCAAATGTTTGGACGAGCACACATCAGACGACTTAGGATGCAACGCGACGTTTGCGGCAATGTACTCCCATTCATCCTTGCAGTAGCCGAGCTCAACGGCGGTTCCAGGAGACACAGGATCCCGAAAGGTATAACGTTGCCCGTGAGTGCATCCTTGGATCTTGATGCTCTTCCACATGGCATCTTCCTGAAGTCCCTTGTACTGCTTGGTTTCCTGGACTGGTACTCGAGGAGGCACTTCGATGATGATTTGGAACCCCCATGATGCCGCTCTGCGCGCAATTCTTTGGACGACCTCCCCCCATGGGTAGTCTGTCCGCAATTTGGCCCTTTCAGGGTTGTCAGCGATTTTCCGACTCAGCCACGAATTCTTGCCCAACACCCCTGCACCAATGAAGATTACGGAGTTAGGGTTGTCTTTCCTTGCTTGCACCACATCAAAGATGTAGGCGCACATGGCGTCGTCAACTTCTCGCCCCATACTCAGAACATTTACTTGCAGCCCAGGGTCGTAGTGAGAATCGGGAGCATGCTGGGCGATGCAATCCTTGCCTGGAGCATACTCATTCCACCAGTTCTCCTCATCGACTCCTATCAATGTCCATACCGTCACTGCCTTTGGAGCATCTTTGATAGTGATACGGTACTTCCACCGGCTGTAAGGATTCTTGTAAGCATGGACCAACCTTCCATCGTGGTCGAGGAATTGGATCACCAGACCCTCCTTGGGCTTGTTTTCGGCGAAATTGACCACGTGAGGCACAATTGCTCCATCATATCCTTGATATTCCCTTTTCTGTTCCGCCGCATCATGCCATACATCTTCGTACACCGACGACCATTGGTCATAACCAAATTGCGAGGCTTGACTTTTGGATTGGCCGTTGAAACAAAATCCCTGGTGCAATGTAAAGCCCTGGTACCCCCCATGGATGGCACGCGCCAGTGTGACAACCACCGCTCGCCATTTGGCGGGCAGGGCGCGCACATAAGACTGGCCCAGAGGCGGTTCAGGAATAGGCAAAAACGGCGGCGCAAGGACGTCCGCGATGGCGGCAGGGCGCAAATGCCCCCGCACGGGATGGTACTGAAACACAGCACGTTCCACGTAGCGGTCGAACTTGCCCGGTGTGTCAAGGATAGCAGCACGATCCTCCATCTGGTGCCACTGCCCTTCACGAAGAATCCAAGTCGACCGAAGGTAACGACCAGGCGGCAACGCAGAAGGCGGCCCCCGCAACATGCGCGGGAACTTGACAACCAGGATGGGGTCCACACTGTCATGTTCTTGCAAGCCTTCCTTACTCGACAATCCAGCGCGATACAACACCTGAGGGAGGATCGGCGTCTGCGTGTAAGGAAAACAAGGCACCTCGCTCTTGAACGAGTAGTGCTGCTGACCCTTCTCATCCGTACTTTGGGAATGAGTAGGCCGCATCAGATCCATAATCTCTTGGGAGCCAATGAGATCCGGCGGAAAGATGTTGATGAGCTGACACGCATGTGTCCAGGACACGGAATCCTTGAACGACTTGGTGTGTATGTCCGCGGACATCTTGGCAGTGACCTCATAGGCAAGAGAAACGTAACCTTCCTGAAAGATAGAATGCATCCATCCAATGCAGATACCGTGGGTACGTTCCAAGTGACGCATAGTCGGATTCTTGCCCGTGCGAATCACCCCGATCATGGTCTGGTTGTCGTCGTAGAAGACGAAGTTGGGGTCTTGCCCCCCAAGCTGCTGCCACAACGTGATAGCAGGCAATCCAAGACGTGACATGGCAAAGTCGGCCGCGACAATCTCGGCCTCAGGTGTGGAATGACTCAAGCATCCCTGCCTTTTGCTAAGTCCCGCCAAGGGAAATCTTGTGTGAGAACCTTGAATGTGCAAATGAGCACCGGAGGTAGATTTCAAGCTTTCTCCACAACCCGCATAGTCCGCATCTGCAAACAGCCCGATGGACGAGTCCTCCAAGGAGTTCCCGACCCATCCAATCATCATGTGATGTTTGGACTGGTGCACATAGGCCATGAGATGATGAAGAAGAGCATCCTCCTTCTTGGTCCATTTCGTGATCTTGCGTGCGAGATTGTTGATACTGCGCAGAAGATCAAAGCGGCAAATGCGCGCGGCATAAAGCAATTTCATGAGAATGCTGGCTGCCTGCGGAGCAAGTGCGCCGCGATTGGCCTCGTTGATTTCCTCTTCCTCGGGCGCCTTGGGAATAGGTGGAGGCGGAACGAGCCGACCATCCTTATCAACAGGCATGGTGTGTCCACACCACGTGCATCGATGGCTTTTACCTGACTGTGCCGGAGCGCGAGCTGGGTGATTCTTAGTCTCCTCAGCCGGACTCGGCGATGGTACCGTCTTGAATTTTGTCGGATCGAACCCAGTCACGTCGCAGTACTTCTTGACTGTCATGTCCAGGTACGTCTCCATGTCGTAGGTAACGGTCTGCACCTTCGTTTTGTCATGCAACGTTGCCTCGCCCTTGGAGATGCGACAACCCAGATACAAGCCCAGCGGCGTTTCTTCTTCCAATCGAAGTTCTTGGCGCAGCATGTCCCAACCCTTGGGTAGATTCTCTTTGGGTCCTGCCATCTTGAGATCATCCACGTAGATGACAAGTAAGAGCTTCATTTGCGGGTGAAAGTACAATGATGGCCATTCATCACCAATCGGCTTGAATCCTACTTTCTGTACCGCGGTGTGGCAATGTTGTTCCCACATGGTTCCTGCGTCAGGATGTCCATATAGAGCTTTGATCAGGCGACATACCGGCCTACGGAATTTGTGCCGTTTCGCAGATGGATGCCAGGCTTCATCAGGCAGTTCAACCCAACATGGAGTGCCCGATAGTCTCGCCTGAATGTATGCTTGGATAGCATCCGCCATCTGGACATCGTTGCCAGGAAGACATCCGTAATAATCTGCCCATCGTGAGGCGTCAAACGTAGCCGGGGAATTCCCCAAATCCTGAAACAATGCGGCTTCCATATTCTGGTCTTTGACCTGATCACCGAGTAGTACACCTCGCCCCTTGAACTTCCTGGCAGGATCGTCCTCTTTGAGCTGATAGTTCTTCTCGTAGATCAGTCCGTGTACTCGCGCCATGTGTACTTTCTCACCTTTCTTCTTTGCCTCAGCGACGACGTCGTCATATTCACGCGTAGTTGAGAAGTCAAACACTTCTTGGTCCCACAATCCCTTCCATTCTTTCATGAAAGCTTCCATGGCCTTGGGATTGTTGATCATCTCTTTGCGTGTGACGGGTCGAGTGACCATGGCATTGAAGCACGATCCTCCTGCATGATTCTTTTCCCGATGTACGTTTCTGTGAGAAGTCGTACACGGCATAGAAGGAATCCAGTTATCATCCATGACCATATGCGCCGGAACGGCCGGCACAACATCTGCCAAGAATTGTTCCTGTGTATATTGATCCACATAGGACTGTGCCCATGACCAACCATCGTCGTCATCAACGGTCACGTTGAGTTGCAGATCAATTTCTTCACACGGGACAATCTTGGGAAAGATCATGTTGTCCAAAGCTTGGTGACTATCTTCTTTCCTATCACAGCCTTCTTCCGGTCTTTCTTGGCAACTCGAGCTTTGTCTCGCTTTTCTTTCTTGTATGCTGCCTTCTTCTCCGCTTCGCTCATCTTCTTCCATGCTTCCGGAGAATAAGAATGGATAGGTCGCCGTGTAGGAAGAGTTCGTCGACCATCACTTCGGATCTTGTACGGAACTCCCCTTTTGTCGATCTTGCAAGCTTCACCGTCATCGGTAAGATATACAATGCCGTCTCCTTTCTTCCCCGTACTCCAATGTTCAATCTCCTCGGGAGCCAACTTCTTTTCTTTCAAGATCTTGATAATCTCTCCAGGTTCTTCGATGTCTCCTTCGGGGATGAGTCTACCGGTTGGACCGACTTCGCGGGGCGATCGTCGATCTTTCCCAGTGACCTTTGGTTCAGAAGGAGGCGGTGCTGCACGTAGACCCAGCTCTTCGTCTAGTTCTTCGAGTCTTTTGTCTCCTATGGCATCAATAGCTTCATGTTCTGCTGACTTGAAGACTTCGCCGAGCGGCTCCGTCTCAATGTCAGATGGATCTATGTCCTGTAAGTCAGGATCTTCTCCGGGATCCGGTGGAGGAAGAAGTCCACTTGGATCATCGTCATCCCCGTCGCCACCATCTCCTCCAGGCGGACCGTCACCACCGTCATCGACGTCTTTTATCTCCTTGCCAGCGAGGTCAACGTTGTCCCTGAGTCCCTCAATGGTTGAATTCATCCTTTCGTACTCGGCTTTCAGGGGAAACGTTATCTCCTCTGGGAAGTAGATAACTTCTGTCTCGTACGGTCTCATCAACTTCCTGGGAACAGATGCGTCCATCGACAAGTTCGCGTTGGCAAATTCCTTCATATCCCAAACGCGATACTTCTTGGACCACCCTTGACCAGCAGTGATGATGTATCCGGCGAAAATGCCTGGAATCCCCTTTGGATCGAATTTGTTGCCATATGTCTTCGGCCTTGTGTCCGTCGGCTTGAAGAAGACTTTGGCACCAAAGGGTATGGCTTTTCCCTCGAAGTCCTTTCCAGTCATTCGCTTCCATGCTGAATCACCATCGCCCTCCACGTCTTCAACGTTGAGGTTCTGCATCACGCAATTAAGCGCAAAGGACCAGTATTGAGCGGGCAATCCGGCGTGTAGCATGGATGCTGCGACTGTGTTGATCACTTCTTGATTTGATCGTTCAGCGAGTGAATTGTTACTGGGTTTCCCTGGAAGGGAATGATCAATCACGATCTTCAACTGTGCCATAGCTGAATCGAACTCTGGTGCTTCATCACTGTACGCCATATGAATCTTGCGTCTTCCCATGAGGCGTCTGATGGCCATGACGACTTCGTCAGTGCTCCTTGAAGCCGTGGGAATTGCTGCAATCATTTTGGTGGCGATGTCCCTGATGACTAGAACCTCACGTGCCCCGTCATCGAGTCCAATGCCTGCTTCGGCGGCCTTGCGCATGTCAAGGAAAGTCGAACGTCACAAGATCTCCCCAGTGTTTGATCACACGTTGAAATGCACCTCGTTGTGTTCGCAAGTGCTTCATCTTCGCGCGTATGCACGATTCGCAATATGGATTGCGGTAGCGATGGGTACACAGATGTGCCAATGTCTTCGCTTCGGCTTTCAGTGTTCCGACTCTGGCCTTGCGGCTCGGCGCACCGTCGCCTTCCACATCAATGATCACCTCATCGTCACCATCCAATGGAATTTCACCCACTCCTTTTCCTTCGTCGTCGTCCGGAGGGCGTCCGGCCTCGGACTCTGGTACTTCTTCTATAGGAGGTTCTTGGGGTTCAGGATCAGGAGGTCGTTCGTGATCATCACCTTCTTCTTCTGCTTCGATCTCGCCCGGTGCAGCTTCAGCGGCAGCTGCGACGCTGACGTCAACATTGCCCGCTGTCAACGCACCCTTGAAGATTTCGGTGATCGCTTTGGCCTCCGGATCATCATGAACCAATGACTTGGAACTCCCGGCACGAACGTACGGGATGTCACCGTTCACGAACAGAGATATTCTCTTGCCCTGCGGGTTGATCATGAATGGTTCCCTTCCGGGAGGCCACACAAACCCGTAGTTGAAGTTCATACATCTCTTGCCTATGGAAAGCACCGACGGCGTGTCGTCCAACACATAAGCGTTGATCGGTTCCTCGAACGACTCAGTCTGGAAATTCGACACGAGATCGGTATCGGTGATTCCATTGGCTGTCTGAAATGATATGGGCTCTGGAGTCACGAGTGTCTCGAGACTGTGCTTCTCGATCTTCTTCTGAGATATGAGGTCATGACCACACCCAGTGTCCATGAGAAACTTGATCTTCTTCTTAAGGATGACTGGTTGAACCATACATTTGAATAAGCCTTGATTGATGATCCGTTTGCTGTGTGCAGCATCGAGTTCGCGCTCAACGATGGAATCCTCACCGTCGTAGAACGAAACTTCTTCCACTCGAGACGTTCCTGGGATTCGTACGAATGAAACTCGATCTCCGCATTGATCATCATCGTCGTCAACCATGTCTCTCATGATCTGTGCCCTCAATCTCGCTTTGTGCTTGGCGAATTCCAAGCTCACAGCGCGATCCTCATCATTGACAAACGCTTCCATGTCGACGTACTTCACCTTCCGCTCTTTGTCTTTCTTCGATCGTCTAGGACACGAAGAAATGAACTTCACGTCATTGGCAAATGTCACATTGCGCTTTGTCACTTTTCGGGTCGACGTAGTCGTTCCCGAGGATTCGTCATCTGTTGAACAATCCGAATCAGCGTCGCTGTCAACGGATGGACAATCTGACTCCTCCTCATCTTGTTTTGAAGATCGCTTCCATATAGCCGGAGCTGATGGATTCCACCTTCGACACAATCTGATGGCGGGTGCAGCAGGGAGTGCCTTGGCCTTGGCATTCGGCTTCGCTGGAGCTGCCTTCGCTTCGGATTTGGCTTTAGCTTTTGCCTTTGGTTCCGGAGCTGGGGTAGCTGCTGCCTCATGCTTGAAAGGACAATTCTCTCTTGAGCACGAGCCTGTGTTCTTGAACGAGTAGCATATCCTGTTTCCTCCTCCTCCAGATGGACTTGGAGTTCTCGTCCTCGGCGTGAAGGGTCGCTCTGGAGTCTTCTTCGAGTGACTGAATGGACACTTATCGCCATTTCGACACCCTGCATCTGTGAAATGGAACTTGCAGCGGATTTGCTTCTTGCTTTTGTCACCTCTGTTGTCCGCTGACTCACTCCTCGTCTTCTTCTTGGGCTTCGGCTTGGTCTTCGCATGACTCTTCGCTTTGCTTTGAGGTAGTACAGGTGTTGCTTTGTCCGGCTTGGTCGGCGAAGCCTTGACCTTTGCGGATGGAGCTGCGTTAGGCGTAGGTTTCTCAGGTACCTTGGCCGGTGCAGCAAGCAAATCCTTGCCCTCAAGCATCTGGCGCAAGCCAATTTGAGTCTGAGTGAGATTTGACTGTTCTCGTTTCCGCATGATGGTACGATCAATGATCTTCATCAGGTTGTCGTACGATCGATCTTCATGATTGTAGGGCAAGTGTTCATAGTGCATGCCCAAGTCCATTTTCATTGCGGGCGAGTCCTTGATCTTGCTGTACAAGCAATCACGGAGAGCTGTTTTGGATGGAATGTCCTCTGGTCTCATCCGTCCCAGAACTTCCAACCACGTCTGCTTGAACGTATGGAGCTTGTTGTCGCCTTGGTACTGGAGCTTCACCAAATACTCAAGAGTGATGATCATGTCAAGACGATCATGCGTTCGAAAACTTTCGTACATCATCGCGATGACTTGTCGTCCTTTGATGATCTTCACGTCAGGCCTACTGATGTAATCGTTGGCCTTCCGATTCACCTCGAGGTACAGGTCAGCTGATTTGTCACCACCGGCACGTAGCATTGCGACCATGGCGATCCCCAATTTGACATCTATGCTCTTGAACTTCTTGTGTCCTGAATCGTTCAATGCCTCGACATCAGGGAATGGGTTGAACGCTGGTGCCAGCCATAACATCCAGTCCTCATGATGTGGGTCGGCTGATGCCCCTAAGACATTTGCCGTGCACACAGATCGCCAGTTGTTGAGATGAGTGAGAGTAGGCCATGGAGGAACAGTAACTTTGTCGGCTTCCCTCCTGGAAATTCTCACCTCTGTGACTTCAGGATCCGCATCTCCATCAGGATCACGCGCATGCGAACCAGGATCCGATTCGGGTTTGCCCCCTCCACCTTTCTTCTTGTCATCATCGTCGTCAGGCGGATCTGGAGGATCATACCCCGTGCCGGTACCTTCATCATGCTCTTCCTCTCCGTTCTCGTCGCCAGCTTCATCACCGTCATCGTCTCCATTGTTTTCTTGAATCGTTTCAGCGAATAATCTCCACTCATCACGATCAGCTCTGAGACGTTGTTCGGCTTTCTGAGCCTTGAGTACTTCACTTCGCAGATCAGCAATCTTCTCCTCGTACTGTTCCGCGATCTCTTTCTCGATCTGACGCCTCCTTGCCTCATGGATGGAATCGTCATAGGTAACAGGGGGACCAATGAGGTCGTTGCCCTTAGTAGATGCGGTGACACCGTCGATGCCAACAGGTCTTGAGGAGCTGGCCGATGCTGTGGACTTCGATCCCAACATCCCGCGATCCCCCAAGAGTTCGCGTAGCTGTCGATCACGCACGGCTGCCGCATCACTTTTCCCATGAAATCCGCTTGGTATGCCAAACAAAGTGGCTGCACTAGGCGTGGAACGCGCAAGTGCTGGGCTGCTAATACCTGGCACGTGGTGCTCGGGCATTGCATCCGCCACGATTGGCATTGAACTGCGGCCAGTGAAGAAGTTTCCACCGGTGAATGGAATTCCATCCATCACAAGGTTCTTGTCCTTGTCCGATTCCGAGAATGCGAACTTCTCTTTGGCGACTGGACTAACTTGACTTGGGGACCGTATTTCAGGGGATCGTACCTCATCTCCTACGGAAAATGCAGGCATTACATCCTTTCCTACGTGCTCCCAGCCAGACTCAGTAGTCCTCGAAGACATGGGCATGCTCGAAGGTCGCGTCGCTCCTCCTTGATTGGAGTTTCGTGCTGCCTCCAATTCGCTGCGTGTCCTCGCTTGAAGATCTTCTTGTGCTTTGAGCGTTTTCCTGAGTTCACTCAGCTCGTCGTGCAAGGTAGGCAATGATCGCCTTGCATGATCTTCATTCTGATGAAGTCGTTCCTCTGCTTCTTGCATCCTCTTCACAGCCATTCTGCGGTACTCTTCCTCTTCACCAAGACGTTCGCGAAGCCGAAATCGTTCTTGTTCAATGGCTGCGCTGTTTCCAGCTAGCCCTTGGATCTCGTTCACAGCCCGCAACTCCTGGTTCTTGACCAAGTGGAATCGTTCCTGCATTGCTTGTAAGGCTTGTTCCGAACTTGCTGTGTTTGACCGGAGGACCAAGTTCTCTCTGGCGTGTTCATGAAGTTCATGAGTCAGACGCTCATACTCACGTGCCATAAGCTCACCATCGCCTTGCGCTCTTGCCTCCAACTGCACAAAGTTGGTGGCTGCCTCCGTGCGGAACACGTGTAGCTGTTGAGCTAACTCCTCGGCAACGGCATGTGCTTGACGTTGTTGAGCAGAGTTCTGTTCATCCATGCGAAACAAAGCTGTTTCATAGTCTCGCTTCATCTCCTGATTGACATTGTTGATGTGCCTCATGGCTAAGCATGCATGATCACGTTGTCGTTCCAATTCCTCAATGCGAATTCCAGATCCTTCATCTTCTTGCTGCATCTCCTTGATCTTGTCCATCAGGGTCTGGACGATTCCTTCGTATTCTTGCACCTGACTGCGATAGTACATCTGCTGTGCAAGGTTCGATGCTTCGAACTGTTGCGAAATCGTCAGTTCCTGGTAGGCATTCGGACCGTCAGCTATTGCAGGCGTGGCCACGGATGACGCATCACCACGTGCAGGAATCGTATCCAGAGTCATGTCCAGATCGTCAGAATCGCGTGGTTGATTGGTAACCATCCGATTCCAAGTCATGGACTTGTCACGCCCACGAGTAGCCGAAGTCCTCGATCGTGCTGAAGAGCTTCTCGAAGATGATGGTCTTGACTTCTTTTCCAAGGTCTTGACTCCTTTGTCCTTAGCCCTGGACGTAGTCCGAGGTGCCTGAAAACCAGACGCTTCGGCCCGTCGTTCTGAAGCCTTGCCCGTCCTCGAACCTGTGGATGTCGGACGTGAAGGCGTAGATGCTCTTGGTAGACTCTTTGCTTTCCCCTTGGGAACTGCCTTTGCAATGGCAAGCGCAGAAGATTGACCTTTGTCATCTTCCGTGGAGCTATCAACGGATTGCACCACTGTGTCGTCAGCTGTTGACTCACCAACGGCTGGCGCTGCCAC
Organism: Symbiodinium sp. CCMP2592; assembly: GCA_905221615.1. NCBI lineage: Eukaryota > Dinophyceae > Suessiales > Symbiodiniaceae > Symbiodinium > Symbiodinium sp. CCMP2592. Next base: position 136,543 of record CAJNDT010004434.1, read on the forward strand.
ATCGGCACCGAAAGTCATTGTCGTATCTTGGCTTGATCCTGAGTTCATTGTGGTCGTAGTAGATCAAGTAGTCGTTGCTGTAGAAAGGCAGAGCCGCGTACGGCTGATAACCTGCGTGGGGGATTGATCTCGACTTGGTTGCTGCTCTCCCCACCAGAGCTGTAATGAATGTAGGTGTGGCTGGCTAGCACTCTCCACAGACTGGACCCTGTCTCTCCCTCTTACTTCCACACGTGCAATCCTATGCAGGCAGAACCGGCGGCCGTTCCTTTTGCACTCACTGCCGGCGGCGGTTCGTCTGTGCAACGGGATAGCTCTGATTGCTCAGGATAGAAGACACATATAGCACTTAGCTATGGGCATTGACTTGAGCCAAACGTTGCGTTGGCGGTCACATAGAAAGGTAAAGATGAGGGATGCGTAGCATGCCCCCTAGAGTCGAGGGACGCGTAGCGTGCCCCCTTCTCTTGCACTTTACACGGTCTTGCTCACAGCTCTTATAGTGACACCTTAGAACATGACAAGGCATCGCAGTCCGTTCGCAGTTTGTCTCAGTCAAGCAGTACTATTCAACTTTTTCTAACCTTAACCTATGGTTGAGTCCCTCTGACAAAGATTGGCACAGCCCTTTGGGCTTCACGATACAACCAATCCTTACAAAAGGGAAACACAACCGGTCCGATGCCCAGATCCAAAAGATCGCTGACAAGCGAAAGGCTTACAAGCAGCGTAATGCTGAATACTGGGGTTACAACGATTCATTCGTTTACTCATCCGGCAACAGCTGGTACGACAAATCGCAACCATCAGGTAGCCATCACAGATATGGAAGATTCTGGGAGTGGCCACAGCCTGAACGTCCCAGCGAGCCTGAAGGTCCTCCTCCAAGAAGGAACCAGGAATCATCGTCCTCTTCACAACAAGATCTACCAAGATCAAGGTCCAGGCCTCAAAGAACCAATATTGTTGACAAGCTCAACATGTCTTTGGAAGAGCTGGATGGACTAGAAGAAGAACCGTCACCAACAAAAAGTGACATCGAAGAACACGAAAGAGAAACATCAAACTTGATGTCTGCTCAGAGAGATGAAGAGGAACAAGAGGACGAATCCTCCAGCCGGAGAAGAAGAAGGAAGGCATCGCGTCCACCGTCTGCTCCGAGCGGCAAGGCACTCAGAACAGCTGCTACAGCAGCGGGATTGTCGGGCTGGTTCGGACACCGCAACCGAGGTGGAGCAAACGCAGAGTCTATCAAGACTGATGAAACTTCACTTCCAAACTCACTAACCAGTGAGCAGGACTTCTCCGTCTTCAGCATCGCGTGGAATGTGTTCTGCTGCTAATGGGCTTACACTGGATGTGGAAGCAGATTACCAGGCCTCCTATCAGATGTATGGAGCGCCAACAACCAAAATCAAAAGCAGCAGCGAACCAAAGAGTTCCATTCCTCGAACCCGAGGATGAACCGCAGACGCGTGAACCTTTAGGACCCAACAGGGTCAATTCCGGAGAAACAACTGATCTGCGACCTATCTGGCATACTTCTCGAAGCGAAGTCTACCATCTCTCAGACAGCTGTTACCAGCTCAAGCAAGCAAGAGATGTTTGCAAGAAGGTGCTGTGCAAAAACTGCCTCCATGCAGTACAAGTTGCGGAGATTCGCAGGAACGATCCTTTCCAAAGAGGTGATACACGACCACGTGGCACCGAAAGAGACATTGAGCGCTTCCAGACCTACGATGATGCAAGTAACACTCCTCACATGACACAATTATTCAAGGATGCCTTGCATGCACAAATGGCCGAAGAAGCCATGCAGATTACCTATACATCGATCCCCAAGGGATCCTCGGCAAAGGCCAGAGGTACATCTGCACTCTCAAGTGCCGCATCGTCATCAGCGCCCAAGGCAATGCCACCAGGGCCTAACAAGGCAAACATATCACCTCCACCTAAGAGTCCTCCGCCAAAGGCGAAAGGAACAGTACCTTCTGATCCTCCAAGACCAAAAGGTCCTACCAGAAGAGGAGGTCAAAATCGGCGCATTCAACGAAAGGCAGCTAGAGAAGCCCACAACAGTGGACTCTGCACCTATGCAGACGCTGCACTTAACGAAGCCAATCAAGGCCAGGCAATTAACGTTACGTGCCGAAACATGGCAGCAAGACACGTCAGCTCTATCGATGCAACGGTAGAAGCAGCCGGCCAGTTTACACAACGCGTGCTACAGCACGTAGAAACATATGATGAAGAGGAACCGTGGAGCACGGAGTTCCTACCAGTCGTGGAAGTCCTATTCAGGAACTTAAGCGGCGACGAAACAACTGTCATACATGACAATCAAACGGTAACTATGCCTCTTGCGAAATACACAGACCTCCTCAGAATCGCACAATCATTGCGAAGCTCTATCCAGAGAGACAAGGAGGAAAGGAAGGAACATCTTGACACCATCCAAGATACTCTATCCAGAGTGGAAATCCTTCTAACAGCACTGAAGGACTCAAGGACAGTCTTTAACCAATTGGTCCATTCCTCACTAGAGATAGAGCGAAGAAATAACAATCTCAAAAATGTCCTCGAGACACTTTTTGACGACCAAAGCTCTGAGGAAGACCAGTCAGAATCTGACAATGAAGAAGTCCTAACTCCTTCTGCAGCACAGTACTGGAATAGCCTTTATGCCCACGCCTTATCTCCTTCAGGAGATGAAAGTGAAAGATCATGGGCGTCCTCAGACGGACAGCTTGAAAGAAGAAGGGCTGAACGGGCAAAGGCTAAGCAGCCACAACCGGCAAAAGCCAAGGCAACTCCAGTCAGCTCACAAGCTGCTCCAAAGGCCGAGCCAAAGGCGACAACATCCAACCATGGATATGATACTGCAGACGCCGCCTTCACCAGGGCTGAGAACAGATTACTCGGAATCTTTTCAAGTTCCGAAGAAGACCACTCAGACCCGGATGAGCCACATCCGAACGTCTATGCTCGAGCCTATGATCCAACCCTGGATCCGAATCTGAGATAAGAAAATTCTCAGAGTTTCACAACAGTGAATCACAAGGCTCTAACAAGAGCACAATGAAGGGCTGCATAATTCGGTAGAAGAACATTACCAGACCTGATCCTGTACAGATGATCTCTCTGACCAACATGCATGAGTGTGTGCAAAAGGAGTGACCTCAACAGTGTACTTCAGTGCTATACATAGCATAAACAATATGCTGTTTTTATCATGAGTCCAAACTCCGCAACTGTGACAGTGGGCATAATAGTATATGTGTGAATGTGCGGCCATGCTTCCGGTAAAAGAAAATTAGTGTCTGTTTGAAACCATAAACCTCTAAAGGGGTAGCTCTAACAGGTACCTACAGCAATGGCTGCATGCTCATACATATACATTCCGCTGCCCATTGGCTCACAGTGGTTTTACCATATTGAGACAAGACAAGCTCTCCTTGCGTAGCAAGACAAAACAACTACTGTCCGTGTGCAGGGCGCTGCCCTTTGATCCTTAGGGAATAACTGGTCATACACCTCCTCACAAGGAGTATCCCTTGGGGGTGTATCGGCACAGGGGGTGGGTGGGGTGGCGGGGGTGGGGTGGGGTGGTGCGGCCATAAATTTTTCATAGTGAAACCATAGTGAAATCATAGTAAAATCATAAAAAATCCATAAATTTTTTTCATATATTTATAATAAATTTAATAGGGACACACGAAAATCAGCTCCCAAATCCAAATATGGAAATTTTATGGTTTTTTTATGACGCAAAAGAGCTCTGCCCTTTCATTTATGGAAAATTTATGGTTTTGGCTGGGGCTGCTCCCTCCCTGCCCCCCCCCCCTCCCCCCACCCCACCCCCCCGCACCCCACCCCGCACCTTCCTTTTTTCGGTCGCCCGGCCCGCGACCCGGCCCCCGGCCGCGGCCCCGGCCCCCAGCCTGGGGCCTGGGCCCTGGGGCCTCGGCCTGGGCCCTGCATGGGGGGGTGGGCACGGACTGGGCTGGGCCAGGAGGGAGACGGTGGGGGGTGGTTGGGGGTGGGCTGGGTTGGGGGGAGGGGGGTGTGGGGGGGATGGGTCCCACCTGGCGGCCCGCGTGGCGCTGGCCCTAGCAATGGGGCCTCCTGACCCCTAGATTTTTCGGAATCTTCCCCCGCCATCAAGCCAGACAGCCCGAGGTCCACAACGGGCGGGGGAGAGGGGAGAGGGGGGGATGGCAGGAAAACCATTAATGACATTAATGCCAACAATAGCACACGTCCATACAGTGGTATCAGATATCACCCAACACGAAAGACTTCAGTGCAACTCAGACTACAGTGACTACAGCAGTCAACCAAACAGAAAACAATCGTTCACTGGAAGCCAGCAGTCAACAATCACAAGAGTTCACTGGTCACAAGTTTGACTAGTCAGTACTTGTGAGAAATGCATAGCAACTTCTATGTCTCTATGTCCTATGTAGATCGATTTGGTAGATCCGAAAAGACATGGCCTCCTCCTCTGGCATCTGCTTTTTGAACAAGTCATGGAACGGAGTCAGCAGGAAGTTCTCCAATTCCAGGGGCTGCTCCGCTTTCTGCAGACCGAGAAGCTCCTATCATGGTCAGTGTGACTGAACTCAAGTGGCGCGCATGCAGCCTCTCACAATGGACTCTTTTGATCAACATGCGGTCTGGGAGTTTGGGTCAAGGCCCTGTGAGTGGAGTATGCAAACCAATATCTAAACGATGGTTAACAATGACATGTAGGAAGAGACAGCCAATCTGTAGCTGTAGCCACAGCCAAGCCTGAGCAGAACATTGACCGCCGATGCCAAATCGATCTTGTAGCATGACCCCATAATGTGCGCCATTTCCTTTAAATCTTGCCTATAGGCACTATCCACCCAACCACGACAAAAAGTTGAAAGCCTGTCAGACAACACAAGGTCCCCACTGAGAGACTGTAACATCGGCTAGCGGCTGACTGCTCGAGTGGCTCTCACGTGTCTACAGCCTCACTGTTAGACTGTAATAGACTCTGGCTCTAACCCTAACGGCCCTAACTCATGTAAGACATGTAAGAACATGCAACTGGATGTGAAAGTCTGTCCTGCACAGTAGCTTCGAAATCAACAACATTCTCTGGCTTGAACTTGTCCTTGCGGAACATGACCAAGTAGATCCTGTCAGAACACAGAGTGGCACTATATGTCATGATGTGGATTGCAGCTTGGAGTCACTCTTAAGCCGGCAGGGGTACGAACGCCACCCAAGCACAGGACAATTGATTTATTCATTCCTTCTCATGGCAATCACACTCGAGCTGGCTAAGCCAGGCAATGTGAAAACACTCACAGGAGGCACAGCTGCATGGCCCTGGCCGATCGAGCAGCAATGACACAGCTGAGGCAGGTTCATGGTGCAGCCTAGCACTGAGATCAGGGTGCCATTGATTGGCCAGGGCTCGGCGAGTGTGGCTACGGGATTGTCAGTGGCTCTGGGCTTGTCTCGTCTGGTGCCTGTGCTCTCTCATGCAGAGCAAAAGCACTGGCCCCAGGAAGCCGATCAAACTTCTTGCGTGCGGCCAGCCTTTCTTTGAAAGGGTGGACAAAGTTCCTCGAACGTTTTGGCTCTGAGACGCAATCATGGTTTTCATGATCATACAGCCAGGCCGCTAAAAGGCCTATCGGCCTGCCTTGACCAACTCTCGAGAGTGTCTCTGACCCTTTGACTGTCCGGCTTTTGCGGCAGTCAGCAGCAGCATGTACACGGCAGAAACATTGGATCGTCTGGTTCTTTTCATAAAAGTGCATCTCTCCAAAGTCGGGGATCACAATCTTGTCTGGAGCCACCTCACGAGGGCCTGTTCGGCGAGAACCACTCTCACCGGCAGCGTCTGGACCCGCAGCTGCCGATGCCATAGCTGGTTCTGCATTGGGAGCTGAACTGGAGGAGGCTGCTCCCTCTGCTGGCCTGGAAAACAAGTCTTTCCTTGCGCGGCCCCAAATCCCTGCTTCTGGTGGATTCTCTGGCTGTTCCTCCAATTCTTGTTCCAAAGCCTCAATCAAGTCCTGTTCGGATCTGTTCTCATCTGCATCACTGCTGCCATTGCTGAAACCATCATCCATGCCCACATATACGTTTTCATCATCCTGCCCTGCATCACCACTCGCAGGACCTGGAGCCGGGTCTGCGTCGACAGCCGCTTCTGAGATGGGATCCTTGGTCTTCCTGGCAAACTTGCGGATGCCACCACCAGGATGGGAACCTGAAGGAGGTTTTCGTTTCTTCTCCTTTTCACTCCGGATCCGTGCTCGATCCCGCTCCTCTGCATGTTGCCCCTTCCAGACCTGAAGTGTCGGGATTTCAGAATATGGCACGGCCTCCATGCGGCCAGGAATCATTTCACTGGGAAGCAACTCAGTTTCATCGTCAGAGCGCATGATGTAAAATGAGGCGACATATGGTAATCTGAAATCAAGCTCTTTCTCGAAGTACTCGAAGCAACGGTAAAAGGCTACAGGTGACAAGACAGACAGAAACTGAGAAGCCGAATCTGATGCCGAGTCATCTGTCTGGGACACTGCTTGCAAAGGCAACACACTGAAATGCATGGATCGGTAGTTCACATAGCCGATGTGTGAGAACACGGGTTGATGTGCCGAGGCCATTGATTCTCCTGAACCAGTGTCTGAACTTGCACACATTGCCCAAGAATGCATCTGCTCAGGCAATCCTGACAGAACTGGCATGGTGGCTTCATGTGGCTCATCAGCCACTGGCAGAAAATACTTCTCAATACCTTCATGCCCTGGCTCACTGCCGACTTCCAGCCGAAGAATCAAGAAGCCCTTCATCATGGCCTTGCGGGCCTTGGTGTGCTCTTTTTTTGTTGCATGTTGCTGGTGCTTCTTGGCTCTCTGTCTGAACAGATACGGGCGAAGCAAGGCCGAAAGTTTGCAATGGAAGAAATGGCTTTGTTGGCCAGTGCCACAGCAGAAGCAGAACCCCAAGGAACAGCACCGGGAAGTCGTGAAACTCCCGGTCATGTCGATCTGTTGCTCTGGGGGCGGCTGCAAGCAGTGTTTCTCTGCCCACGTGTCCTTCAAAGCTGTGGACAAGCCACGTCCGAATCCGCTGGCTTCGTGTCCGGTCGGCTTGCAAACCTCCTGAGGAAATCCCAAGGAATGTGAAGGAAAATCAACCACAATACTCGAAGCAAGGATAATGGTAAAATACCTAGTATCAAACCTATGACCTATGAGACATATCCTAATGAAAACTCACATAATGAGATAATGATAATCATGGGACACCTGCCAGACCCCCCAGCCCGAGCAGGACGAAAGATAAGGCTCCTGAGCAAGAACATCGGCTGGCACCAGAAATTTCAGAAGACTCGGAGAACTCATGGAGGCCGGCAAACACTGGAAAGCACCATTCGACGCCCCAGCATTTGCAGGGAACAGGGTCTGATTTCCATTCGAAACAGAGCCAAGAAGGGCATCCTGGGACAGCTGGGGCTCCGTGAACTCCTGTCCCAGCTGATCTGCAGTATCTTTTGAAACTTTGTCCAGTAGTTGTTCCGTTTGTTCTTCAGCTGCTGCTGCCAGTTCAACGGATCGTTTTCTGCCAGCTGAAATCTCCACCAAGGCATCCTTCAAGCATCGAAGGCCACCTGAGCTTTCCACCACTCGTCGGCCTCGTGATGGGATCCACCTCTTGAAAGATTTCTTGCCAGCTCTTCCAGCCATGGTCATCAAGAGGCCGACATTCTTGCATTGGTCCCAGTCTGGGCCACCACGCCGTTTCAATGCATGGTATTCCTAAGAAGCCCGCGCAGGATCCATTGGCTCGTTTCGGAGAAAGAGATGCTGGTATGCACGCCAGGATCCACCACGGCTCTTCTTGGCTTTTGCCTTCTCACGGGGCTTTCTCTGCTTGGTGGCAGCTGTGGTCAGGGGTTCGCGCAAGATCACTTGTTGCCTTGTGATCCACTCCGCACCAAGATCTCGGAAATCAATTGTCCAGACTTGGACTGATCTAGCATAGCAGCATCGGCGAACTGACGCATGCCGCGTCTCGATACCGACTATGTCGGATTCCAGATTTTGTGCCAAGCATGCCAGGATTGCCTGAGCCTCTGGCTCAAGCAGATCTGTGCCCTCCTTGGGAAACCTGCCGCACACCACTGTGGTCAATTCATCATGAAGGCACTCTGGCAAGCCACGCAGAGGACCAAGGTTGCCATTCAGTGCTCCAAACAAGACATAAGGAGCTCTTTTGTGTTGAAGAGCAAAGACTTGATGCACTGTAGCTCCACAACGACTTAACAATCGGAAGAGCAGACATCTGACAGACAAAGTTCGGCCGCTTGCCTGGATCGCAGCAGAAGATGTGTGCATCAAGTCGTTCATATGTTTCAAAAATGTGTCCATGGCTCGACCTTGAAACAACTCGAGCACTCTGAAGCTTCGTGCTTGCCCAGCTGCCACTTTGGCTTCTTGCTCATGCTCCCAGGATTCACTTCCAAGCTTGAGCACAGTGTGCATCAGGCACAAGATTGGTCCCCATGCGATGCTCATCGCTATGACGGCATTTGCTGGCTGTGACTGACACCATGCCACAGCTTTTGCCACCGTAGCTTTATTCTGCTCTTGCCAATTTATATCTCCGGTGGCCGGATCCCGCAGAATTTCTGCAACGAAGGAGCTGTCCCCGGGCTCAAGACTTGTGCCCTCTGCGTACCCCATGTCTTCAGCAGGGTTTTGTCCTTGTCTGGCCGGGAATCTCTCTGGGTGGACTCCTGCAGTTGTGTCTTGGGCTGTCTGTGTCTGAGCAGCCCTGTTTGCCAGATCACCCCAGTTGCCAAACTTTGGCCCAAGTGAAGGACCTGTTGACACAGAGGCAGGTCTTGCCATTTGTGCCATGCCAGAGGCGGCCGCAGTGGAGATGCCCCTCCATCGCTGTATCAATCGAGGGAGCAGGTTGTGGTGGGACAATAGAATGCCCACCCAACCAAAGGCTTGCTCACAGCCAAACCAGCGCGAGCGGTTGATAATCGGGCAAGGCATGGGTAAAAGGGCTGGAATCAGTTCTGTACGGATCTCAGCCAGCAGCTGCTCACGATCCAAGAGCACAGGTGTAAAGTGTACAAGCTTCTCCTGATCAATAGCTCCGTTTAGGTAATGCCGAATGACACACCGGCGCCTTTGCTGAGCCAAGGCAGTGGTTGGCCCCCTGCTCTTCATCCGATCCGCCACCTCTGTTACTTTCTTCTCATCAACTGGCAAGAACAAGTCAAGAATTGCATCTTGATGTTCTCGGGCTGGTCCTTGGCCCACAATGATCTCCAGCTCATCTTCAAACAAGGAATACAATGCCTGTTGCAACTCTGGAAGTACACCCGCAAAGCGTGTAGACAGCCCCAAGCTGACAATGCCGCCGACGTGACCGGCAATAAGGTCACCGAGGCTTTTCTCTGAGGATGACAGCTGGTGAACGTGACAGAGCATATGTGTCAGACACCACTGTCCAGACCTGGATTGGATGTCCTGTTCTGCGACAAGATTGGCCGCATAACGGTCAGTGGTGACACAGGCATGCCTCGTCATGAACAATTTGCTAACATCGTTCAGGTTGGAGATGCTGGAAAGCAAATTCCTCTGGGACTGAGAAATCTGCTGAGCTGTCGTGCTTTGCATGCATTGCAACCAGCATGGAAACTTGCCACAGATGTGCAAGAACTTGCCAGGCTTGCTCCTGGACTCTGGTTCCACTTCCTGCTCTTGACGCTCCAAAAGTGCAAAGATGTTGAGCTCAGACTGCATGATTTTTGTCACTCGTTTCTTGCGGCCTGTAGTGCCCTTGGCAGAATCCTTGGCAGCATCCAACACAGCAGCTGCATTGCCTGTAGTCACTGTAGTGATTCGGGAAGGCTGTGGTGTTGGCTCTTGAACACGAAGAGGCAACGGAGTCTCATCATAGCGCCTTCTGACACCAAACAGAACACCCTTCCAATGTGGCCCTTTGACCAGGGCAGATATGTGATCAAGAAAACCGTGCCACAGCCGGGCACCACCTTCAACGACAATTGCAGCCACTCGACGTGCATCTTCCCTGGTGACATCCAACATGTTGGACGCCACGCTCTGTGAGACTATGTTCCTCCTCCCTTCAAAGAGAAGAGTCGTCGCTGGATTTGGAGCACCCTCTTGCCTACATCGCTTTGCTTGTGCAACCGCATGCTGCAAGATCATCTCTTGCACTGGGCTTGCACGTGCACCCGTGGCCACCACACCCTGCTGGCCTGTAGACATCACTGTCGTAGCTTGAACAGCAGGATGTTGTGAGGAATCAGATGTGAATCGTTGTCTGTCCATGGCCTGCTGCACTGCCTCTGAGCTTTCAGCTTTGAGAGAAGCCCGCAGCTCAGAGCCACCAAATGTTCCACGTGGCCGACCCGGCTTTCGCTTTGGTTTGGGCTCGACACTGTCTGGCGGCGAAGAACTGATCTGCTGCTCTGCCAGCCGCAACCAACCGGCCATGCCTACACAGTTTCCTGAAATCCCAAACTTTACAGTCTACGGCAGTCTATTGCAATTGACAATGAGTCTATGTAGAATCCATGGAATCTATGGAATCCATGGCAATGGCTTTGCCTTTCGTTTGCGTGGCTGCTCTGATTGGAAACGTCAAGACTTCAGCACCACTGTCACAAATGAATGAATACAATTGAATACACTACAACATCACAGGCACTGGCCCACCTATGTCCATTGACCTTCTTGCAGTCAGCTGTTTCACCACAGACAAAATTGCTCTGGAGAGCTTCACTAGCCACTGTGCCTCTGCACTGTCACGTCACTACTACTACATTCCAAATCACCCCAAGAATCGAACACGGTTGATATTCACTGAGTTCCTGACCACAACGACACGAAACACATGGGAAACGCAGGCTGTGCACTCTAGACCCTGCAACCCGTTCTTGCTATCCTGCACTAGACTGGTGACTGGTGACTAGACTAGACTCGAGACTCTAGACCGGGCCCTGCCTGTCTCGGTTCATCTTCACCCACATGTTGGAGTTCAGGGAGAAGCAGAGGATGTAGTAACCACCATGCTTGAATGGCAAGGAGCGGACAAGCTCCAAGAACCTGGCGGCAACGAACATTCACGAGCTGATGCTTTTGGCCCCAAAAGCCCACAGGTCCCAGGCCTTACATGATATGGATATTGAAGATTGAATATTGAGTCAGATATTGAGCCTCAATATTCGTGTAACCAAAACAACCGAAACCAACAGCTCCCTAGCGGCCGTAGCAGCACACGATACACATACACTGTCCCTAGCCAAGCTACCCACTAACCCATAGCCCAGACAAATCCGACTGAGTATAGCCTGGGCCTCAACGCATGATCACCAGACCAGATTTAGCTGGCTCAATCTCTACGCTCCAAAAGCACCAGCCAGCAGCTACCAGCTAGCAGCTACCAAGAGGCTCAAGAGGCTACCACAAGTTGAACATGATGCAAAGCGCAAAATGTCATCACAACACTCCCTACCAGGGCCCTACCAGACAAATACAGAGCAGGAGCATAACTAACATGGTAAACAGAAATCCTGCAGCAACACCAGGAACACAGCCGGCCTCTGTTTCGGAGTGGTCTCGTCTCGGGTGCTGTATGGCATGTCAAAGCCAGCAACCTGTTCCATTATGCATATGCACGGCTCCAGCCTGAGCAGGAACTGCAATGCATCCTCGAAGGTCGTCGCATAATCTGGATGCTGTTTCACACTGCCATCATGAAACCTCTTGTGGCGAAACTTTGAGAATGGATCACACGTTGTGCCGAAGCAAGCAAAGTCAGCCGAATCGGGAATGTTGCATCCATCGCTGTCTGGATGTTCTAAACAGCTCTCTCCAGCACACTGGCCACACATGGTTGAATGGATGTGACTGATGCAGCCTGGATAGTTGAGCTTGCAGAACTCCTGGTAAGGCAGCTGCTTTTCGGAGATTCCCCAGCAATGAAATGGAATCTGCAGCTCCTGTGGCACCATGACAAACACAAACTGAAAGAACCACGCATGCCTGGACTACCTAGTGACTTAGCGACCTAGTCAAACGGCTTCTTGACAAGCCCTGACAAGCCCCTGCATTTTGAGAATCTGAGCACCCTGTTATTAGGGTTATTATAATGGTTAGTTACATAACATACCAGCGCCATTCTGACAAGGAGTTTGACCTAGTGACCTAGTGGGCCTAGTGAACGTACTTAATCCTGGTCACGGCTGTGCCGCTGAACACACTTTTCTGATGATGGTCTGTTCCTGCTACCTTGCCGGAATCCGAAAGGGAGGGAGAAGCAGGGAAAGGGATGCGATAGAGTCAGAGGGAACGTGAGTTTGAGAGGGAGAGGGAGAGAGAAGAAGCATTAAAGAGTGGAGAGAGAGAGAGAGAGAGAGAGAGAGAGAGAGAGAGAGAGAGAGAGAGAGAGAGAGAGAAGAAAAGAGAGAGAGAGAAAGAGAGAGAGCCAGTGAGTGATTGAGGGAGAGAGGGAGGCAGATAATAGATAATGATAGTGTCTGATAGTGGCCAACAAAATCAAACTCAGCAACCTCTCCTTGAAGACAGCACCCTCTGCGAAGCAGCCGGTACATGCAGACACGCACTGCACTGGTCTCTGGGCGTTTGGCTGAGGTGCTTGCTCTGGCAAGTGCACTGAAACATTCTTGGCATGCTTTGACAACATCTTGGCCCACCAAACAGTCGGTGGCCCTGCATTCTCTTCCTCTTCTGAAGTCACAACACTTCTCTCGTCAGTCAGATGAACAACCATGTCATCTGAAGATGCTTGGGACAAAGCCACTTCATCTGCCACAGGCCCCCAGCCCATGGCGGCGAGAATTGTTCACGAGTGCTGGGCGACAATCTCTCAAAATAACCTACCTGTCCGACATCACTTGGCTCGAACATGTGCTAGCAGCTAGCAGCCACTAGCACTAGCAGCCAGGGCTTCAGTGACAGATACAGGCTCGGCATGAGATGCATGATCCACATGGACATAGACAGAGAGGCCCAGACATATCTGTCCATGTTGACATGAAGCCCAAAAAGAGCTCGATGGCAGCAGTCATGTTCCTTTTCACTTGTGGTATAGTATAGTACAGTATAGTAATGTAGTATACCATAGTATAGTGTAGTATTGTGACAGTGTAGTATAGTGATATAGTGTAGCAATAGTATTGTAGTGTAAGTATAGTGCAGAATAGGCCAGGCCCAGCGGCTTCCGAAACAATGAATCCTTTGGTTGGTATCTCAAGTCCATGGGGGAGTGCTTGGGGATTGGGTTCAAGGCAAGAGTCACGAGTCTTGAGATTACAATTTGAGGCCTGAGAGCGGACAGAGACAATTTGGAAATGGAGCACAGAACCAGGCACCCCCCTTGAAAGGCCCCAACAGGTCAGTCGTAGCGGTAGCGCACAAAAGCGGCTTCAGGCAGCCGAATTTCTGATGGCACCATAGGGCTGCCCATTGAAACAACGCGATGTGTCACATGGCTCTTTGTAACACTCGTGCCCGTGGCTCCCGAAAGTGATTCGACATGTGGACATATGGCCAGGGATCCACAGTAATTGGCTAAATACTGCTGAAGCTTCAGTGGCTGAACCCAGCAAGCCCAGCCAATACCCTAGCCCAGCCATTTCGATCTACTGAATCTACTGGTTACTGGCCCAGCCAGGCAGCCAGTGGCAAGGCTGCAATAGCCGCTCAATAGCCGCTACTTGCATCACTATAAGGGCCACGGGGGTAGAAAACTCAAAGCTCAATCCACTGGCAGCTACCGGCTACCGCATTCCAGATAGGTCCACGTGCATTACTACACAGAGCCTTGTGTTGTCATGGGATCATGGGATGAGCTAGGCCAGCTAGGCCAGGCATTCACTTTCGATTTGAACATCTATTGGTTGGACCTCTTGAACTGGGACCTATTGACCGATTGAACGTACGACTACGGAAACTACTATTCAACCTATTGAGACCTAAACTATTGTAACTATTGAAGCTGGAGATTCGTATTGGAACACGGCAGACTCACAGCATCAGACGTCGGCGGCTCCCACAGACCTGCCACAGAGGTGTTGTGACATGAAGCCACAGCTTGACAAGGAGTGGAAGACATGACACGGCTTTCTAATGATCGCACTGAATCTGGACAGGATTGATCTTTAGGTTTCAGCACTCAGGCAGTTCTACGCCCGTAGATCCTAGCGGCAAGGGTTGCCAAGTGAGCCAACAAGATTGTTCAATGGCACATCAAAAAAGAGTTGTGCTGTCATCATGATTAGTCTCTCTGGCACCATGCATAGGTTGCAAATAGCAGCAAAACCCACGGTGCCTGCAAAGAACCCGCATCTGGTAGCAGAGTCTTCGCCTTTTGTCCACGAAAACTTCTGGAACTGCTGCAACGGCCATGTCACACTTCACACAAATGTCTTGCATCTCATCTGGCCGTTTGGATGCCGAAGACTCAGAGCCGGGCTGATCTGCAATCATTGCAAGGGCCTGGGATAAGATGGAATGAACAACCCATTCAACCCCTCCCCCCCCTCCCCCCCTGCCCCCTCCCCCGAGGGGGGGCGGGTCTCGGGACTCCTGAAGACTAACCTGTCTCTCGACAGTCCAATTCAACCCAGCTCACGTTCCCTATTGGCGACTGAACATTCAATCCAACACTTTGGGACCTGTGCATCTGAATGATAGAAAGTCAAAACCGACACCGAAGGAATCCGAGGCTCGGGCTTCTCCACTCCACTGCCAGACTTCTGAAGACCTGGACTGAGTATTGTTACCACCGACTTCGATTATTGCCGCAGCGTCAATTAACCTGTCTCAGGACGGTCAACTTCATCCCAGCTCACGTTCCCTGTTGGCAACTGAACATTCAATAAACACTTTGGGACTTCTGCGCCTGAACGATAGGAAACAAAGCCGACATCGAAGGACCTGAGATTCGAACCCACCGCACTGGACTCCCGAAGACCTGGGGCGAGCAGTTTGTTGCCGGCTTCGGTCATTGCCGCGGTATCTCGTTCATCGGAAGATTGAACTTAACTAACCTGTCTCATGACGGACGGTCCAATTCAACCTAGCTCACGTTCCCTATTGGCAACTGACAACTGAACATGCAATCCAGCACTTTGGGACTTCTGCGTCTGAGTGATAGGAAGTCAAGCCGACATCGAAGGACCCGAGGCTCGTGCTTTGCCTGCTCCCCAAACCTGGGCCGAGCAGCTTGCTGACTTCGATTATTGTCGCAGCATCTAGAATCTAGAAGAATCACAGGGCAGCCGGGATCCTACGGGGAGGGGTTCATCGCGCACTCACTGGGAAGGCAGACGGTTGGCGCCAACCGAGGACACGAAGGACGATGGCGTAACCGAGGAAGCAGCTGCTGAGGCAGGCTTCTAAGGCCCCCGAGACCGATGAAGACAGAGTGAAAGTGAGGTCTAAGTCTAAGTCTAGGTTGTGTGAGTGGCAAAGCTTTAAGGATCGCAGCCGTGTCTATTTGCCTGTAAGTTGAGGTTTAAGGCTTAAGGGGTTATATAGCGGGGTAGGAGTTTCGCGGCCACATGTAACAACAAACCACCCTTGAGCCCTGAGCCTGCACAAGTAGATGAGATATGTCGGAGGGTGAGAGTTTACGTGTATAACCCAAAGACAGGACATGGTTTTAGGTTCACGTTCAATTAGCACGAACAAGCGGCGTGCATGATCCCTATACCCTTCATCCGAATGCAACGATCCAGCACAGTCTTGGCTCTGCGGAAAGAAGAGAGCAAAGCCCCGAACCAGTCCAAAATGTGTCTAATGGCGCCAAAGCCAGTGGCCCATGGCCAGGAATTTGAGGGCCACACATGAGCACAGCCAGCAGCAATTGAAGTAAACCACGTGGGAGACCTGGCGGCACTCAATCAGAATTCATACTCATAGTCATAGCTTCCCCTTAGGCTAGACCGCTTCAGAGTCACCCGAAACCTGCACGCAATGCCCAAAATCACCACGACCGACAAAGCCACTGGCTGCCTGAGGACGACCAAAACCGAAATGCATGTCTGAGCAGGCCCACCTGCCCACCTCAAAGCGGGAATCGAAGAAGGCCTGCCCAGCATGCCGGTAGAGCGGCTAAGGCCGACATCATTTCACTCCATTCTTTTCTTTCTGGGTTTCTATTGGCCATGAACCTCTGCACAATCTAGTTATGGGTAGGTGTTGAAAGGCTTCAAAGGTGATTCCTGCCTAGTCATCATCGTCAGACATTCCCACATCAGCAGCTCGCAGCTGCCTGCCAAGCCAACACAAGGACAGGAAGCCACCTATAATATAGCCGGACCTGGCCCGCCTCGATGTGGGAGGCCCTCGGTTCCTGCTCCCCACCATCGCCACGGCCACGCAAGACATCGTCTGCAGCGTGCAGTGGCTATGCTGACTCTGATTCTTCAGGGATTCTGACCAAATCTCGAAACCAACAACCCTGAACTCCAAATCTTCTGAGCCGCAAACCCTGAAACGAAAACCCTTGCCCCGGCCTCCACCAGATCCATTTCTGGCTCTGACAGGTCCTGCCGGATCTGGATGATTGCAGCAGTGGAGGCCTTCAGGACCCGACGCCAGACAGCGTCTGACCAGACGTTCATGTCCACCAGCTGCAACTTGGCCGCAGAGTGTTTGTACGGGTTTAGGCCTACACAGGGTTTAGGGTTCCGGCAGCCTGCGCAGAGTGTGAGGCGCTTGCCTTCTTCTCTCGTGAGAGGTGATCACCGTCCAGGATGGCCTCGCGAATTCCCATTATGGATGCCGGATGCCCAGTCAGTCTCTTGAATTTCAGACTGAACTCTGAACTCCGTGCCTCTGCGATGTAACGCCTTACATCGGCGACGGAATGCAGCATGGTACCTGGCGGGCAAGCGGGCGGGAGAGCCGCGCTAGCAGCCGCTAGCACAAAGTAGAAAGTAGGGGAGGGGGCGCACGAGCGAAGCCAGCGAAGCCAAAGGAGGCCAAAACTACAGGGACCTACGGAGCCTACGGAGCTACACCGTTTCAGTCGTCCATGATGCGGAGAACACAGTTGGAAAGGTGTTGCTTGTAGGGCCTTGTAGGGGAACTGAGCAGCCTGGTTTCATGCTTCTAGTTGCTGGTTGCATCTTGACACACACACACACACACACACACCTCTGCTTCCTTTCTGGGTCCCTTAAATGTAAAGGTGGAATTGGCAGCGGCCGAGCAGGAGTTTCCGGAACATCTCGATGCGCGTGATTTGGCCGTCTTCCCAAAGCCTGCATTGCTGCCGCTGTTTGAATCAGGGTCTTGATCGTCCCTCGTCGAGCCCAGTTTCATTTGCCAAATCAATATGGTGCACCCCAAAACACATGGATGTTTACAAACAAAAGTACAAGCGTATCAGTAGGCCCAGCCATACAAAATAATACAAACACACCAAAAATACCTAAACAATACATTAAAAAAAAAACATAAAAAACATAAACAACATAAACAAAACATAAAGTGTTCATAACAAAAATCATATCAAAATCATATTGAAACCATATATTTTTGGTCATAAAAAATCCATAAATGAAAACCATAGTAGAATCATAGTGATTTCATAAAAATAATTATTTATGTTGAGGCCTTGTTTAGTATTCCCCAAACACTCAAGCCTAAGGCTCACGTGTCCTTACTTGGGTTTTGAACTCGGCGCCGAAGGCGGTTATCCTCGCTGAACTTCTGTCAGTCTGTGCAAGAGCTGTTGAAAACTGAGGACGCTATTCGGTCTCCCACCTGGCGACAAACCCAACTTGTCGAATTGTTCTTGTGACACGACACCAAAGGTGAGACGAGGGTGTTTGGGTCTTTCTGGCAACTCCCCACTGTTTACACGAAGATGCTTGCTTGATGCCGGAAGCTTGGCACCAAAGGCAGCTGAGCTGGAAAGCAAGGTTTTATGTTCCATCGGATAGGCATCAGCAAACGATTGATGCAGGTATAGACGCAGATGGAAGTGAAGGCTGCACGCAAATGCCACACAGCACCCACGCTATCCACAAGCCGCCTCCCATGGAGACGAGCATCCAGCCCAGCAAGTCCATAAAGCCCCTCTGCAAAAGATTTTACCAGAACCACATCGGCCCGCTCCATGTCTTTGACTTGTATATACCTTTTGTAAACGGGAACCGCAACATCCTGGCCGGCTGGCAAGATAGACACACTCTCCCAGAGGGGGTGCCGGACTGGCCGTGGGGGCTGCCGCCAGGGCCTTGGCCCTGTAGACTCCGCCTCTTGAGTCCACATATGAAATCAAAGTCCCTGCAGGCGTAGCACTTGCGATCTCTTTTCTCTTCGCCGCAAGCCTGTCGTTCTTTGCAATGATATCTGCCGCCGCATCCAGAGAGCCTTCAGCATTCGCTGCCCGAGAGACTTCAGCCTGCGTCTTGGCCTTCTTGGCTGGCCTCTCAGTCTCGGCCTCGTCGTTGTCTGCCTGTCTTTTCCTTGGATTACTATGAAGTTCTCAAGTCCCTGAACCTATTGAAACCACTCAAATGCCAAAAGAAAACCGTGCTCCCAACACCCATCTGAAAAGTTGCGAACTGCTGCTGGCAGCAGCAGCTGCCTCCCGAGCTGCAGCAACCTCTCGCTGCGCGTCCACCAGAGGTTGCCACGAAGAAGAAGATGCCTCACGACTGACCGCTGAAGCAACTGCTGCAGCATGTTCTCTTGCTCGTTCCTCAGCGTTGCTCGCTCAGAAGTCTTCGCACGCACACACCCAAGTCCAGGTTTCTCTGATGTTCTGTGCGGCCCGCTTTGGGTCTCAAGGGATCTCGCTGGCATGGCCTTTTGGCCATAGAAACTTCTATACGCTTGTTGCACGGCCTGGCCATAAAGAGATGCCTTGTACCGCACAGATGCGCGTTCTCGCTGCAAGGAAAGGTGCGGCGATTCGAAAAGTTCCTCAGGCTTGAACACTTTGGGAAGTCTGGCTCCACGAAGTGACTGAAGATTGAGTTTGCAGGCCGATTCAAGGTTGTGGTCAGTAAGATGTTGCTGACGGTTTTTCCGTTCAGTCATCTCCACTTCACCCAAGAACCGTTCCACGGATTGCGTGCCCGTCTGAATGCACAATGCTTTCTGCACAATCATGACTGCATGCTTGCGGGCTTCACGCTGTGGCTGGCTCAGCTCTGCAAGCGTTTGCAGCCAACCACACACGCCTTTATCCTGATGTGTCGTCCGCTCCAACCGGCTTGGACCAATTGCAGATGCTGCATTCTTGTGCAATGACGGATTGTCCAAGTACCAGAACGCTCGGGCGTACAACCCCAGCTTTGGTGCACCCGCCAACTGAAGCCTCAGAGACAAACATCTTGTTATTACTATGCCTCCTACTTGCCAGGCCACCACATGGCGCCCAAGCACACTCCTAAGGAGTCTAGACCCCTGAACTGGCCCTAAAAGCCAAAGGTCTATCAAGGCCTGAACTCACCTTCACAAACCCCTAAAAGCCAAAAGGTCTATCAAGCCTGGAATGGGGACTGTGAAAGGGTGTGAGCGACATGGGGGCTGAAGTGCATCATTGAATAATCTGACTGAAAAGCCTCCTGAAAGCTGAATTTCAATCATGTCTGTGAACCATTCATCCGAATATGGATAACCCAGGATGACCCGCCAACCCCGTCGCCTTAAAAGCAAGATGCAGCGGTCGAAAAGCACGCCGCTCATGCTCCATGTGGGCACAATCGATCAGAACATCTCAAGGCAAGCTGCGATCTGAAACCCCTCTCGAACTCCATTGTTTTGAAAAATATGAACCCTGTACACCGTGAATGGACAGAGGGTTCCGGGGAAGGTGAAGCCCGAGGTGAAGCGCTGAACCCAGTCTACAAGACCAATCCAATTTCATAGGATACCGAACGAACCTTGTACCTTTTATCCTTTATTAATCCTAGACTTCACCCCCGAATGAACCCTTAAATTGAAAGCGCCGAATTCAATCGAGTAATGTGCTGGCACGGTGCATAACAAGCGGCGGCCGCGGTCAATGATGCCTCGAGCCTCAGAGGGCCGAGTTTCTGTTTAGGGTTTACGCTCTCACAACTCGGACAATGCCAGGCGAGGTTCGTAGGTGCGGAGTAGGGTTTAGGGTTTGGGGCCTTTCACGTCTCCCCTCCAATCAACAACCTGCTGGAGGTGAGTAGCCTTACAATGTGAGCTCAGGGAGTCAGACACCTCAAGGCCAAAAGTGCAAAGAGTACCCGAAATTTTAAACCCTAAACCTCAACCACAAACCCAGAACCCGAATCCGTGATTCTCACCTGTCACACCTTCCAAACCCCACCATGCAGGCCGCTCAGACTCGGACACTCATTCTCGGACAAGCCAGGGCCTTAGAGTTTAAGGTTTTAGGGTAGCAAGGCTTACAGTTTAGGGTTTGGGGTAGTGGGGCTAGTAGGGCTTAGAGTTTAGGGTTTAGGGTAGCTTAGGGTTTGTTTATGTAATACATCTAGATATTTCATGCGGCGCACTAGCAGCCGCCCTACACTACACCCCAGCCTACCTGCCCCACACTACTTCCTAGCTGCTCTTACCCTACCTGTCTACGCGGCGCACTAACAGCCGCCCTACCTGGAAAACTACCTGCCCTACGCGGCGCACTAGCAGCCGCCCTACTTCCTAGCCTGCTACCTGCCCTAGCCTACCTATACCTACCCTACACTACGTGGCCTATGCGGCGCACTAGCAGCCGACACCTATCCTACATTTGTTAATACATGGTTTGCCTACGCGGCGCACTAGCACCCGCCACTTACCCTAGACTACGGGGTTTGCCTACCTACACTACGTGGTTTGCCTATGCGGCACTACCAGACGCTACCTACACTTTGATTTGCCTATGCGGCGCACTACCAGCCGCTTACCTTAGGGTTTACGGGTTTGGGGTTTAGGGATGAGGTTAAGCCGAGCTGCTGTCGAAGGCGCCATCGGAACCGGCACTGATAGTGCGAATGATCCTTGTTAAGATTTACGCCTGGCAAAGTGCTATGGTTTAGGGTTTAGGGTGAGGCTGCGTAGGGATTTATAAAGCCTAACACGGATTTTAGTTTTCGGGAGCTTACAAGTATCTTCAATAAGAGTTTTGGGGGCTTAGGGTTGCAGTACATGCCTTGGAGCCAAAGATGCGAACCTACATACATGCCCTAGTAGATAAAGGCCTACAAGTTACACAAAAGTTATAAAGTTATAAAGTGGCCGCAAAGAGCGGACAAGTATAGATCATTGTAGAGGTTAGGTGAAGTCTAGCATCTTAATGGGTTTATAGGGTGTAAGGCCGAGGGGTTTAGCTACGGTATCAGGTTTCAGGGTTCGGATAAGGAAACTACTTGAGCCGTTGTTGCAGGTTTGAGCTTAAAGCTCGTGTCAGGGACGGCAGGTATGTCAAGCCTTAGCAGGTGTCTGGGGAGTGTATGGGTTTTCGGGGAAGTGGTCTCGTTTTGGTCACACGACCTGGACAAACATTGGAAAAATCGAGTTTTAGAGTTTCGAACTTATGTAACTAGAAAATTTGAATTGTCGAATTTCGATTTTGCGAACTTTTATTTTCGAGTTTTCAGCGAACTCAGAAGTTTTAATGTTTGCATGTGCGAATCAAGCGAGGTCTTCAAACACCCGAACTTTGGATTTTCGAGTCTTTCGAAGATCTACAACTTTTTGTAAGTTCTTATTTTCGAGTTTTCGATTGCTCGTCGCGTGACGCCCAAAGCTGGGGCTTAGTAAGAACCCTAAACCTAAGCCCTAGGAACCGAAATCCTAAGCCTCAGCCTTAGAAGCCCAAACCCTACGCCAGCCTAAGCCCCTGGAACCCGAAACCTTTAGGCTAGAACCCGAAACCCGGCGCCCGAGAACCCTGAACCCTACGTCCTAGAACAGAATCGGAAAGCAGCAGTCAATCAGGCAGTGCTCAAATCCCGTGGCTGAAACTAACATGGCTGCCCACTCAAACAAAGCCTCTGGGCAATGAAGTTCCGCCCAAAAACTGGATCAAAATGAGAGTGTAACAACACAAGCCATTTTGCGGGCGTTTCCGTCCGTCATGCCTATCCTCAATCTTATCACTCGTTGGTGCTGCTCCAACCTCTTCTGGAGAGCTTGCTGAAGGTGGGAGCCCGCTCCCTCCGCGGCTATAGCCATTGACTGCGTGCTCCGTCGGAGCCATGTGGCTTGGGTGCACGTCAAGTGTCAAGCTCATTACGTCAAGTTGTTGTTGAGTGCTCCAGGTCCAACTTCGTGTTCGAGAACTCCAGCTACGAACCGCTGCAATTTCTGACTGCATTTCTATCGTTTACCGTCTGTCATGATCAGTGATGCTTGAGGAAACTTGAGGGCGTGACGGACTGCTTGTCTGCATGTTCGAAGGCACTATCACGCGGCAGAGTCACAATAAATTTGAAGAACGAGCTCCGCATTTCTCCTTTGCAGGTGCTGGTGCAGGAGCATGTCAACCAGTGGCCTGCTGGTTTGGCACGTCTGCTGACGTGTTCCGCCACATGTAAATGAAGAATGTGCCGTAAATGGCCGCCAGCACCTAGCGCAATCATTGTGGAAGCCCGAACCGAAACAATGCTGCGTGTCTGCGATAAACGAAGGCACAACTCCCCAGAGTGGACTTCGCACATGCAGGTCCACCACGCTGAACGTCGCTTGCATGGCCACCTGGTTTCATCGCGGCCCCGAAAGCCGCAGAACTGCTAAACATGTTTGGGATCTTCTGAAACTTCTTACGAGTGTTTGATTTGGGCTTACGGCCCACTTCGTGCATTCCGGTCAAGGAAAGAATGTAGCACAGGAAACAGCTATAAGATCGGCCGTCCAACGGAATGCTCGTTCTCTATGACTACCTCCTCATCGTGATGACTGCAGGCTACAGACACTGTTGCTCTTCGAGTCTGACAAGACACAGGGGCAATCGTGCAAGCGAAAGCTCATCTCAGCTCCCTGCGACGAGCAGCATCGAGATTGTGCATGCCTCAGCCCAGGTCTGCTGCCGGCTCCGTGCAAAAGCGATTGGCCTCGTGAGGGTAGCACCAGCAGTGGATGACTGATGTCTGAAGGCCATCCGTTTGCAAAGAGCGTTATTTGTGGATGTCTCCACGTGACAGTCATCAGCGCAGTGCTGAATCCCACCTCGGCTCAGAGACATGGCATGTATCTCGAGCCTCTGATACACTCAAGTGCTGAACGCACACCATGTGGCCACTATTCGACGTGCGACAGTCACCAGAAGGAAACAGCTTTCCGAGTCTGAGAACGTTCCAAGGCATGACAATTGGGGCGAGCCAGCGACAAGTTCCGCATCAACAAAAATAGAGGAGCGAAACTCCAGTTGAGGTCAATTTATCTGACGAGTCTCAATCGGATTCGATGCTGACAAGGTGCAGCAGTATTGAAGAATTGCCCTGCGACAAGCCCTTGGCTGCCACAGCGAAAGACCTCTCTCACTCCGAAGTCCACGCTACTTCTGCTTAGGCAGCGGGACCCATGCTTGGACATGCTGCGACTGTTTCGGGATCTATGCATGAAAGGGCACCATTGAAGGCGAGTGAAAACTCTCCCATTAGCGAGATGGAGTAAGCCGCCACAAGGTCGCCAGCGCAATTACCTCTCACATAGAACAAAGTTGAGACCCCAGGACGGAAGGACAACAAAGAGTGATCGTTGATGCTCCGATGAAGTAACTTCGCTTTGGTTTGCAGCTCGGGCACCCCATGCAAGGAGCGTAAATCCAGATCGTAGTCTTGAAATCTTGTAGAAACGGCACAGACCCTCAAGGGAGGCCGTGATCTCCTGAAGCAGAAGACAAGTGAGTTCTAGGTTTTGTAGTGCTGTAGTGTCATCTTTCGTGCAAGCCCCCACAGACGATGGACTGCTGAGCTAATGCGTCTTTGGTGGCTGGAGGGTGTGAAATTCAAGATAACTAAAGCACAGAGTCATCTGAGAGTGCGGAAAGCCAAAGCATTGAGGACACCTCGTGGGCCATCATCGTCTGCATTGTGCGCTCATGATACGTCACGACGGACAGCGCTTGTCGCAGGGCATTTCTTCGTTTTTGCCGCCATGTTGCCAGAGCGAGCAACGTCATCCCGTTATAGAACCACGGCAGTGGACGTCCTGAAATCTTTGCCAAAGAGGAGGTCCCGCCCGTCAGAAAGATCAAAACCTTCGTCTACGGGACATCCGCGGCGTGGTGAGCTGGAGCAAAATCGATCCGACTGCACTGGATTCACGTTGGCAGCTTAGACCGCAACTGTCGTAACCGCGAGCGCCACCGCAGTGGCCACCTAAGTAAAAGCCATGTGATCCTTCACGTGAGGCCTTGTATGGGCAAACACGCTACGTCTCAGGCAAGTATAGACAAGTGTCCCCAGCATTGAAGTCCGGTGCAGCAATGTAGCCCAAGAGCCGGCATAGTAGATATAGTCCTGCTCTACGGAGCTGCTCTGGTTTGGAGTCCTGCCCGGCCCGGCCTGTCGGACACATAGTGTGGAAAACACGCCGGGGTGTATCCCAGCGCAAGTCGCACGGAGGAATGGTCACCATGCGCATTAACTTGGTGGGACAGTCGTCAGGAAGCAACGGAGTCAGCAAGTATTGCCAATACCTGCTTGGGAGCCGGCCGTAAACGGCAGAAGCCTGATTTTGCAGAACTTGTTCACAGCACCAGAAGTGCCCGAACATGACTGAATGCCAAGCAGCAAAGCCCAGACTACTGATCCTCGCCAATTCGAATCTGGTGGACCTGGGTTGCTTTTTTGACTCTATGAGCCTTTCCGAACTGATTTGCAACTGCAAATCTTGACTCGAGCTTGGTCACTAAGGCAGGCCATTGCATCCTCGATGGCAATGTCGGTAGAGCCTCAGTGCCGACGTGTCTCTTCTATTGTGTTCGACTTACCTCGTTCACATTTCAATTCAGTGGCTGTTCCTTCGGCGAATCCTTGGCTGAACGCTGTATCAGGATGGGGAGCTCTGCACAAACACGTGCCAAAAAGGATCGATCTGCTCATTCCGTGCGCATCTTCGGCTTCCTGCTCAACGAAGTCGTTTGCTGTGATTGCAACTTATTAGGTGCTTTCTTGCATCTGAAGGACTTGCATGAGCTTTCCCAGCCTCCATTTTGTTTCGCACAAGCAAATACAGCAAAAATGCCTTGGCTTCACTTCGGCAGCGAGGACTTCGCGCGAGAAGTACGTTCGATGATGCTGATTGCATCCGGGAAACGGCGTACAAAGCTGTGAGAGCACAGAAATGCCAGAAGTTGGCAGTAGCCTTCTGGAGGCTGAGGGCCAGCAATACCTCGAATTCGAATCTGAAGACAGAAGGAGAACTGTGTTGAGACTGTCCTGGTGCTCCAGTTAGCTGTTTTGGTCATGTTGCCCTGCTTGACCGGCAGACCATCCCGGAGCATTGAGCAATCTTTTTCGTTTCTGGGCCCCTGCCCTGCCGGCTGTGCTGGACAGCAAGCCGCTGCACTGGATGGCCCGAGACCCTGAAAGGGGGACATGGGAAAGCCCTACAACCTGCTTGGCGGTGGTTGGAACGCTCTTGGCTTCCAGAAGGATGGCGAGCAAGCCCCGAGGTGATTGTCTATAAAGACTTTGATACATAAACACCAGCCCGCACTTTGTACTTGGGCAAGTCTTGCACCCCAGAGGGAGTCATCGTGGGCAAATTCTGAACCTGGCAATGAAACATGATGAGCGAAAGCACTCAGCCGTTGAACTCGGCGAGGATAGTGCGAGCAGGACTGAGAAGTGAGAGCCCTCAATCGCAAACTAGTGATGGTGCAACGATTACGGCGGCCGAGCCCGAGATCCATATGCTGATTGCAAAACTCCGTTTCGGAGGAAAACAGAGATCACAAGGCTGTAGTCAAAGTCTCTTGTGTCTTGTGTACTGAGTTAGTCGTGCAGACATCTCGAAGAACGGGGCTTCGGATGTTGAGTTTTCAACATCAGTTTCCCCAAACTTCCGAATTTCTGGACAATTTCCCTTAACCTTGCCAGGGGTGTTCTGACTTGGGACAGTAGTTGGCAGTGTTCCCAAACAGCCGGTGCCCTGAAACTCTGAAACGTAAGACAATGGGCGTCACCGCACTATGTATCCTTCGTTCCC
This sequence comes from Symbiodinium sp. CCMP2592, assembly GCA_905221615.1. Lineage (NCBI taxonomy): Eukaryota > Dinophyceae > Suessiales > Symbiodiniaceae > Symbiodinium > Symbiodinium sp. CCMP2592. The sequence continues at coordinate 162,762 of CAJNDT010004434.1, forward strand.
TTCGGGTCATACACTTGGCTACCCGGAGACTTATTGGCAGGTCTGATAGATCTGCAAGGTTACCAGTTTTCATGCCGGGCGAGAGCAAGCAATGCCTGAGCTCGCTGCAATAGCACTGCCGTAGAAAGCTAGCAGCACCAGGTAGTGTCCTGATGATGCGGCTTGCAAACTGTGGTTGGTCCCATCCATCTAATGCGACCTGATCTTTGGCGCGTGCAGCTGTTACTGATCGCAGATCCAACTGTGTATTCTCCATCCAGGTATATGCGACTCTTCTGGAACAACGACAACAAAAACTCTGCCTCACTCTGCAAACACGAACAAAGCATCATCAACTGCGAGCAAACAGCTTGCCTGGATGTTGCAATACGGTGGACTTCGAATCTGGATCCGCCATGTATGCGACGAGCAAGCAAACGCAGTTGCCAAGGCTCATGCAGCCTCGATATCCCAAGTATAGCAGCAAACTCATAGTATCTCAATATTGGTGTCACTACGGTCTCCAACATCCCCCATTCATAGCAAGTCACAGAGATTCGCACCGCCCAGATCACTCAATCCCAGCGGCAGGTCTTGCAGTTGTGCAGCAGCCACAGCCTGAAAGCTCTCCGATTCAGGGGGCTTTCCGCTCGAAATAGCCAGACACCAAGGACCAAGAAACATCGGCCATGTCAGGTGCACCATTGCCGACTGCCTGGCAAGCAAAGCGAATTTCTGAACAGCAGTGGAAGCAAATGAACTACGAAGACTTCTGTCTCGTGGATCAGGAGCTTGGAAATTCGGCTCCCAGTCTCTCAATTCATGAGATCTCGGCCCTCAAACCACTCCCAGACGGCTAGAAGCAGCGGGCCAGCAGCGTTGCAGCTGCCATTTCGGACGACAAGTTCAATCGCTTGCTCCAGTAGAACCTGACACCAGTGCGCAACGATGGCAAGCTTCATCTGGACGAAAAAGGTTTAGTTTAGGGTATCCTCAAACTGAGCCATGGCCAATTTTCGCAATCAAGGGAGCAGAATGATACTGCGATCATAAGAGACTCCGATGCAAGGATTTGTCCAAGACTGTGGAATGGCTTCCAAAAGTGAAGGAATTCTGCTTCCAACTATCGTGGCGACTCTTGTCTGAGGACACGCAGGTCGTTTAAAGTTTAAAACCCCAGAACCCCTTGCAGCAGCTGCATCTCACAAGAAAATTGCACACAACAAGCCTAATCCAATTCGATCAAAGCACAGAGCGGGCAGAAAGAAAAGTTGCGCCGTGTCCATCATCAGCCAGGTGAGCATTGCTCCCAGCATCAAAATGCCAAATGCCACTAAGTTGGGCCTGATCCCCAGGAATTGCGTCCGCTTTGCAAAACTTAAATCCACAGACTCGGACATACTTCACTTTCCGGCCTTGTAGCTGTCTGCAAGGTGCTGAAATAATTCGTGAAGGCACCATTACACTGGTCACCTGAACAAAATGCTGTCCTATCGCTGAAGTCCCTTCCGTCTGCTGATGCCTCTCAATCCAGGTTGCACATGTCTCGCTGCCACTGATCATCTGTGGTGGTGTTCAGGGTGTCCTTGCTCACACTGCACCAAAGCATGTCTAAACTACTAAGCTCGTTTCGGTGTCACGACCAGTGACAACAAGGACCGGGCTAGGTACACCGACAAGAATCACAACACGATTGTGGCACCTGAAACTCGTTGCGTCCGTCTTCCGTTGCCAGGAATTCCTGCAAGAGCCTGGACAACCTCCTGCATCAAGAAACGTCTAATCCAATGCAAGCTGTGGACTCTCTTGAGCCTCATCTGGTTGTCTGACTGTATCACTCACATGCAAGTATTCGCGAGCCTGCTGCGATCGACTTTGATCCCGGGTCGTACAGCAACCGCGGAATAGAATGCCAAGATGAGAACAAGAAATTGCGCAGGCAGCTTGAGGAGCAGCATCCGTCACCACGCGGCGATGCCAGACAAATGCCGAAGTTTACACCGCAGCACTCTCATACCGTTGCATCCAGCAGTTGTGCGAGGCTCAACTTCGCACCTGCCCGAAAAACTCAGGTATGTTTGGCAGACAAGCTGTTTCCGTTGAGCCAAAGCAGCTGTTCGGATGCGACATCATGATCTGAGCGGCACTGATATGATTTTCATTAAACATAAGAAAGTACATGCAGCACCGACGATGAATCAAGCCGCCAGTGAGAAACACTGTTGCTTTAAGCATGACTTCGCTTCTCAAGCAAACCAAAGACATCCACATTGCCCTCTGATGTGTTTGGCTTTTTTCCAATTTTCCCTCACACCGCTACAGCTGCTCATCGTCTCCGGTCACCCGAACGGCAGAATGTCTGCCGATTGCATGGCTGCAGCAATTGGCTCAGTGGCTGCAAGGCATCTCTTCACGTTCTCCTCACTAATCTGCAGACATCTTGTCCACTTTGTGTTCTCCATCTGTCAAGTTCTTCCCTTGGTTCTTCACGCTCTTTGGAGACGAGGCTGCCCGCTTTGCCACAAGTTCGCCTGGAAGCATGAACAAGCCAAGCCAGAGGGCGCAGAAATGCTCAGAACCAGGAATCTCCAATTCACTTCCAGGTTGCGGCTGTTGGCGAAGACATAGAACCATATTGAGGCAGACATCGTTCCTTCGTTTTTGCCATCTACAGCATCCACCTATACCACTAGCAGCGGAAATTCCGCTGCAAATCGAACTATGGTTCGCCTGTGACATTCTGAATCAATGTTATTGGTATGATGCGCATGCGAGGCCTAGTGAGACGAACAGGCAGCAACCACTGCGTAACCTTCTGGTGGGGCCGGTGATGTTTCTTCGGATTCCGTGTTAACCAGACACTGCCGGCTGGAAACACGGGCGCTTGTGTCCGGTTGCAAGTTCGCACGGCTTGGGCTTCGGCAGGCAGGCCTCAAAGAGTCCTGAAGCTGCCCGCATCGCATCAATCTGAGTCTAGGCTCCAAGGGCAGCCACAGCGAGCCAGGGGGCTGAATGATGCACGTCCTGCGTGCAGCACACACGACACACGCCGCAAGGAAGAAGGGTTCTTTCACTTCCTCGTATAGGGAGGCGAACACCACTGGACCCAGGACGCGTGCCATAGCTTGAAAAGCCGACATGGCGCCTGCACCCGCTGGCGACGGGCTTGCGAATATCTTCTACAACAGAATTCTGCTGAAGTCCTGCCTAGGCATGTCCCATAGGCAGACGGACCAGCCACTTCCGTCAATAGTGAGGTCTGGTTAGGAGATCCAAGGTTGTCCTTGCAGCCCATGAAAACCCGCAACGCAGTGGATTTATGTGGGTACACGCGGCCAGGTCTCTCCAACGTTCTGTAGACCTGCGATATTTTGTCCAGCACAGCAATCACAACAAAGCTCGTGCGTTGTGTCATTTGCACTCTCTCGAGCCTTGTGCTGCAAGAAAGAACCATTTGGTCGGCGCGAAAGCTATTCCGACAAGGCCACATAGACGAAAGCTGGTACCTGAGGAGAGAGCGAGCGAGCTGGCAAAGTCATGTCGCTTGTAGCTTCGTCTCTAAAGACACAAGCTTGCACGAGGTAGAAATGAGATCACACACATCCGATTTGGAAGCTGGCATTCTGTGGCTCCGGAAAGATGCAGGCCAGGTTGCCAATGGCAACAGTATACCTTAGCCGATGGACACAACAACTACCCTTAGTGGGTTGCATCGTGACAATCACTGAGCTGCTAATAAACACTGTTACAACCGAGGGGCCACTGCTCGAAAACGCGCATCATGTGAGGGAAGAGGAAGACCGTGACAAATATCACAGTGACACCACAAAACGCCATGCCTCACATCGGCTCCGAAAGCGAAAGAATCGCTAAGAGCATGCATGAGGAACGCGCCGACTAGCACATTGCAAACACTGGTTCACCAGTGCCGCACGTACCGAGGAACTGCCGGCGTAGAATTGCGAGCTCGAAGTTGCAGGCGACGGATAAGTCCAAAAATAGCCTCGGCCGATGCACATGCCGCACAAATGTAGCAGTTTTAAGTTTTGGAGTGCCACTTGGCTTGACTTGTGCGCGTCACGAGCCCATCAATTGCATGCAGAAAGCTGTCCATGATGTACAGGGCAGCACAACTCTCCCACGCCTCGGGCAGCTTGGAGGGCTTGACAGGGACTTCAGTGCCTTTTCGCATCTCAATGAACTCTCGTCGCAGTTCATGGGCTGCCCAGGGACTGCCAGACCAGCCTGCAGCGCAGGGTCGAAATGGAGGGCTGCGGAATGCATCAAAGGAAAACACGTCCAAACCAGCCTCTCCGAGAAAGGCGCCCAAACACCTCACAGGGTACCCGGTGCATTTCGGGGCGCATACAGGAGGCCGCTGAAAATCAAGCCGGCCGAGTGGCAAGAGCCAGGCCAAGCCAGGGATCTGCGGCTCACCGCTCTCTGGTGCGCTGGCCTCATCCGGAGCCTTTGTACAGCATACGCACGGAACCGGCAGTGGTCTCTCGCGAAGTGCTTGCATCATTGAATCAGCCACCTAATATCTCGCCCAGCAACGTTCGACTTGTTGGGCACGCCGAGGCAGAAACATGCGAAGGCCCAGTTCGTTGCAGACAGCAATGCGCAAACACCTAGGCTGGTTGCGAATGTCCACAGATGTCCACAGCAGCATGCTCTGACTTTGATTCGAAGCTTTGCCAAAGCGTCCGCTGAGAAATAGTTGTTAGTATCTGTTAGTCAGTCGGTTCGTCCTGTAGCGGTTACTGCAAGCGAAGCTCAAACCGGCCTAAGCCGCTCACGCTTTTTCCTGCTATGCTGCATTGCTTCGCCTTGAGCCAGCGTCCACAGCCGGCATCTGCACAAAGGAAAAGCTGCTCTGCAGCGATCCTGAAAGACATGTCACAACAGCCATTCTGGTCAATGGAGTTATCCTAAGGCATTAGGATCCTCGGAACAGTTCCCCCCACTTAACGTTGACCAGAATGCCGTGTGAGCTGCTTCATACTCCTGGGCCAACCGCGCTGCAGAAGCGGAATGGCTTGTACGGCGGAAACGAACATCCTCTGCCCGCTGTCGTAGCTCGGTCTCCACGTCCACCAAGCTAAGCTGCCCGGTCTTGAGAAAGCAATCCATGGCGCCATTGCTGCGGAGAGGGTCGGCCTTCGTCAGGGCATCTACCAGCATTTTTTGATGCGGAGTCCACCTCACCATGGACTTTGTCTCTTGCAAGTCTTTCACTATAATGGCGAGCTCAAGGGCCGAACGACGATCTTGACGTCCCTGAGGGTGCTCCTTCAGCAAGCAATCAAACAAGCTCTTGGCGTCTGTGACGCTGCACTGAGGCTGACGTCCCGGAGTCTCGATGGCAGACCTCATCACGAGCATGTGAGGACTGAGACTGTTCCTCCAGCTTCTCAGCTGGACGTCGCCATACAAGGCATCTCTCAGCATAATCTGGAGCCAGTCGCCCTCGGCCAGTCCTTGAAGCATGGCCTGCGTCTCGCCCCCAAAGGTAGAGTACACCTTGCGCTTGAGCTTGCTGCTGCGCCAACTGATAGGAGAGGCCCGGACCTTCTGATCTCCGATGGGAAGCCCCTCGGAAGCGACAACCATCCATGCGCCCTGAGTGGCGTCTGCAGGCAAGCCAAGCTCGTCCTCCATCTCGTACTTGGCCCCGATGCCTCCGGCGTCAGAGATGATCACAAAGGAGATATCGGAGGGCCGGATCTTCCAGATGGTGAGTGGTCGCGAGGCTGTGTTTCTGAGATGATTGACAAAGCGGTTTACCACCAGAGCATCATCCACTGTCGCTCGGTCGAGCTTGCTCGCCATGATAGAGGAGAGCCCGCACATCTCTGGCCGACACTCCTTTCCGACCCAACTGATCCGGTAGATGGTTGAGCGGAAGGCGGCAAACTCCTCAGGGGTCAGCTTCTGATCCTTAGCAGCTCGGCGACCTTTCGCCAAGTGGATGGGCTGCAGCTGCTCAAGGATGTACTTCTCCTGATCGACCAATATTCGATCGCTGAGAACCCTGACTCGGCGACCGGCGTAATCAGCTTGGTCCAGTTCCCACTTGCCGAACTTGAACCGAGCCTCGAAAGAAGAGCGCAGCTCATCGCGGATCTTGGGGTCAGTGGAGATGATAAAGTCGTCAACCTCCACTAATTAGGACCTGCGCCTCGTTGTCCCCAGAGGCGTTACGCCGGAAGAACCAACAGGGCTCGACCAAGCTTCTGGTGAAGTGCATGTCCTCGACCAAGAAACGAGTCACCGTTTCGCGCCAAGCAGCCGGTGCGTCATCAAGGCCGTACACCGGAATGTCAATCACAATGAGAGCTCCGGCTGGAAGATTAAGACCTTCGCACGGCTCAGCGAAAAGAGGACCACGAGGTCGCCGCAGTGGAAGGGACTGACAAAAGGCGTTCTTCACATCGCAGAATGCAAAGCAATGGTTCAAGCTGAGACCGCACTGCAAGAACATCATCATAGACTCAGCTTGGGGAGTCGGGGCAAATGTCATCAGTTGGCCGGTGTCTGGATCAGCGTGTCCATGGAGGCACCAGCGACTCTTGGCCTTCCACTGATGCAGATCGCCCGTAGGCTTCTTGCGGCGGACCATTCTCGAGCTCACAATCCTGTCGGGATACTTCGCTCGCAAGCGCTGCGCCTCTGCTCCAACCGCCACTCGAACCGCCTTGGTCTTCAGGATGGATTCCCACTCGACGACGTCGGACTTCAGGAACATCTCCTGCTCCTCCTTCGCCAACTTCTTGATGTCCACTTCGTCGTTTCGGTTGGCGAGCAGAACCCATCCCTGATCGCCCTTATAGGAAAACCAAGAAGACTCCGAAAGCGGCCCCGAGTTCGTGAAAAGATCGTTCAAATCAGAATCCTCCTCGTCCGAGATAGCGATCGCATCCTCGGGGTCCGACGTCTGTCGTCCTCGTCGCAGGGCTTGTAGTAGAGGCTGAAGAGTAGTGCCAGGAGCTCGAGTTCCCCTTGGATCCGTAGAGCTGGAGGAACCACCGACTTGTTCTCGTCGCTGAATCTTGAGAGGAGGCTCCGAACCCGTGGTTGGGCCACCTCCCTGACTCTCACCTTCCTCCTGAATTGGAGCCAGGTTCATGGTCGTCTCTGGCTCTTGCGCGGGCTCCTGAACTGAAGATCGCCTGGAGCTGGGCGCCGACGGGATTCTGGGATCTGTGGCGCCAGGAGGAAGAGGAGGTGTGGTCCCCAGAGGCTCGATGTTCGGGTTCTCGTTCGCGGCTCGCGATGGAACTTCATGGGCAGGAGGCAAGTGTCGAGGAGGAGGCAGAAGACCTGGTGGCACTGGAATGGTCTCCTGAGGTGCCTGCTGAGGTCCCAGGGAGGAAATTCCTCCTTCTCGCGTCACCTCTCGAGCAATCTCCGGCCCATCCGGAACGGACTGAACAACTGCAGTTCCTTCCTCTGAGGTGGAGGGAGGAGGTCCTTCTCGAGAGACGTCCACAGCCTTAGCCCTTGAACCCGAAGTCACCTGCCGAAGAAGCTCTCCAAGAGCAGGGTCAGTGGCTAGCTGCTGTCCGAGCATTTCGGAGGGGTCCGCCGGTCGAAGCCGTGATGAAGAGGATCTCCAGGCTTTCCTCTCCTGAAAACAAAGACCCACTGACCTTGATTCCATAGTCTAACAGGCGTGGAGGATGTACGTACCGCCCGCTTGATGGCCTCTTTGCTATCTGACTCCAGGGCAAGGCGTTTTGCCTGCTCCCGGATCTCAACTCGTCGGCGAAACTCAGCTCCCACCTCGTCCAGTCCGGCCACGTCGTGGTAGGCATCCCCAAGGGCTTGAAGACCTCCTTGGTTGTTGGAAAGAAGCTCGGCAGGAACTCGTGGCATCTCTCCAAACACCAGCTGGGCCGGACAGTAGCCGCCGGTGTTGAAGAAGCGATTCTTCGCCGTCGTCAGACCAGCAAGAAACTCGTCAAGCTCGAAAAGGGAAGTCAAAGCACATCTCCCTCCAGTGATCTCCATCTTCAACCGCTCCTTGAGCCATCCGCCGTGCCGCTCGGCGCGACTGTTGGCCCAGGGACTTTCCGGAGCAACGACGTGTTGAAGAGTCCCCAGCTGCTCCAAGCCTCGTTCGAAAGTGCCACGGAACTCACCTCCGCCGTCACAAATGACCATGGCCGGAGGTCCAAGAAAGCGAATCCAGGAGTTGAGAAATGCTCTCCACACGGCACTTGCCGAAGGCGTTCCAGATCCGTCGGTTTCCACCCTCTGAACCACATGATACGCTGTCCCAGAATCAACCATGGTGAGGATGGGAATGGACTTGTCCAGGAAGCGGAGGTAGAACAGATCGATGGAGAGGATGCGGTTAAAGCTATAGATGCGCGGACACTGGGCCTTGCGTCGATGGTCGCTCCTCTTTCGCACTTCACAGTCCTCGCAGCGAAACTCCTCGCGAATGTAGCGAAGTACCTGGGGAAGAGCTCCCGCCGCCTTGAAGGTGCGTAGGAACCGATGAAGAGGTGGATGGCCAGTGTTGATGTGAACCTTCCGAATCATGGCCTTCTGGCTCTCGGTCAGTCGAACGTTCTCCGCGCTGCCGCCCGGAATCGAGGTCTCCTCGTCGTCGGCAGCTTCCTCGGCCTCCTCGGAGTACGCGGGGAAGGAAGTTGTTGGCTCCGGCGAGGCACGCGCAGCCAGAGCTCGCGCAGCTTTCGTCACCGAGCTGGTCCAGAAGACTTGACTTGAGAGGGAGTCGTTGGGTGTTTCACTCTTGAAGCCGTATTCAGCAAGGACCTTGCCCATCTCGGAGGTCTCCCGCGGCGGTGCTCGAACCTGGTATCCGGTGATGGACCAGCGGTTCCCTTGGTAAGGCTCAACGGAGTGCAACTGGTGTGGGTCGAAGTTGATCAGCTGGTTCCGATGAGGATGAGCGCGACCCTGTCGCCAGTGTCTATGGGCATCCCGACGACGGAGAGGCCCTTCAGATTCCTCAATCCACAGTTGCCCGCCGGTGAACTTGCCGAGGGCGATGGAGCTGTTGAAGCCAATGTTGTTGCTGTCTCGATGAACTCCAGGTCGAGCGTTCTTGGAAATGGTGATGGAGGACCTGGGCTGCTTGCCGCCGTGGAAGTCGAGAAACTCGTTGAGGTAGAGGGCGAGCTGCTGATGATGTCGGGAGCACCTCGTCAAGCCGGAGACTCCACCATGAACAAACTTGCCCAAGGTGCGGTACCACTCGCTGTCCCACTTCTGACTCCTCCCCGTAGGCTTGCGGTCACTTCTCCACGAGGTAGTCTCCAGCAGCCGCAGACATGCCGCTCGAGAAAAGTTCCTGCGCTGCCGCAGTTGATACGCCCTCGTCTCCGAATCAGACAGTAGATCAAGCTCAGCGGGAGGAAGAGGCGTAAAGAAGGAGGAGGCCGGGGCCTGTGCCAGGACCTTCTCCTCGACTTGAAAGATCGCCTTGGTCAAGACAGGGTCGTTGGTGGCAATCGCAAAGCCTTCGGTGGCACGACTCGCTCGGAAGGCAAGTGACGGGACCCGCTTGACAAGCTCCAGCCACGTACTCAGGGTGTCGACAGAAATCCGAGCACGCCCGATCCTCGATGAAGAAAGCTCGGTTGGCCTGAACCTGTTCTCGAATGGCTTCCAAGGCCAGACCGCGTCGTAGTTGATCTCGAATGCCAGTGGCCTGCAGGGGAGACTCCTCGGATAGTTGGGCTGATTGGGAGTCGAGCAGAGAAACACTCAGCAGTCGAGGAGCCCGGTCCTTCAAAAATCGTCGTAGTCGTTGTCGATGGTCCTTCTTATGCTCACTCCAGCCCGTCTGCTCCAAGAAACTCTCATGCGGAGGCGGGAGCTGAAGGCCGCAATCCCGAATTGCACTGAAGGCGGAGGTCGTGTTGAAGAGCTCGGCATAGTCGACAGTGTGGCCGGAGAGATCTTGATGGGCCCTTCGAGCAGTCGCCTCTAAGCCCCGGGAAGCTGCGTCTTGTTGATCATTTCCGGAAGAGAGGAGACACTCTCTGGCATCGTCCAGCTCATCGCGCAGCCTGGGAGCTCGAACCATCCAAAATGGCCCCAGCTCGCTTGGTGTGATCCTCACCGAAGCCGAACGGGCGAAAGGAGGCATCTCGGCACTCGTCCACGATCTTCAACCGCCGAGGCCTTCGCCACAAAGTCGCTCGTTTCTCACACGGGGGCTGACCTTCACAAAGAGGAGCGCCGGGACCTTGAGAGAGAAGGCGACCGCCTGGATCACATTGTCGATGCCACACAACATCGGAAGGCTCGCCCTTCTCCTGCAACTCAGACTCCGGGAGCATCCAGGGCGCCCAGTCAAGTCTTTCCCGGTTCACAGAAGTGGTCGCTCCGGATGGAGGTTGATAGCGCACAATCCAGCAGTCGGAGTCCCCGCCCAACTCTGAGGAGTTTCCTCGTCGTCCAGGCTCCCGTCCACAGACATGCGAGTGCTCTGGAGCTCGTAGGCCTGACGACGGGCCTCCTCCAGTGTCTCCATGGGCCCGGCTGACCCCGATGCCTGATCCAGCATCATCAACATCCGTCCTTGTCCTCTGGCCAAGTCTCGCATCGAGGATGTCCTGGAAGCTCGCCGCCAAGGCCTGGAGGGTCTGGTTGAGCTGAGGGTGGATCTCCTCCGCCGGCGGGGACGTCCGTCTCGTAGAGCTCGTCGGAGGCGAAGGAGACGCGAAGCTTGGCGGGCTTGTCGAGGATGAAGGAGCCGCCGCCGTCGAAGCTCGTCCCCTGCCGCGCCCGGCAGCTCGATTGTTCTTGGAAACATACGTCAGGCGGGCATTGCACTTCCGACACACAGTCCACATGGCATATTGATTGGCCCGATGAAGAGGAGCTCCCGGATGAGTGCAGCTCCCGGGCTGCTGATTGTTGCTTGTCAGGTAGCCCTTGCGGTCCGAGTGAACACTCTTGGTGTGGGTCTCGGCGATGGCCAACCTGCGGTATCCCAGGCGGGCCGTCTCGAACATGAAGAAGATGCGAGACACCAGCATTCTCCATCGCCGTTGCGCTGCCGCCACCCCCGCCGGATCCGCCGAAGGAGGCGGTTGATCCATCGTCACGGCGCGGGGTGTCGAATTGGGAGGCCTGAAAGGCCGTCGTATTGCCCATTTGAGCAACGGCTGAGCCAAAGTTGCCGCCAAAGTCACGCAGTTGATGATCTCGCTCAGGACACTTTGGGCACACATGTGAGGGGGTAGAAGAGGATTGCTCAGCAGAAGCGGTCGTGTACATGCACTGCTCTGGCTGTGAACTCGCAACGGCACTCTGCACATCATCACTCGACTCTCCTACTTGTGATCCCCGGTGAGCACGTCCTCGGCGAGACCATGGGACTCTCGCGCGGGAGGCGGCACAGGAAACGGACGACCGTCCCACTGCACAAGTGGTATCGCACGGTGCCCCGAAGGAAGCAGATGCATCTTCATCTGTACACCAATCGTCTGCAGGCTGATCTCATTGGACCTCAAATCAAAGGCCGCGCCCAAATGTTCGAGGAACCCGACCGAGAGGAGCGGGGGGATGTTCTCCTGCACGACGATGAAGTGAACGACACCGGGCACACCGCCTGGGGAAATGGGAGCCAGGATGGCTCTCACAACCTTGGCCGCTCCGCCGATTCCCGTCGGAGGCATCTCTGGCGGAGGAACGTCGATGACCTTGAGACCGCACTTGTCCAACTCGTATTCCAAGGCCTTGAGAGCCGTGACTCCGATGATGTCCTGCGTGGCACCGATATCCAGGATCGCCATCGCCGAAGGAATCGACAAGAAGGTCCACGAAGAGGCCGATGTAGCTGCGTAGGACCGCCTTTCCAGGCTAGCAGCATAAGTTAACAGTGTGGGGGGGGGAACAGGCTCTCCATAGTAGATCTCGTTTCCCAAGTAACAAAAGCCGGAGACCTTCACCGCCTCGCCAGACGTCGCCCCGCCACGATTGGTCGGACACTCCGCTGACCAATGGCCGCGCTTGTGACAGAGCCGGCACTTGGTCACCTTCTTCAGCTCCTCGAGCGACATGCGACCCTTCCGATGGGGAGGTCGAGCTCGGAAGGAAGAGGGCTTCTGCCCCGGTGCTCCACCAAACTGGCCTCGGGGAGCCTCATGACTTTGTCCAGCTCCCTTCATGAAGGAGCCGCGATCCTTCTTTGCCTCGGCCTTGAACTTCTTGTTCTCTTTCCAGCTGCGTCGACGCGGAAAGCCTCGGCCCTCAAGAGTCGCGAGAACCCAATTGGCCTGCTCCTCGTCCATGTCGAGGTCGGCAATCTCGGCGAAGAACTGCTCCTCTTCAGAACCTGAAGAGCACTCCGAGTCCTCGTCCTCGGCGGCATGGTTCTCTGGTTCCCCGGCCAGGTATGAGGCTCCAGGCTCCGAAGCTCCATAGACGAAGCCACTGAGCCGATCCGACCGAACGTCCACTCTTGCCAGAGAAGCCGCCACGAAGTCCACATCGTTCTCGCGACCCGTGATCAAGGTGGTCAGGTTCTGCTGGGTCTGCTCGGAGAGGTTGGCGCCCTCGCGCAGCATGGACGCCTTAAACTCCGCCGGGATGTCTATGCCGTGGGTTGCCGCCTGGTTGTAGTCCCGAATGCGGCGCATGGCATACTGTCCCAAGGACTCGTCCTTCTTCCGTCCTCCATCGTACATGATGGAGCGAAAGGCCATACGACGCTCATCATCTTCTCGAACTCCTGCCTTCAACTCAAGCACGGAAAGGATGAGCTCCAGGTACTTATCCGAAGTCAGCTGGGCCTCCGTCAGATGCTCAAAATTTGACTGAAGCTCCCAGCCGAGCGACCTCAGGACTTTGTCCGCCCTCTTCCAGATGGGGATGTCGGTCGTCTTGTCCCAGCGCTTCAAGGCAGCGGTCCACTGCCTCCGATACGACCATCCAGGCCATGGCGGAGGGTCTGCATAGTCCCCTTTGCCATTGTAGCCGCCATAGCCGGACTGCCAGCCCCACTGTGAAGACCAGCCACCCTGGTTGGAGTGGCCCCAAGACCCTGGGGGAGTCGCTGAAGTAGTCGGCGGAACATTCTGAGGCGGCGCTCGACTCTGATCGGCGAGTGCCTGTGATGTAGCTCCGGGTCGTGTAGTAGAGACCGAGGTCGGATCTGGGAAGGAGGTAGCTCCGAATCGAGTAGTAGAGACCGCCGACGGATCGCCTGAAGAGGTAGCTCCGAATCGTGTCGTAGAGGCTGACGTCGGATCTGGTGAGGGAGTAGCGCCTGATCGCGTAGAAGGCGCCGCAGAGCTCTGTTCGTTCGTCGAAAGAAAACGTGTGCCCAGGTTCTGCGCCTGGGCCCAGGAAGAAGCGTCCTGATTTCCAGGATCCTGCGGAACGGCATCAGAAGCTGTTCCATCCCCTCCAGTCACCCCACTGGACTGTTGAGGATGATGCTGCGATTGGTCAGCATGGGATGGCACCGAAGTCGTAGCATAAGAGTATCGAGAGCCCCAGGTGGGCCATCGGTAGCCGTACCATCCGCCCCAAGACCAATCATGCCAGTTCCAAGACTGGCTCCACTCCTGATCGTTCCACACAGGCTCAGCAGCAGCTGAGGCGTCCGCGGAGACGGCTGCGCCGGGTTGGCTCGCATCGACATTGCGCAGAGTGGGCTCAGGAGCACCCTCGGCCATATCGACCAGGATGCTCCGCTACCAACTGTAGCGGTTACTGCAAGCGAAGCTCAAACCGGCCTAAGCCGCTCACGCTTTTTCCTGCTATGCTGCATTGCTTCGCCTTGAGCCAGCGTCCACAGCCGGCATCTGCACAAAGGAGAAGCTGCTCTGCAGCGATCCTGAAAGACATGTCACAACAGCCATTCTGGTCAATGGAGTTATCCTAAGGCATGAGGATCCTCGGAACAGTCCGTCTGTCGCTGGTTCGGTCGGTCAGTCGCCGGCGGCGGGCCGGCGGGTGCACAGGTCGGCCTCCCCACCCTTCTCACATGCTGGTGGCAGGCTATACAGCAAACTCTGTCTGACTGTCGAGCTGTCTGCACTTTTCAACGCCGTGCCGAAAATTACGAGTGAGTTGTCGCATCAAGAGCTTGCCGACAGCGGGCCATGACGCTCGGCGCAGATCTACACAGCGCTTGTGTGTTGGGTAATGTCGAGGGAAGCCAAGACTACTTCGCAGCTTGGAAACAATCAAGACGACGGCGATCCCCAGGAACATGGACACAAGCAGCTCAGGGACTACATCGATTTCGATCCGACAACGCTGTTTAGGTTTGAAGCCTTACGATCGCGCGAGAAGAATGTCCTGCTTTTGCCATCCGGATTCACGAGCTCTGGCAAGTTACCGCGGTTGGAATCCGAATGATATTGTGACAGACAGATGAGAATGGGCCCTCCTGTGCAGAGTCCCTTTGACCTTTGCCATACTGCCGGAATGCTGTTTCGGCCCACAGGGGCCCCTTGAGTCGTTTGACTGCTGTGTGTAGCGAGCAAAAGGAGTGAGCCATCGAGCGATTTAATCTTCTCCGCAGTTGTCAGTTGGTAGCGGAGCCTCTGGTGAGAGGTTCCTCGGGTCCGACGACGTGTTCGTGGGCCCGATCAGAAGTGCCTGAATTACCCGTCCAGGGCTTTGACATCGGACGTCCATGGCAGAAGCTTCCGGTGGAACAGAGGGCGGTTGGGTCTATCGAGACAAGGACCCTCTGCTGGCAGCGAAAGCCCTCAGTACGCACGGCCTCGGTGGATACGACGCGACCGGCGACAGCGACTGGCTCACGGCCTCAGTGGATACCATGCGGAGGGTGGGGGATATATCGACGCGGCTGGCGGGAGATACCACGCGACTGGCGGGGGATACGACGCGGCTGGCGGGATACGACGCGACTCGGGGGAGGCGGGGGATACGACGCACGGCCTCGGTGGATACTACCTTGGCCTCTGCGGGCCCCTCTAAACTATGCTATACACACGCCTCCGTGCAGCAAAATGCGTTAGAACACGGACACCTGCTGGTGGCATCTGGAGGCCATTCCTTCGTGCTGTCAGCATCTGTTCATGGGATGTTACACATACGGCAACGGAGGGGGTGGGGCTGGTCAGGAAGGTTCGAGCCACTATACACGCCATTACATGCCTCCGTACAGCAAAATGCGTTCTTGGCACTAGCTCGATTATCCACAGCGCGGCTTGACCGCAGCAAGCGCCGCTTGCACGCCACTGACGTGGCTTGGGAGCTTAACTCGGAGCTTACTGTCAGTTCGCACACGCTAAGCATCACACACCGTGCGAAGCTCGAGACCGCAGAAGATTTATGAAGCCCCGAGAGGTTTGGATCACAAGCAGCCGCTTGAACATCCGCTTGAAAAACAGTGCTTGCGAGGGTAATGGCGGGCAAAGACTCTGGCTGATCATCCGGAACAATATCAACGGAGAGTGGACAGTACTTGGACAGTTGGAGCAACGACGCTGTTTCCTGCAGGCACTTACTTTGTGCAAGAGTTTGAATGTGTAAGCTCAAATTTCAACCACACGAAAGCTTTTAAGGCCATGGCCATGGAACCCAAGGAACCCAACTCATCCTTACATTGACTTCTCGATATTTGCAACCCAAGCATTTGCAAGCCATCGTCGTTACCGACGAAATGTGCCATGGTTTGCTGGCCTCGTACTCTCGACAGGTAGCACATCTTGAGCGCAGGCCCACAACCCCGACAGTGTTTCGATGATGCCAAGTTGTGGTTGCGACATCGCTTTTTCGGAGTTGTGCTTCGGAGAGGGTGAAAGCCGTTGAATTGTTGTAGCACCGGTTGCAAGAATGGCGAGGCTGAGACGGCTACAGCGCTCGTGCTTGAAAGTCGGGTTTTGGTTGGTCAGATTAGTGTCGGACCCATGAAACAGGTCTTGACGTTTCTGGGCCATCCTGCAACAAGCCCTAGACCGCTGTTCACCAACAGGTTCATGTCACCTCCACAACCCAATGCGAGAGCACAGGAAACCCGAGAAGCAGTCTCACGAGAGCGTGAGACTGGCCACCAAGTTGATGCTTTGCTGAGCAGTGCCGAAAGAGCAACACTCCCCTTGGAAAATGTGATTTCGGCAGGGTGAGCTGCAACGAGGCTAACAGTGCTGTGCGCTTTGCCACCAAGGTGCGACATGCTGCCACAAAGCCCTGGTTGCTGATCACAGCTCCGACGACTGGTCCAACAAGGATGCCCAAGGCGATGCCTTGGAAGGCGCTCTTTGCTCTTTGGCGCTCGCCGATCCCTACATGGGAGTACATGGGCCCTGGGCATACGCCGACGCCTTAAGCGGCTTCGAAGCAAGGCCGAGCTGCTGCCGTTGACGTGGGCGACTCGAACCGGTCGTTCCGACTCGTCAGTGATGTCTGCAATGTACGCATTGCAAACACCGATCCTCACAGACTGCCGGGAACAGGGAACAGGCTGATGGAAAGCAGGGTCTCAAGATGTCTTGCCGGAAAGGTGTTCACGCTCGAAGCGGAAATCTTTAAGAAAATCGCAGCTCACGGAAGTCTGTTTGTGGGGTCTTGGAGCTCGTTGGTGGATGACATTGGGGGACGTGATCAACGACGAACACGTGCGATGTCCGATTCCAATGGCGGCATCGTGACGATTCGAGTTTCAGACATCCAAACTTGAAGATGGATCTTCTTAGCACAGGCAGGTCGTCTCACGTCCATCAAAGTGGACTAACCTCTTGACAAGAGAGACGCATTCTCCTTCTCTCCAAGACACGTAGCAGAGAACGCGCCAGCCAAGGTGTAACCCACCAGCAGTCCGTGGAAGCTCCTGCTACAAGATGCTACGAGGCACGAGCCTTCTGGAAGCATGCGAAGAAATGGCAACGTGAGCCTTGCGCAACTCAGTGCTGCAAAGGCAGTAACCTGAGTTGCCAAGTAGTGACTCGTCTGTCTCAACCACGGTTGTCCTGCCACTCTCTCCTTGCATCCCTTCAGCATTGATATCATCCCGAATCCATGAGGCCGTTCCCTCTTGCATCAAAGCTGCTTCACCGGCCACGGCAAGCAGCAGCACCTACGCTATCAAAACTCACGCGTTCTCTGCACCTCTCAGCTGGGCTGAGTGATCAGCCTTGCGCCGTCCAATTCGATCGGAAAGGTAGCCGAACAGCGGGGTGAGAAAAGCCTGCCAGCAAGGATGCACGAGTACGTTCTGTCCGGATGCTATGGCTAGTGACTGTCAGGCTAGACACTGGAAGGCATCAAGCAAGATGATAACACTGAAGGACGCAAGTTGCAGAAGCTCTTGCCACCGTTAATCCGCTATGGGGCTGGGTGTTCGATCTGCAAGTGCGGCGGTCAGCCTGTGCGAAGGAGAAGGCAGTCAGCAGGCCTGATCGTCTGGCAGTACAACGCAGATCAATTGAATTCTGGTAAAGCGCACTGCTTCTCATTTCTCTCAATCTTGCTTCCAACGCTCCAGCACATCTTGCCGCGCCTGCGATATTTCGTGCGCTCATGTTGAAAGTCTTCGATAGCACCGGAACATAGGGTGCGAAGATTCCAAAGCCAAATGCATCCTCGGAGTGTTTTAGGACACGCCCATGGAGCCACAGAACATGGCTGTACTTCATCTCAGGACCTGCACATGGAGAAATAACGGTAAGCCAGCAGCCATGAAGACGATGAAGTACAGGGTAAAGAATGATGCCTTCACAAACAGCGGCTTCCCGGCAGCTTCCCCCAAAAGCCAAAAGCTTCACAGGCATGATGTCCGTTCACACTTGCAACAACATAGTGAAGCTACAGGTGGTAGGGCTCGGCTCAGTCTCTGCAGCGTTGGGTTAACGTCTTCTTCTCGCGTGTGGTAACGATGCGCATGAATGAGAAAAGGCCTCAGCACTGAAATGCACTGCACACCCTTTGCACCCCAATTGCGCTGGACTGTAGCCAGAACCTTGAAAGTCAGTGGGCGACGTGTCGGCATCAAGCGCTGGCTTGATTGGATTGTCAACATTGAGCAGGATGTCCGGCTTGCAATACCGTACGGAGCCCTGCTCGCGCCTCATCCGTCGCTGACTGTCCTACCGGGGGCAGCATTCAACGGTGTCCGATCCGGACAATACTGGGAGCTCCATGATTGGCGTGCGTTGCAACTGGGCTTGCCATCATGAGAAGATGATGTAGAATAATGTACCTATGAGGTACTCTTTCCGATCCTAAACGGGACACTAATTCTGCGAGCTTCCACGCTTTGTTGGCAGTGCTGCACCTTGGCCAGCTGAATCGGCGCTGCTTCGCAGAAACCACATCGTCAATCCAAATGCCATCCTCAGCATTCGAAAAGAAACATGGGCCGTTGCTGCAGTCCGACTCTCAGCTGTTGCATGAAAGCCTGCCTTCGGAACTCAACAGCCGATCAGACCTTCAACCGGGACACACAAGTACTACGTAGACGAGGCCAACGTCAATGTGAGCCGACTGATGATCATGCGCCAGCTCTTCGACGAGTGCAATCCCACCAAGCCTCATGTGTCTAACATGCCAGATACAAGTGAAAGGATGTCAACATGACCCGACCGTCACACGTGCGTTTAAGTGCTGTGCCGGGGCAAGGGTGTTTGCCTCTCGGAAGATGTGGGCCACTGCCTCGCAGCTAGGTCCAGGTCAAGCACGGCGACGGTCGGGAAACCCTCTCCATCCCAGGCCTCTCCGCCAGATCCGGTTTCCTGACCGCAAGTGTCTGCACATCGTGGGAGGTGTTGCTCCGCGTCCTCGGATTCAGAAAGGTTCCTGGCTCTCGCTGATGTGCCGTCGCAACCAGACACAAAACCTGTGCTGTTGAGAAGCAAGTTGAGCTGAATGCTCACCTGAAGCAGCCGCACGTCTCCAAGTTCGCCTGAAGGTCTCGGGATAATGCAGGTTTTCACCCAAACCCCGACGGAAACAAGTCCCACACGCAAGCACCCTGAGGATTTCTTCTTGGATATGAGTCCGACGGATCTTTCTATTCTTCCACTCAAACTTTAGTGCGCACGCACCACTCCCGCCCGCGCACGCATGTGCCTTGGTCTCAAGTGTTGGATGATGCATGCCGAGAGGCATGGCCGGCGAAACCAAGGGACAACTGTGCCGGTTCTGCTCTACCAGCAGCACGTCTGCCGCTGCACGATCCCCCGCATGTTCCCTCTTTCTAAATCTTTTTTGTGCTCATCTCGCTCATATCTAACAGAAAAACCAACAGGCGAGTTACTTTCCTCGCACAGGCCGTCATCTCCAACTTCGCAACCGCTTCCTTCAGCACCAACCTTCGTCTGATGCGAGACTGTCATGTTTCATGAGTTCTACGTCAAGCTCATTCAAGCTCACAGAAGCTCATGTTCGCTCTCTTAACGTTTCCGGATCGGTATGTACGCTAGATAGTTCTCTTGATCCATCCTTCACAATGTCAACACAAAAGCACAAGATGCCGCTCAGCCACGACAACGCACACAAAGGCTGTCAGTACAGCTGGCAGCTTCCATCCACAGCATGCAGGCATGGCTCGTCTGATGGCTGTATTACGATCCGTGCAAGGAACTAAAGACTTCCAAGACATACGTCAGCAAGAGTTCCGGCCTAAGAGACATCGGCTTACACGGAAGCTCCGGTACCACGGAAGTTCAGTTGGAACAAGGCTATGGTTTCGCCTTGAACCAACGCTTTGAGATGGAAGTTCGCGCATAAGCGCTGTCAATGCCAAATCAGAGTCCTAGTTCCCAGGCCGCTTCCGCCAGACAGCTTGGGAGACATTTCTTCCACGCCGAAATTTTTAAGTCGCATGACATCTGCCATGCCACTGCAGGTTTACATCCGAATCGAAGTGTGAAACTCGACGATCTACAATTCTACAAACGACATGAGTCTTCAGCTACGATGTGCTCTAGGAGACCAATCAATGCCTTACCCACACACTCTAGTAGAAGGGATGAAACCGTCCACTTGCTCAGAGACGCTCAGAGGATGCGGGGTTCGAAGAACATCGCTCACTGAACTGCTCTTTTGCCGTGTACATGTTGCTGACTGACATTTTATGAGGCCTTCAAAGCTACCTCAAAATCCGCGGTTGCTTTTCGCGTCGGAAGGTGTCGGAGTCCCAAGCGCCCAAGCTCTGTGAGGCGACCGAGAGGCTTCGCGCATGGCTAGCCGCTTCAACTCGACCAGCCCACCCAGATGCTTCGCTGCTTCGCTCCTTCCTGTCACCCTTTGCAGATCCCTGCGCCACCGAAACGGTTGGACGTGGTGACGACTTTCAGGGATTAGGTGACCGCCTTTTCCCTTCTTGCCACCGTTTGGCCGCATCTCGCAACGCTTGGTTCAGAGCATAGGCGGATGCATTCCTGGCACTGGCTGCAGCGCCGGTTTTGAACAAAAATAGACGGGACTATCTGCACAGCGAGCAGCTTTTCAGCGTCCGTCAGGTAAGGCAGCACGGCCAGACAGCCGACAAATGCAGCAACCTCGACTTGCAGGCCACAGAAGGATTGAAAGTCGATTCCTCGTGGTTTAAGCGGCTATCCTGAGTTGTTGAAAGGAGGAGTGCACTCAAGGCCAAACGGGAGTTCCTTGATAAGACATGCTGCATTCGCAGACACCGGCTCTGCCGCAAGCAAAGTTGGGACATAGCTGCTCAATTGCAGCGCATCGATTTTGCGTATCAGCCCACTCTCGGTATTCAGGGTATGCACGTAAACGCCACCATCCTGGCGATTTCGTGCTCAATGAACCACAACTGGCACGGATTGTTACGAGCACATGCGAAACCCATCGTGCAGCAACACCGCAACTACTCCTTGCAATATGTTAGCAAGCCGCCGCCCCCTGAAAAGCGACCAACGAGGACCTGGTCCTGCAAAAAGCTTGACCGAGTGCAAGCAAAACATGTCTCCGACGACGTGGCAATGCCGAACACGGCAGCATGGTCCTTGCCCTCTGGTGCCAACTCTACCAGCGCGGGCAAGATCACGTTCAGGTCGTCAAGCAGCCGTACCGGAGCTTTGCCACGAGCCTGCTTGGAATAATCACGGATCTCCTTCGTTCAGTTTGGGGTTTGCGACAGAAGCCATTTTGGGCCCAGGTCCAGCACGTCTGGGCGTCGAACTATTCCGGTAACCGTCGACACACAAGACGAGATTCGTGCGTATGCGGGGGAGGTCCGGGCTGAGTCGTGAATTGAAGAGTGCCTCGTAAGGAGCACATCACCCTACACGCCTCAAGCCTTTTGGGGTTAGGAATTGGGTTCTTGAAAGTTAGAGTTTTAGGGTTTAGGGCTCGGGATTTGCTGGTTTGAGGTTACCTTTGTGCCAGGGTTTAGGGTTTATGTTCGAAGCTGGCGGTTCGGGTCTCTGCGCCGCTCCTTCGCGACCTCGAGAGCGACAGTTGTCCAGCTTTAAGGATTTCGTCCTGATGGCTTGGAATGTGGTTGTTGGGGTCAGTGTTCAGCAGATCATGTCTTCGAAGTAGGGTCTTGAGGGTTGCGATTGTCCCTTGGCGACCACTTGTCAAAAGTTTAGGGTTGGGGGTTGAAGTGGGTTTCGGGTTTAAACTGGAAGCTGCTTATACCATCTTATACCTGCGTTAGACAAAACTGATGACAGCACCATACTGGTGTTGAAATTCTAAAGCCTGCGCCCCACTTCGTAGACAAGGCAGCAGGAAGGCAGCAAGTAGAGATGCGCACATGCGAGACGATTCACAACACTTACGAACCACTTGCAGGGCCTGTCCTCAAGGGTCCAAACCTGATCGGTACCTAAAAGCCCAGCAGCCGCAACAGTTAGGCCCTTGATGCGTGCGAAAAGTTCAAGACAAGCCGGAAACCCTTCTCAACGTTGTGCGTTTCAGCTTGCCTGCTGACATGGGTCAGGCTGGGGCGATGTGATTGGTGGGGTGCACGCTGAGCACGGGCCACGCAACGACACCTTGCGCTAGAGCTAGAACCCCAGGTGGGACATCACCGTTGTTGTTGGAAGACAGCAACTACTAGGAAGTAGTTTAAGTCGAATCACTTCGCGTGAAGTCACATCATCCTCGTAAACGCTGGGCAAGGGTGAAGTCGACTCATAGCGTGAGAAGTCACATCAGAGCTTCTTACAATCAAGTCCAACCCCATCTAAACGCTATGCCAAACCCTATTCGGAACAGAAATGCCAAACACTGATTCTGAGTCCGACGCGCAGGCATTTCGAGGTGTTTGAATGGTTGTTAATGTAAATTTCATCGGTTGTGGAGAGCTCCCTTCGATTTGGTTTTCAGCAATGGCCCCCACTGGGCCAGGCCAGTGCCCTTGCATTTTTTGCGCATCATGAACCCTTGAAAGTAGTGTCATTTACACATAGTTTCGCGTTTCTTGGATAAATTCCGAAAAGCCGAAAATCTTCAAACCAAGTTGAACATCAGGTCTGCAACCCACACTTTCGTCATTGGATGGCACTTTCTTAATTGGATAGCAAGTCTTAAATCCTCGAAACCCGAACTCTAGAAGCTTCAGCACAGTTTGACGGTGTACGTCTCAAGTCCAAGCTAAAATCCAAGACATGTGTGATAGCATCGATGCGTTAGAATCTTTCCGTCGATCGGGTGTTAATGCTAGGCTGCGAAGTCCCAATGAGGTGAGGAACGGATGCTCGGTCGCAAAAAGATGCGTTGGTAGCGAAGCGACGACACATAGCAACGTAAAACCAACCATCAGAAGAGTGGCATCAACAGTGCAATTCCTTGTAGAAACCCCTGAAAAAAAGACTTGTGGACCAAGGGAAGTCGCACACTGCAGTTTCAATCAATCAACAAGGACTTCGAAAAGACACGTGAAAGCGGGTCCGGGCGGCCTGGCTAACAACAACAATGGCTCAACTGGCACCATCGATCGAGCCTCTCCCATCCCATTCCCCTCTCTGTATCTGCAAGAGCACCATCCGAAAGCAAGCTGCAGGAGCATGTTGCACTCCAGGCGAGTGCCTCCGAGTCGGAAGTTGTGTAGCGTCCTCCCGTTGCCCAGCGGCATGACAGGTGACGTGTCTCAAACAAGTGCAGAGGTTCACGGGTGAAATGTCGCTTGCATTCCAGCCTGGGCAATTGCGAAGCTCTTTCCATCTGTGCTTTCTCCACACCTTCTCCAGCACAGCCCCGCCATCCCCTGGATACTTGCCATCGCCGCAGAACATGGAACCCGAACTGTGGACATGTGAGTGAGACGAAAGCAGTTAAAGCTGTCAATTGCATGGACTGTGCGGTGCGGCTGCTTGGCTCGAACCCATGTCCAAGAGCTAATCAGAGCATCAGACGTTCTACCTCCGGACTCGTGCATTGAAACTTTGCGACATTTCACAGCTAGTTAGGCATGCTGTAAGTCGCTGCGAGCAAATGCTGTCGGACTGAGCCAGGATGAGCCAGGCAAAGAACAAACCTATACACACACAGACACACACACACACACACGCACACACATGCACACACATGCGTGCAGAAGAAAGCAGATCTTTCCCTCCGCCTCACGCTCAGGAAGTGGCAAGGTTAAAGAGCTGCCAAACGACGAAGAACTTTGTTCCGAGCTGGACTGATCACTCTGCGGCTTCTGGCTTCGTGTGGCTTCGCAGCTCCCGTTCACGTGGCTCAGTCAACGTTTACAACACACGGCGCATCAATCGCTCCCGAGCCACATGTTCAGCATCCGTGGAGTCATGAGCTGCCTTCCTCTTTCAAGGTAGGATTGCTCGTCGAGCCTGATTAACGTGTACTTCGGGCCTGTCAAGCAAGTAGCCCTCTAAACCTCAGAGTCTAAAGACTTCTGAAACACATTCACAACGTCAAATGCACAGTTACAACTCTCATACCTCTTCGCTGATGACTGTGCGAGAACACTTGGTATAGATCCGCCCGTCTTGCATGAGTGCAACAAGAGCTTTGCCTTGGGGGTTCTGAAGTGCAAAAGGATTGGAAAATCAAGTCATCCAAGGGAGACTTTCGGGCCAAGCGAGGGATTCTGTCGCATTTGAGCAAGCTGAGCAGCCCTCCTTGAAGCAATATCAGCTGAACATGCCTGTGAGCCTGGTAATACCCAGCTTCCTAGCATCCCACCCTCGGCCTTGCAGCTAGAAGAGTCTATGCTGGACCTCCGCCGAAAGGGCCATTCCTCAGCATTGTCTCCGTGCCAAGAGATCGGATGACGGTGGGAGTGGGTAAGGTAGAGTCGGTACATTAACTTGAATCGAGGGGCTTGATGTCAGCCTTGGCGCGAATCTCCTCCAAGGTGTAGTCCACAAGCAGCTGGCCATCCTACCACACGCAAGGGCCGCAAGACAGCCACACAGTATCGGGGGTCGACAGTTTCTATTCAACATGATTCAACTGCCAGTCCTTGAAGACATCAACCATGATGTCCTTCGACGCATCGCCCTTGCCGCTAGCGACGGTGACGTACTTGTTGTCCGAACTGTAATGCCTTAGGTCAGCAAAGAGGGGTCTTGGCCGCACAAGCCGAAAGATACAACAGGTCATAAAGACTATTGGAGCAGCCTAAGCACAAGAAGCCAGTTCCGCCAGGGACTGGGTTCTTGTCCGAGCGAGGCTGGTACCTGGCGTTTCCAACCCTCCTCCCCTCTGCTTTGACGACGCCAGCTTCTGCCATGCACGTCGAAACACAACTCCGAGTTTCCATCCCCCCTTTTGAATGTCTTGTGTCAAGCTTGGTAGTACGTGCCTGTGTGGCATTGTATGCATTGTGTTGCAAACCCCGGGCACTTGTCAGCGTCCGAGAAGCCCGTGGTCTCCTCAAGTTTGCACACAACGCAGAGCACCACCGGACCTATCGCTTTCGTCTCGTCTTGCCAAGAGTCAGAAGCCAGCTGCAAGGTTAAACGACCTTTCTTCGAGGCCTCGTCAGCTGGTAGCATCTCTGAAAACCGTTTGCAGCTCTTGGTGGCTGCCTTACCCTTGTCGGTGATCGGGTCCTTGAACCTTGTCCAGAGTCACGAGAACGGAACTGCGTGATTGCTCATGAAACCTCTGTGCTAAAGCTATGTGCAGGTCAGTTGAGATCAGCACACATCACGGCTTTCACCATTGATGGTGATCTCTGCGCACCTCGTGCACCGCACAAACGTGAGGCTGGTTGCTGCATCGTGCTACACGATACAAGCTACACGGGATTCTGCTAAAACATTCCTGTCCTCTCTTCAATGCATCCCGACGCAGCTTCTCTGCCGAGTGCCTTTGCCCTTTCTCTGCACTGGCCCGGGTATGCAACTGCAGCCGAGACTTTGCTCTGGTACTAGTAGGTCAGGTGTGTCTACAGGTTGCAGTGTTTATCACACATGATTGTGCAAGCAATTTGGCTTTGGAGGGTTTGGGGTTTGCACCAGTTCGCCGGCTTTGCTCGGAGATGCCCCTCATCTGTACGTATCCACCCGGCTTTGCAGTCTTCAAGTGGCACGTATACGTTGCTTTGAAGCGTGGGACTTTGACTTGAATTCTTGTGGAGGTCGCCGTGGACCCTTAGAGTTAAGAACTCCAAACCTTGAAACCACTCTTCTACCGTCATAAGCTAAACCCTCAGAACCCAGACCCCTCCCCGTCTCCCTCTCCCTCTCCTGCCCCTTCTACCCTGACCCTCTCTGTGACCTCAATCGCTTTAGGATGGCATTAAGAGATCTGTCGAGAAGAGAACGCGAAGTCACGAGTCATGTGCCCACGTCCCTGTAGCCGGGGCACTTGAAAGCGCACTTGAAGGTGTCTCGGTTCAGCTTCTGCAGCAGAGCTCCGCCACTTCCAAAGCCAATATTGTCCTTGGAATGAAGGCGCGGAACGGATCGCAAAGGATTCCCTTCCCTCACTGCAGCTGCTTGCGGCTATGTTTCAGCAGCAATCCCTTCCTTCTTGAGCTTCTCAAGGATCTTGGGAATGGACTGCCAGTCGACGCCGTCACCCTGCGCAAGGTGCGGAGCCAAGGAGGGAGGCTCCTGTAGCCTGGTTCTGACAGACGAGTAGGCAGCTACCTTCACCATTCAATTCGTTGCCCAAAGTGCCAGGACATCAAGACCGCCTGGATGACGCGGATGTACGCAGGCAGCAGCTTGTGTCCTTGCTGATGGTTACTCTGCTTCCACATATGCATGAAGACTCTGCGTCCTGTCGGAGTCAGCGTCACATCTTCCTGCAGTCGCTTGAAATGTGAACAACTTGGTTGCCTGGTGGGAATTATTTGTTCTGCCTTGAACTGCTCGAGAAGAATCCTGAGCAAGCACGAGGGCCAAGTACGCGCAAGTTGTTACGTGTAGCTACCGAGGTTACTTTCGAAGGTTAGCACAGGTGCTACGAGAGCAAGCGAGCCGAGCCGAGCCGAGGGACTTCAGGATGGCTGTGCAAGTCTCCGCTGGATCACCACTGTCAGGACGCACGACCAGACGACCAAACTTGGTGTCTGTGATGCCTCGCAACCAAAATCAAAATATAACACAGCAGCAGCAAAGCTACACCAAACGGGTCTGCTAGCCAGGCCAAGCCAAGCCACGACCCTTGATGAGATCCTTGAGCTTGTCACCCCAGTAGTCTTTGCAGGCACGCCAGATGTCGAAGGAGTCCGAGACCTTTCGCCAGAAAGCGACACTTCCACTGCTTTGGGAGGTCCAGTTTCCAAAGTTTTGGATGTACCTTCGGGTTGTCTACAGAGCCTATAGTGACTATAGTGCGGGCCTGTGAATATGTGTCAAATGCCAAGGCACGCAAGCCACCAGCCCTTCCGGATATTGCTCCAGCATGTTCCTGTAGACTGTCCGCAGAGGGGTCCGTGTAGCCGATTACATGCGGAAAAATGGCATGTGCGCTGTCCACAGATTCAACCCGTCTTCACCGCCTCATGGCATCGACCTCACCGTCGACGCCCCACGACGTAATTGTGGAGTGTTCCGAAGCTGGAATGGACCCACCGGCTGCCTGCCAACCCCAGCGGGCACGCAAGGCTGAGGATGGGTCATGTCCATGCCTTTTTCGCTCCATAGTAGTCTCTGGCACAGATCATGGCCGCAACGGTGTCAGTGCCAAGGAAGTTCACCAAGTGCCTCGTGCTTCGCATGAGCAGTTTGTCAGAATGTGTCGCTGATGCTATATGCCCAACGAATCCAATGAAACACATCCCTATGGGGGCTTCCGGCCTAGGTCGAGTCCTGCCAATTCTCATCGGGATTTTCTATCGCTCGTTGTTTGCAGTGCTCAATACATTTCTTCAGATTTTACTCGCAGGCAGCAAAAGCAGCTTGCACTTTAAACAAGCAGCCACAAGGCACGACAATGCGTCTCCTGCATCTGTCGATTGCGGTTCGTGTTCTCGAAAGGTCATACGACGTTCATGTCTTAGATTCGGAGCCGATGTGTGCTGGGAATTGGTGTCGCGCATACTAAGGATGCCCTCGTCAGGGCGATTTGCTTGGCATTTTGCAGGCCGTCGTCTGCCTTCCTTGTCTGCCTTTCCTTTCGTTGCCGATTTTCGTCTAGGAACATTGAGAACGCTCTCCGCCGGCAACCCCACACTTTGCTTTCTCGACGCTAATATGTAAGCCTTCTTCACGGACCCATATAAGTGCGGCACGCACATCCTCCAATTGCCGCAGACTCAACGGAGGAAACTCCGCGGAAGCCGAAGTCATGCAGCTTGAAGCCTCGACACACAAGCTGTCTCTGTCAATAAGCATGCCACTCATGCCTCTGCACGCTACTCTGGTGCTCTGGCGTCTGCCGTCATTCGCCAAACTTGCCCTTTTTGGTATGCAGCGCCTACAGGGCATCTTGCAAACATGGCACACACGCCACCAGGGATCGTCCAGTCTGTGTTTCCCGTCTCCTGGCGACCGCCGGAAGTGCCAGACCAGTGATGAAAACCCATTCGTGCCCCAAGCTTCTGCTAAAAGTTCGGCCTCCAAGTATTTGGCAATTGAGATCCTGGGCCAGTTCAGCAACAGCGTCTAAATAACACTGCGTTTCGATAGCAGTACAACCTGTGCTTGTCCAAGACACTTCTGAAATCGGCTCTGTGTGCAGACGGTCATTGGGTACCAAACCTCGCAGCAGTGGCCACCGTATCCGCCACTCTCTTGCCCTGCTCAAACCTTCGCCATCCATAGACAAACCATGGGCAAGAGCAGAACGGCCTGCACCAGCAACGTCTCGAGGAAGTTCGTAAGCCAGAAGCATTTGGGATCCTGAGGTGCAGAATGGTGCAGATCGCACAAGTCCCAGCAATTAACGGAGGCAGATTTGAGGCGGCCCCTCCGGCCTTCGGTAAAGGCTAAATGCACAAACAGCGTTCGCGGTAGTGATGGCAGTGGCAAGTCGCAGTAACAGCGGCAGTACCAGAGCAGCAGGAGCATGAGCAGGACCAGTACCAGTAGTCGTCGTCGTCGAATCACAATCGTAGTGGTCGTAATAGGATTAGTCGACGTCGTGGTAGTAGCTAGTTGTGGTAGTAGTGGCAGTAGTAGTAGTAGTAGTAGTAGTAGTAGTAGTAGTAGTAGTAGTAGTAGTCGTAGTCGTCGTAGTAGTTTTGTATAGTAGTAGTAGTAGTAGTAGTAGTAGTAGTAGTAGTAGTAGTAGTAGTAGTAGTAGTAGTAGTAGTAGTAGTAGTAGTAGAAGCAGTAGAAGCAGTAGAAGTAGTAGTAGTAGTAGTAGTAGTAGTTGTTGTTGTTGTTGTGGTAGTTGTTGCCGTAAGTGGTAGTAGTAAGTGGTAGCAGCAGCCACCGCAGGAGCAGCAATGAAATCGCAGCAGTAGCCCTGCAAGTAGCGTAGTGGTATCCGACATCGTCGTGGTGGTAGCCGTGGTGGTGGTAGTGGTGGTAGTGGTGGTAGTGGTGGTAGTGGTAGTAGTGGTAGTAGTCGTAGTAGTGGTAGTAGTGGTAGTAGTAGTGGTAGTAGTAGTGGTAGTAGTGGTAGTAGTGGTAGTAGTGGTAGTAGTGGTAGTAGTGGTAGTAGTGGTAGTAGTGGTAGTAGTGGTACCACGCACGCTCGTAGGAGGACTGGTGTTTTCATGCGCTTCGAAGCCATTTTGTACGATAGGAGGGGGCGCTGAGGGGTGAGGGGTGGGGGGGAGGATAATAACGTTCATGTCACTGCCTTTGGGGATCATGTCCACAGCACTGGTATTTACAGGGTTTTGCTTCTTTGTACAGCATACTGTGCAAGGATTGTCACAAGCATCCATGCCTTTGGCAACCATGCCCAAAACACTGGTATTTACAGCTTTCGTAGCTTCTTTGTAATTACAGCAAACTGTGCCACTAGCGCTTTCCTAAATGAAAAATGCGTAAAACGCCCGCAGCACAAGAAACATACCAAAAGGGTGCTAAGATCTGAAGTTCGGATAAACGTATCAAAGCACCAGTCCTCCTACGAGCATGTGTCCTAGTAGTAGCAGTAGTAGTAGTAGTAGTAGTAGTAGTAGTAGTAGTAGTAGTAGTGGTAGTGGTAGTGGTAGTGGTAGTGGTAGTGGTAGTGGTAGTGGTAGTGGTAGTGGTAGGAGGAGGAGCAGTAAGAGGAGTAGGAGCAAGAGCAGCAGTAGCAGTAGCAGTAGCAGTAGCAGTAGCAGTAGCAGTAGCCGGAGCAGTAGCAGTAGCAGCAGGAGGTTTGTCTTCCGGAAGCCTTGTTGCCTGCAGTTGCTTGAACCGTAGTCAGCCTCAGAATGGCTGCTTAGATTCTCCAACGGAAACATGGAAACTGAAGCAGAATAGCTAGCAATACTGCAATAAAGATGTGAAGCTTGAATCGCAGCACTGAGTAAGGCAGAGTCAGCAAGCACAGTAACGATCGTACAGGTCGCACCGCATGATCATGGTCAACTCTCACAAATAGACTAGAAATCATAGTGGCAACAGTTGCTGTTTTTGTGCAGCTGATAGCCGGTACAGCAGTGACTGCACAGGATTGTTAGCCACAGCGAAAAGGATTAGGAATGCACTCTGCCTATTTATGACAGAATCAAAATACGTCGTAAAAGTCTATGGGCACCTAGATCTCGAGACTTTCAGGTGATCTGCACAATCCTTAACCATGTCAGTGCTGGCACACAGCAAAGCCTCACAACAATATCGACTTGACTAACTGTTCTCTCTCATAGCCCTGGCCTGCTAGAACGAAAGTGTGCGTGGAAGCAGAGCTTTTGGCATGTGACAAGCAAGCGAAGAGATATGTCAGCTGCAAGCTGGCTAATCAATAAATAAAACTGCCGCTTTCAACGAAACTGGACCTGCTACGTGCAAGTTGAGAACGTTCCTCGCCGAGGCGCAGTGTTCACAAGGGTGAACAAAGCAGTCTTGGTGGGGATAACCATGCCTGATGCGGTTCTCAAAGCGACGCGGAGGATCAAGCGATGCAAAGCCCGGTTTGAATCTCAGACACGACATGCAGAGGCGTTAGACTTCTCGAAGCACAAAATCATGTGTGCTTGGGGCTGTGCTTTCAGCACAACCTGTCAATACTCCAGCTAGTGCAACTTCCCCTACATAACCAAGGGCATCTTGTCTCTGCAAGGTCAGACGAGAACTTCTTCGAGAGGCCTTCAGGAACGGCCTTGATGTGAACAGGCAGCCTGGTCTGCGCTGGACATGTCTGGCATTCCGAGGAAAGTTTAATTTCCGTGTTCCATGTCCCCAGGTGCCGGAAGGTAAAGCAAGTATGCAGGCACACACCAAGCCAGCAAGCGGGACGGTGGAGAGGGGGAGAAGGGCAAAACAAGAACAAACACGCAGTGCCTTCCACCATGCTCCTTCAAGATGTACTCCCATCCCTCACGGTAGAACCTCAAAACTGCAGGGTGACAAAATCAACGAATTCGCATGAAGCTCACAAGCGCAGCAAGTGGCAGAGATTTGTCATCTCCAAAGTGCTGTTCGTAGAGCTCTGCAGCCTCGTCGATCTTCTCCTTTTACCAGCAACCAGCAATGACCGGAATTCACGCTCACATTCAAACCGGCCGCCCCAGTCCTTGGTCACGACCTGGCCAAGCAAGTACCGCTTGATGAAATACCTCAAGAGGCCGTCAAGCTTCAGAAAGTACTAGACTCATAGGGTGTTGGCTCAGT
This sequence comes from Symbiodinium sp. CCMP2592, assembly GCA_905221615.1. Classification (NCBI taxonomy): domain Eukaryota; class Dinophyceae; order Suessiales; family Symbiodiniaceae; genus Symbiodinium; species Symbiodinium sp. CCMP2592. The sequence continues at coordinate 193,811 of CAJNDT010004434.1, forward strand.
GGTCCACGTGCGTCTGCATGCTGCAGAGATACTGAAGGCCGAAAAAGACGACCTCCTTCCATTCCTCATTCTCACAACCGCGACTTTCGAAATAACCTGGGTGGACAGGCTGAGGTAGGGAAGATGTCTGGAAGCCTGCTTGCTGTTGCTGTCTTCACATACATTCCGAAACATGATGTGCCGAGCGGCTATAAACATACTGTGTTCCAGGAGGGTACTGCTTCCAGTGGCTGACCTTGTAGCTGTCCTGAGCTTTTGCTGTTCTAGCAATCACTCTCTGCGACTTGCCTGGGCAGTTCCGAGTGGCAGAAAGCAAGATGATGTTCCTTGGATCGCTGGCGAACTTGCAATGCACAGGTGGCTCGAATCTAAAGTCCCTGCCCTGGTGGCCAATGCTTTCGCAGATGAGAACTGGCTAAGGCGAAAATGCCACACTTCGTATTCTCTCTTCTCAACAGGTTTCACCTTTTCGCAGATTGAAATTTGTTGCTTGCTTCGCAATGACCAATGTCGCAGGATGAAGAGGCTCGATAAGGGTCGTTTCGACTTGGGGTCCGTTGCTCATGACTTTCGGATGGCCTGTGCAGTTGGTTTCACAGTGCAGCGCTTTCCACAGGACAAGCACGTGTGAAGTTTGAGCACGAAGTTGGATCTCATCATGTGCAGCGATGCAAGCGGTCCAGCTCTTCGGATCAGAACATGCCTACTTAGAACAGCAAGGCTGCTAGCATCTGAAACATGTCTCCGCCCGAAGCCCAACACTGCCAAACCATGAACGCTAACCAAAAATGGTCTGTACGAGCTTGTAGAAAGTCTACTGGTGTCACTGTGCAGCTGCTTCATTTCCTCCATTATCTTGCTTGCGCAGGTCTGACGGGCTACCGTCTGCCGGAACAGTGAAGTGCAACCACAAGCGGCTGAACGACGAAGAAGCAGCTAGTAGTTAGTAGGCTAGGAAGCACCAGATGAATCGACATCTCTTGTCGAGCCGGAGCCGCTTACGAGTTCCAACCACAGCCAACTGCTGCATGTGATGTGCATATAGCTTATGGTCTCCTCGCTGCGTGGCCCGTCTCACTGTTGCCCTTGTATTTAATCCGAGCCGCTCTGTCCAGGGAACGCACTCCATCAGCACCTCCTGCGGTATGTAGTCACGTTGAGAAGAATCGTTCGGGTAGCGAGCTGGGTTTGGCTTTGTTGCCGATTTGCAAATTACTCGGGTTTCCAGAAGCTAACGCCACTACATCTGGCCAGTGAGAGGTAGACTTCGAGGACCCTAATTATCCGAATTGGTGCACGCCAATGCACTGCTGGACTTTCGCGAATCTTTACAAATCTCACCAAACAGACCAGGCCTTGTCTGGCAAACGTTGCACGCCACTTGAGCACTTCAGAAAGCTGCAGTGGTCACTCGTTTCAACAAGCCCAGGATTTCATTCCTGACCAAGGGCTGCCCGTGCTTCGATGGGGCATAATTTGCATAATCTTTTGAAGTGTCTTGAGAAGGAGAGTCGGAGTGCAGAAAACCCGCGTGGGACTGTTGGAGCTAGGATGCTGCAGGTGGAACGGCGATCTGCAGGCGGATTGAACCTATGGGAGGCTTTGGGTGCTCTCGTGCGAAGTAGCACAGCAATGTTGCAGACTCATTTTTGTGACATAAAAACCCCTTGTCCTGCGAGCGTTGAGGGCGGCTTCAGATTTCCTGAACCGCGTCCAGTGCACGCTTGTGGAGGCACTCTGAGGACTGCGGAGATGCTTGCTCTGCAAGCATCTTGCAGGAAAAAGATTCTCAAATTCGCTCGTGCAACAGGTATGGCCCATATGGCTTATTGAAGCCTGCGCTCCCTTACCCATCCTCGGTTGCATTATTGAGAAAACCGCAACCAAATCCTAAGCACTGTAGAACAGTTGCATTAAAAGCATGGCCAACCAGATGGCTCTACAGGCACACCCTCACTTTCCTTTCCCTGCCAGATGATTTTTGATTCCCAAAGCAAAGGATGGTGCTCGCCACATCGCCTTTCTTTGCTGAGGTGCTGCGGGATTTCTTGCCCTGACACTTGCCAAAGCTTCACTGGAGAACCAATCCTACTCTCCAATTCACCCAGGCCTTTCCGAGCTTCTTTTTCTTCTTGATCTTCTTTTTCTTTGCCTTGGCATGAAAATGACGAGCAACAGATCCTCACCAAGAACTGAGCCGCTTGCCAAGAAAGGATTCGACAGCAGGTCCCTCGGTTCCGAAGGTAAGGCAAAACACGCGCACACACACACACACACACCATTTCACTACTGGTACGTGTTTGATGCCAAGCGTAGCGCGGGCTGGTGTTGACGATGTAGATGCCATTCAGGTGACCAGGCTGAGGCAAAAGTGAATATATGGATTAAATGCAGCAGCATGGAAGAGCTGTTTGTACAGTGCACTGGCTCCGCTGGATTCACCATGAACAATTCGTGAACGAAACGTAACTTGGCAGCAGGCATTGAGCTTGTGCGCAGGCATGACCAGGGCTCTTTCCAGGACTCCAACATTCACGGGATAGCTCCTGCAAAAGAAGCATGACACGTCATACAAGCCGCGGGTCTGTTTTCGACTAGCCCGCAGCACACGCTTGTTTTGACTCATCTGTCCTTCGGGCACAAACCCGCTTGATCTCCTCCACTTCTTGCAACTGCTGGAAGCGTATCTGCAGTTGGCTGGATGCTTGTCAGTCGGCTGCTGCATGGCCAGCACGTGGAATTGCGAAGAGGTGTTTTCCGAGACTGTGTTGGATTGCGGTCTGGTGCCTCTGCGCCTGGTGACAACTAGTGAACAACGGCGTGAATGGACTTCCAGCAGCACTTTTGTCATCTTTCTGGCACGAGGAAACATGGAGACACCAGACACGGGGAGGAGCGGGAACGGGATACACACCCGAGCAAGGCCGAGCAACAAGCACAGCTTCCAGCTCCAAGGCTTTGTTGTCATGGTTCGTTCCTAGGCTGCCATCGCCTCGTCCAGTGTCACGCCCGTCCCGTCAGGCCTCGCGCATCTCAGCTACAAAGGGAGGAACCATCTCGGGTGTCTTCCAGCCAAGGTTCGGAGGAATGATGGGCGGATGCAAAGTCCCCCACCTGAAGCACATGACACGGGCTGGAAGTCCCGAGGCCCGAGGTTGAGCCCAATGCCAGTCGCAGATACCCACCAAGACATCCGAGTCGTCCTGGGCCACTTATCGGCAGGCACTTGAAGACGCTGTCAGCTTGACCTTTGAAATGGAGATCCTCCATTCGAGGAACAGCTGCGCGGTCGTCATCTTGGGCAGCCTGATCTTCGGCTCTGCTGCGTCGTTGCTCGACTTCGTCGCTCCACAGCTCAGGCCCTGGCATAAGGACTGAGCCTCGGATGGCCAAAGCACACAAACTGACGTGTTTGGCCGGGGAAAGAGGGGCCCCCGCATGACCGGTGTCGGGCTTTTTGCATGCGGTTCCTCCTCGGCCTCACCTGCAGGTCACCATTGCTGGGAAAGGAAAAATGAACTCCAGAACAGTCACGAGGCCTTCGTCCTCGTTCTCTTCATCGGACTTGGGCCGCTCCTGAGCTTGCCGCATCTGGCGGTCCAGCGCAAAACGACGCAACTCTGGGGCCAAGGCGTCCTCGATCAAGTGCGCATGGATCCGCCGGAGGTGTGCAATCCTGCAGATGCATGCAGATGCGATCTCCGAAGACAAGACAAAGCGAAAGCGCTGAGCGGCCTCGAGTTCAAGGCCTTCGGCTTCTTCTCTTCAGCGAAACGAGCCGCAACCTTCCGGATCTAGGCCGAACGAAGCCGAAGTGGCTTAGAAACAAGACGTGCAGTGAGCCTGAAAGGAGTAGCCTTTGGGTTGGGAGACATCCACCCGCACTGGCTCGCTCGGCCTCCAATTTCCATTCATGCCACATCAACCAATCCGAGATGGCTTGAATCCGACTTTCAATCCAGCACGACATAGGGCTGCTTTGCTGGTCTGCGTGCAGGAACAGTGGCTCGCAGGTGCCTCTTTTTACTACAGGCGCACAGCTGTAGATCGTACTCTGCTAGAACGTTGAGCAACAGGCATAGATAAATGCAAGTGATACATGAAACAGACAGGCACCTGGATGTGTAACAGTCAATGTTTCAACCAGGCACAAATTTAAAACCACGTAGGATTGCATGGCCGTGAAGTCGGCATTCAACTTGCCTGTTATTGCCCAAGCGAACTAAGAGCGGATTGATTGGGCTACAACTGTGACAAAACCTGTACATCTCAGCCTGGAGACAGCATATATGAAAAAACAGAACACGCACACGAAACACAAACGGATCTTTGTTCAAAACTTTCGTTCGAAAGATGCCCTTCCCTCTCCAGATGGAAAGCATACTGCTAAAAAGTTGTAGAGCTTAGCTCCACTTGATGCCAACAATGGCATGTTCAAATCGAAAAGGTTAAGCGGTCCGGTGGCTTCCCTCAAGCATCCTCAAGCTCAAGCTTGAGAACATCCCTCGACATCCGGGACACCAGGACGTTGCGGTGTACTTCCCACATGGGGAGGCAGCCGTGACAAAGATCCTGGAAGGACAGTTTGCCTTTGTGTCACACATCCGGCTTTGTGAAGAGAGCCGCACGGGCACGCACCTTTGCAGAGAAACCTTATCTGGAAGTTTGAGTTCCTCTGTTGCTTTTCGGCCTGCCTTAGCGTCGAGAGATGAATTGGCGCAAGAGGTCAGAGGTGGCGCGATTGCAGCACGACCATGGCAGTTGGGCCGTTCGCCAATCTAAGTCCCTCTTTGGGGTTTTTCGGCGCAACGAGCGGATGCAACTGGGAACTTAAAAGGATGCTTCCTTGGAGGCGCTGCACCAACTGAAGATGCGCCCTTTTGACTGGCGCCCGAGGATCTTCTTCTCCTTTCTGATGGCCAATTCCAAGGGCAGCTTCTCCATCTGGGTCGCTCCCAAGGCTCTGGTCTTCGATCGGTTCCTTGATTGGGACTTCGACATTGGGATCAGCGCCGCCCAGGGACAAGGCAGGATTCCTGAACAGGTCTCCGAGGCCGCCTTATCTACGGGAAAGCGCTTCCTGCTAGAAACCGGAGCGAACTCCCTGATTCATCTTTGACTCGAACTCTAGAAAGAGCCGGCTCTAGTAGCATCCGCGTCTGCATGTTCCATCTCAAAAACACCATTGCTGCAGCGAAGGTCGCGATGGCACATGAATGCCTTGGCACGATGTTTGCCGACTGCTTGCACTACCAGGTCACCTGATTGGTGGTGACCCGAACATGGCACTCTACGGAGCCACGGGATGCAAGCAGGAGAGCATGGACATTCGTGGTGGCATGTGCCAGAGCCTCCTCGACTACTTCCTCGACGCATGGTCTGAGTCACCGTGGTGCCCTCATCTTTGCACTCCAAGGGCACAGCATGTCTCCGCCAACAGTTTGTGTTTCTTCAAGCAATATGAGGACCAATTGGGAGGCAGGCCGTACCGTGAGTGACTCTGGAGTACCTTTCCAGGTCTTGACCCTTTGATGGCTACTGTTTTGGAGTGGGGGCACAGTATGTCTGACGAACAATGGGCCGAATTCCCCTCGAACCAGTCGGAGTACAAGATCAGTGTCTCAGATTGGCCCCTCAACTCTACAAGCTCATCATACCTGTTGGGCGACAGAGATTTCGACGCTCATACTCCTCTCCTGATCGAGGTCCACGCGAGCCAGTTCACAGGTGGACGGATGAGAGCGATGAGCCGAAATCCTGATACCGTCAAAGAGGCAGTGGACGGAAGGATTGAGAGACAAAAGGCGAACAAGGCACTGGGTCCAACGATCCCGCACCTGCCGCACCTCTCTGCGCAGGGAGAGGGAGTTTCCGGTGCAACCTCGCCTGGTTCTCGACGTTGTCCAGAACCCGCTCAACCTACTGGTGCCAAAGCAACCGGTGGCAAGGGAGGCAAGTCCTCCAAAGGCAAGGACACCGACAAGGGCAAGTCCAAAGTCAAGAGCAAGGGAAAGAACTGAGTAGACTCTGACTCGAGTCGGAACCGCCGGTTTATGGTCCAGCCCCTCGAGATCCGGATGAAGTTCCTCGAGCTTCTATCCATCATCCGAGGCCGTTCGATCCTTCGCCACGTCCCGGTCACCTGTCAGCACCTCCCGGAAAGATGCGGGGACCCGCTTGTGGGTAAATGACCACGCCGCCATCTCCAATCGGAGTCTACGGCGTGGCTCCCAGGACGCGCTCTTCAGATACGTGCTGTGTTCCGTAACACCAGTTGTAAGGTCGATACGTATGTTTGGTACCTCCTCCTGAGAGGAGCTTCCAGTCTCCATCGAGGCGGGTCCTGCCGCAGCCATGTGGTCTACTTTCTCACTAAAGTTTTGAATCAGCCGATATGAGCAACGCAGGCACAAATTTGAAACGAGACCAACAACTCTTCAAGAAATGCACATGCACTGAATTGTGCTGACAGCTCACACATGAGGCAGCACATGACTCACATCCGCTCCTGCATGAACATCACATGCTAAAGCCGCGTACTCCTGTCGGAGCCAGGCGTTCAAAAAGGCTTTGTGCTCAATCATGGAACGTAATGGAGGATGTGAACCAGGTTCCTTCAATCATCCGGTTTGAACAGAGTTTGGAAGTTTTTCGGATTGGCGCTACGTTTCGTGAGAAAGATCAGCAATAGCCCCTGAGCAAGCTTCCTTCCTCAACATTTGTATCATGTGAATGGTTTCCTGCTGCTCGGGTGAGTAGTAGAAGCAGTAGAAACGAGATTGTTAGCGTCTGTTCGCATATGAATCTAGGCATCCAAACCGCTAATGTCCTTTCTCAAACCACGAAGCTTTTGGCAGGCACCAAAGCACTTCATTAACGCGTAAAGCCTTGCTCAGCGACGGTTGAGCTGAGGGTCGTTCTGTTGATCTTAGTGGATTCGACGAAAACTAAAGTGTCTCTTCGATTCTTGACCCTCTCATCAGCAATGAAGATAGTTACTGTCCTCTGGGATGACTTGTCGCTGTTGTGACGGAAAGCTGCGTCAGGAATGCCAAGAATCCTGGGAGATACCTTCACTGGCCACACCCGCAACTCAACCTCTTCACTGCGGATCTGTCGACACAACTTGCTCAACTCCTGACAGTGTCCGACGGTTGGAGCAGCAGATGCTGAGGCCCAGCGAGAAAACTTATAGCATGCCTGAAATTGCGTTCTCGACTGGAGCCAGTTCATGCTATACTGCTGCTGCTACACCAAGCAAAGACCCATAGGAGGTACGGAGAGCTTTATCACACGCGTTAGTATCCTTCAGATGCCTCGGAATGACAATCTCTTCCAACTCAGAAACACACAGCATCTGATCGATCGAGATGTACTTCTTCTTGCCCTGTGCATCAAGAACCCATCGAACACACTGTCCCGTGAACGTTAGATCGTTCTTGTCCTCGTCGCCGACAGTGTAGTGTTCCTTTAGCCCCTGCTTGGACTTCCACGCGCAGGATCCACGAAGCGCTCAAGCAGCGACTCTCAACCCTTTGGGAGGCCTTCTCGGGCAAAACAGGGAAACAAGAACCTCTGCTTCCTCCTCCAGGAAACGTCTTGCTGTCCTTTTCCAGCCTCATGTCACGGGCCCTCTCGACAATCCACCAGGTTCCTTTCCTAAGGATCATCGAGACGCGGTAAGGGCAGCCCTTCGCCTCTCTTCTTACACGCGACGCTGCCCAAGCACCCGAGAAGCTTGTCATCAGTGACAGGCCTCCAAGCATAGTCGACCATCTTCTTGGTTTCGGTGTTGAAACACTGAGCAATGTCGGGACATGAAAGATAGGAAACACTTTCTCCTTCATCATATGCGCAGCAGCGGAGCATGACATGGCATGAAGGGCAAGCTCCTTGAGATACCCAGGTTCCACCTCATGCGAAGTGCTTCCTAATAGAATTTGTCCAAACGGTTCCACCACCTGCGCAGTGCATCGTTTAGACCATATACCGGACAGAGGCACAGACGGTAACTGCACCACAACCATGCGAGATGACAGATTGTAGTGTTCCGCAACCAAACGGACACCATACCGAGTAGCCGTATAGGGCTGTCCGTTTGTTGGTCCCAGGCAAACTTGCCCTGGAAGCCCCGACAAACCCCACGGGCTTTAAACTTAGAGAAGTAACCGTTTTGTCAACGAGTCGACCTTCACCGTAAGAACCCAACGCGCGGTAAGAAAACTGATGTCGCGACTGAGCTTGCGACGGTCGGTGAGCCGGATGGCATCATTGTCCAAGTAACTCTTGAACTCTTCCAGCTTGGCAGCGCAAATTTCCTTGGCATATTTGCGCTGCATTTCCACCCTCAGCGTGCCGACCTTAATCTTGTCTTGCGGTCAACCAAGGCGCAAAGCCATCACCATCCAAGGGAACAGACGACGGAACCTGTAACGAGGTCGGAAGGCGATTCAGAACGTCATCGTCACCAGCAGCCATGGCAAGCAAGCTATCGTCACGGTAGTCGACAACGGCACAGGAGGTTCCGGGAGTGGGGTTTGCTGAATGGGAAATTCCCCCTCAGTCACAGGAAAACCCGGAACCGGAGCCTGACCAGGAGACGACGAAGCAGGTTCGTCAGAAACAGGAAAGTCGCCTGATGGAGCAGGATCCTTCTTCTCCGAAGACTGACCGGGCAACAACACGGTCCGCGACTTCGCCTTGGACCTATCATCCGGATGAGTGCCGCGAGCAGCGTCTGCGACACATTTCGTGGCGACGGCAGCCGCAATCTCTGTGCCACTGAGGAATTGCGGATGAGGAGGAATCGGAACAGGAATGATCGGTGAAGGAGGTGCCGGCCACAGCATCGCTGGACTCAGAACCTGATCCGGGTTTGCAAACTGAGGCGGAGCCCCAGGAGCATCAGGAGGGCCGCCCGGAGCAGGAGATTCCTCATGATATTCCATCCGAAGGGGCGGTTCCTCCGGCGAAGGCCCGAAGCCAGGTCCCGGTCCCTGCGGACCGCGTTGGTGACGGGCCGTCACCTTCGTGAGGATGGTGTTGGAAGGCATACCCAGGTCTTCATCGCCCCCTAGTACCGGTACCTGCGTACCGCCTCCAGGAGGCAGATCATCGCCGACACTAAGCTCAACAGGATCATCATCAAGATCCTCAGCACAGAAGTGCTGGAAGGCTTCAACTGCCTTCTTGGGCCACTGGACTGGAACGACAATGCGAATGATGATGTGATTCGGCTTTGCCGTTAAGATCACCTGCCAAGCTGATTCAATGGAAGCTTCTTCTTCTTCTTCTTGGCAGTCCACTCACCAAACAGAACAGGCTCACGCGCATCAAAACCCGAATAACAGGTGCACGCAGTAAGCCCTGAAAGATGAGGAGAAATCTCAACGAAGTCGCTCCTGCCTGATGTGAGAGAATGGTAACAGATCTCACGCTCATACCAATATCCTGAACTTGCACGTTCAAGACTCTTGTCACCTATACGGTCAAGTGCCTCTTCCTGAGAACAGCGGCTTGGACCGTCAACACGTACCTCTTCTGTGGAAGAGCCTCGTGACCCATCAGACTTCAGAAGAATGGCCACATCCACGGATCTCCACCAGTCTCACCTCCGATTGTTTGACTCGAAGCACAGCGCGATGGACTTCAACCAAAAGCATGGCACCTGCTTGTGACACAAGTATACCTCTGACCCATGTACCTTCAGACTTCTTCTTCGACTCATCCTTGTGCCAGACAAACACTCGACCTCCCTTCTGGTATGGACCGCCTGACGGCATCACTCGCCGCGCTAAGTCCTGTTGAAGATCAAGTGACTGTCGGGCTTCTTGATGAGCCCGCATGGCAATTCTCTGGAGATCCAGAGTGGTTCGATCCTCCACCGAAGGGCCGGCAGAAAGCTGTTCTGGAGTACTTGTCTCCACGTCAAACAGATCTGGCGGTCGCCTTCCTGTGGCTATCTCGAGAGGAGAATTGCCGGAGACGGTAAGTTGGCAATTTCTTGCCCAAGCCACCTTCTTCGCTGCTTGACGAACAGTCACCTTCTCTGCATAGCCTTCATCGGCCAAGTGCGCTTGAACAAATGCACTTCGGTCTCGGCACGTTTTGGCCAAGGAGTCCGAGGTCCACAAGGACATGGAGTAATGCCATGAAATTTTTAATCGGACATGAACTGCGGTGTAAAGAAAGCTTGATCACCTACAATTCCTTTCGGAACGCAGTTGTTCTCCTCGGTCCATTGTCGAAATGCTCCCAGAGCCTCGGGCGCTTCCAGGCTTGTGAGAGCCGTAGCCCACAGGAGATTCGAGGCACCATCAAAGATCACCAAGGCAAGATAAGCCTTGGTTCCAAACCTTATCTCTTCGTGATCAACAAACATGAGTTCGCCGAAGAGCGATGCCCTCAACCCTGCGATGCTGGCTCGCAGAGGCGTTGGCACGGAGGTGCTACCAACACGACAGCCTTTAACAATGCGGTCTCGTAGATCTCTCCTGGCAGCCCAAGCGTGCTGGTCCTTCGTCGAAACTGAGCTGAGCTCTTGTGGTAATGCTGCAATGCTTCACTTGCAACTTGTAAAGCTCAACATCATTGATCAACTTTTCCAACATGCGCTGATACTGCGAGAGGCCCTTGGGACCTCTTGGCCAGGCAATGGAAGCACGATCCCTCCTAGGTTCTAGGATGAGACCTCTGGGGCCTTCGGAGGAACCAACTCAGATTCCTCTACCTTCGAAGGTGCGTTTTCTTGAAGATCCGGATCATCCTCAGGAGCCACAGGAGGAGCCGCAGCCTTGGGTGCCGGTCCCTGTGAGCCGCTTCCCTTGATGCGAGCTCTCCTCTTCACCGGTTACTTTCCCGGTGGAAAGCTGTTGGCGGCTCCTTTCTCTGAGCTGTCTTCAGGCTTGCCCCCTGCTAACCATGCCCTGTGGTGACCCTACCTTGCCACGGGCAGGATCACGGGTCCTAGCTGGCACCGAAGTTCTACACTCGATACCTCCAGGCAAAATCTTCAAGATTGTCCTGCCCTTCCAAGAATCAGTACTCTTCGTGGTAGGACGCTCAGAAGAACGCCAGTCATCTTCCTGAGTCACAAATCGCCAGAACGAAGTTCTTGATTGGGTTCTTCTTCCTGTGAAGAGCTTCCCAGATCAAACGACTTTAGATCAAGAAGATCAAGCACGAGGTGCGGCGCAACCTTACGCTTCACATCCCAAATTCCCAGTATGGAACTGCTAAGCAAGGCCTTGGATCCGAACTGGAACCTCAGTTTGCGCATCTGTGGTGGAGACGTGAGAATGGGAACATGTCCATGTTCCACGATGTCAAACTCGGTTGACTGAGCTGCGTACTCACGGTCGTACATGCACGTAATCAACTTCTGTTTGCACTTCGTCGACTCGGAGTTGGCAAAGGTGAACTGAGAGGTAATCTCCGCTATCACAGTTCGGACGTTGATCGCAGAACTTCGTCAGGTCCTGCCCTTGAAGCCAGGGCTGAGAGATAAAGGCTTCCTCGTTCTTGTCGATCTTGTCCTCGGGTGGCCATGAAGGAAAAGTTCAAGGGGTTGACGTGTTCAACGAAGAAGGTCGTAGCTGTGGTGCTACTCTGGGCAGAAACTGCAAGTTGGGCTTGTCCATCCTTGCCTGATTCTCCATCCTGTCCATCTTTGCCAAACTTGCCCTTTCCTTTGCCATTCTTTCCTTTCTTTCCTCTTCCCTTGGCTGCGTAGGGCTCCTCGGACTCGTACCAGGACCAGTCATCCCAATACTGATCTTGCCATTGACGGTCTGATTGCCATTGTCCGTCCGGCTGCCAAGAATCTGTCTGATCATCGGCAAGATTTGACTTGCCCTTCTTCCTCTTGTAGAAGCGCTTGCCGCCCGATCCTTTGCCACCTTTTCCTTATTTTCCTTTGTGGCGGCCTTTGACTAGAATCCGCATTTCATCTTGCGACCTTGGAAACGTTGCTGGAACCACGAGTAGCTCTGTCGTCGTAGACCCAGAAGGCGTCCTCGTCTGCTTCAAGGAACCTTTCTGCTCCATCCTCTTCATCCTCGACCCAATAGCCTTCATGATTGTCCAGGTAGCCCTCACCGAAAACGTCTTGCGGCCACCATGACCAGAAGGAGTGAACAGAGGATTGTCGACGGTAGTCTTGCTCGTGCAGAAGATCTCGAGGTAGACTTCGTGCAGCTCGGCAAGGCGGTAATCTGCCAGCACGCGGTTCCGATGCGCCATCAGTGACGTCAACACTTGTCGTTGATCCTGTGTGATGTCTGACAGGGAGACGAAAATGAGGGCCACAAGGTTTGCCGTTATCGGTATCGTCCTTGCGTGCTGATCTCTGAGCCGATTGTTGGCTCGCCCCATCGCCTCTTCAGGCGTAAGGTTTGCCTGTTCTTCTGCGGGAAGTCCTGCTATGAACGCTCGGACCTCGGCATTGTTCGGATCGGTGATGGGAAGGCAAGTGTCGTTCCATGCTTCCTGCATCCTTTGGACAGAGAGTTGAAACCTTGTATGGTAATCCAACGGACACGAAGAGCGGACGCAGGAAACTCTTGAAGTACTTCACTCCGTTGTTCGGGTCTTTCAGGCATTCCCTGTCCACAAGCCGTTTGTGAATCGCCGCTTCACCTTCTAGCCGATTTATCAATGCTGGTCCATGCTTGTCATTGTCTAGCTCAGTGATGCCACACCAGTCATCGATCGCATCTTCGCAGGCGAACCAATTACTTCGTCCATCAAAGATGGCGGTACCTTTGTGGTCACCTGCCGGAAAGCTGAAAGACGGTGTAGCTCATTGAGATGACGATGATTCACTTCCATGAAGGAGGAAATCATCCTCTCCTTCGCCATGCTCTAGAGGCACAGCAGATTGCGCTGGAACCGAGCCCCGGGAGAATACTCTTCTGGTTATCTTCACCTATGTGGAGTCACGTGTGTGAAGCACAGCGGGGATCCGGTTGCCTCCACCTGTGCGCAGCGTACCAACGGGTACCGCCACCAGTTTCTCGGGAGCTCTGTATCCCCTCGCTAGGCGTACAGGAACACAAGCTCGCAGGAGTCTTTTTTTTTCTACACGCGCTGCAGATCGTACTCTGCTAGAACCTTGAGCAACAGGCATGAATACATGCAAGTGATACGTGAAACAAACAGGCGCCCTCACACCCCACCCCCCACCCACCTTTTTGCTTTGCATCTAAGATTTTGAGAGTCAAGCCTTGCCAAATGTGACAGCACAAGAAAAAGGCAACAAGGAGTGCAGCCAAGTTGTCGCAGTTTGATGTGCCATCTTCGAAAAGGCACCCGGTTTACACTCGGGTTTTGGCTTCGGACCTTCAGACTTGGGCTGTAGGGTGTTTGTGTGAGCTCAGAGCCTCATGGCGCCTAGGTAATATTCACCAAACGCCGGATCGCAACCTGTCTCATAGAAGATGAACCTTCGAAACGCTCCAAATCCCAGCAACCCTGAACCCTAAATACCCTGAAATCTAAACCTGAAAGCCCTAAACCCCTTAACCCTAAACCCTTAACCCCTAAACCCCAAACGCTTAACCCCTAAACTCCCAAAACCCTAAGCCCTAAACATCCCCAAACACTAGCTAACGACATGAAGGCGGGGACAGACTTGGCATCCTAAAGTCAATCCCTCCCTCCCTCACACCTGCGCTCCTTTGTCTCGTGGCTTGATGTCCCCAACCCGCCTTACATAGACTTGGCCTGGTGCTACTCCCTTTCCCACACGGCACACGGGGGCTTGGGCCTGCTACCACTCATTGCGGGGCTGACTCTTGTCGAGGCTCAGATCACCGTGAAGCTGAAGATGAATTAATAGGGAACTGGTATAACGACGATGATCATGGCAAGAAAAACTCAAGAAGTGCGACGAAGATGGCGCGGGGGGGGGTCGCTGTGCCGAGGGAGAGCTGCCCTGCCCTATTGCCACACCCTTGCCTCCTGTGTTGACTCGCCACGCGTTGCACGACGTGTCCTTCCACCTTGCAGCAACTGCCCGGACCGAGCGAGCATCGAATGCAGGCAGTGTCCGGCCTCGTCGTCAGCAACGGTGGCATCGATGTCCTCACACTGGTGATCTACTACGAGCCTCCCGTCACATGCCCTTTACACATGCTTTTTGCACAGGTCCTCAAGCGCATCTGCTGGCTCGCAATACCGCCGTCGGTCAAGTGCCTCAAGCACAAAACTCCTCTGCCTCGTCCACCTGCTTGGGACTGGGGCCAGGACGCATTGAAAGCGACTGGCCTTCGACAGGGCGGATGAACCAAGCGAATGCGTTCACGAGGGGTGCTACAGCCTTTGTTAGTGCACTCTTCTTATGCTGCCGCATCACTGCACAAGCCTCTGCGTTCCTCGATATTTCTTCTTCCACGCGGGCACGGCCTTGACACGGAAGATAGAGAAAGATAAGAGCGATAACATGATATAACCAAACCCTATTCCTGCAGGTTCGCGGCACTGCTTGTGCGTCCTAAAACTGCTGAAGGTCGAAGGTCCAAGGACGTGCTTTCGCTTGCGATCCTGGAGCCACTGTACTTTGAGCCTTGGGCCCCCAGGGTTATCAGATGTTAGAAGGGCTACCAGGGCCCCGAGGGCTCCCAGGCGGGCGGCATCACTCGCCCCCCCCCCCCCCCCCCCCAAAGAATGATTTAAGCTTTCAATCCTGGCGCGTCAGTCACACAACCTGCATCAGCCGAAACACCTGAAAGCCCTTTGATCGAGGCACTGAAAAAATCAACACTCACACCGACTCACCCGTACAAACATGAAGCTTTACACGGGTGAGTCGTTAACGCATCGGCTAGATGCTCTTCGCAAGATTGAATCCAATACATCCTGCCTTTCACTTCGTCATGATCAAAATTTTCTGAGTTCCGGTCGCTCTGCCCAGACACGAACAGCAGTGCGCTGCTCTTCCCCGACGACCTGAGCTGTTACAAAAGAAGAATCCAGGACCCTGGGAGGAACGAGCACGAGGAGCACGAGCTCGAGCCTTGTCTGTGATAGCACGGTTCCGTTTTGACAGCCAGCGCCTGGTCGCAAAGCTCCCACCGTGGGTAACAACATATCCGTGTCTGAGGTGGGCACTTCTCCATCCTGTGCTCGGCTTCGGTTGCTGGATATGGCAGCGTGTGATCTCGCAAGCCAGAGCAAGCGAAGGGGCTCGCAAGGACTGCAGTGACAAGCGCGAGTATGCAGTAAGGCATCAACAATCATCGTCGAGCTGAAGCGCGATCTCCCTTCTACAGCAGCAACCCGAGGGGTCCGAATCAAGTGCTTCTTCAAGTTACTCGGCAGCAGACTCCTCAAGTGTTTGCGGCAGCCCAGCTACCTGTCGGCAACATGTAACGCACAAAAATGTATTGTAGCCCCAGGGTCAATGACAAGTAAGGCGTAGACTGTAGACGTGTTGGACGCCGCAGACTGTGGCCTGCCGGACAATCTGCAGGCCCCACACCAAGCGTGCTCTTGCAAGCGTGGCGCCTTCGGCGCCTGTCGAAGCTCCGTGGTGTCACCTTCTTACTGGTGGAGCTGTCGTGAGACGGATGATTGCAGAGGTTGTCTTGATATGCAGTCATATGCAGTCGAGCTGGGGCCAGCGCAGCTCGTCCGCTCGTGGTGGTTTGACCCTTGCTCACAAATTTTCATCGATACACTTCTTGAAGTCCACCGAGGCCCGCACAATGCTCATGGCAGATGTTGGTCGCGATGCTGAGGAGAAGCCAGTGGAATTGCAGTGATTAGCAAGGCCATGCTAAAGCGCCATGAAATGGCCTGCAGTGTGTGCAGGCGTCGGTGACCTGGCCGAGACCTTGAGAGGCAGGGTTCGGGCTGCACGTCATCTCTTCAGAACATCTGGACTGAGGGCAAGTCCATGGAACGTGCGGTGAGGCCTGGCGTGGCGTACCATTAGATCATCAGGCAGGCAGTGCCGCAGAGGCAGCCGACCACAGGATGGCATCTACAAGGCTTGAAATCCAATCAAGCGCACTGCCGACTCCAGCTTACATGAATCGGACTACGGGGAAGCCACAACATCGATTCCTCCACAAATTCATGACGCAACTGAGGGCTCTAACCCATGGAATTCATGACGAGGGCCTCCACAAGTTGTGGATGGAGTGAGGGGCCGGTCCTGGTCGGCCTCTGCACGATGCTCTAAGTCCTCTCAGCCACGGTGGAGAGGTGCCACTGCTATGACCCTGACGCCGGAGTGCAGAGAGCTACAGCCGTCCTTTAGTTTTCGCGCAGTAAGCGGTCGAACCAGCTGTCTGGTGTTGAATTCCTGCCACACTGAGTGCTGCATCGAATATAACTTCAACGACATGCTTCTGGATTATGCGACCTCTGGAGCATTGCATGTGCGCGCGTATGTGCGCGTTTGTCCGTCGATGCTTCAAGGCTGTCACACAGGTTCCCTTGCTGCCTTGAGGCGCTCCCTCGGCGACGCCAGCTTCACCTAGGCTTGCCGTCTTCGAATAGCCACACACTTTGAAAAAAAGTTCTGCATCCACCAACCTGGACAGCGTGACGACCAGCAACCGTCGGAAGCGAGGCCGAAACTGCCTCTCCCAAGCATTGCAGCATGCGTATGGTTCAGCCATTAATACGCTACAGCACTGCTGGACGTCATTTCTTGAAATTAGCCCGACTCTCGCGGAGCCCCAAAGCAGTTCACGGAGCTGATTAGGAATTCTGCGTCCTTAAACCGTGACCCTGTAAAGGCTTCCAAGGCTAGCACTCCCGAACCCTAAACTCTACTCGGTTGGATTTGCAACCAACTTTCACCAGAACTTCGCCTCGAACTTGGTGCTGTCATGCGAGGCAGACCGGCCAGGACGCTCCCTGTCCAGGGCCTCGGGCACGAAGAATGCGGAACCTGGGGGAGCTGGGTGCCGAAGCACCTCGTCGGCACAGAAATCGTGGAAGCCTGGTCCTGCGTTGCAGGAAGTCAGTGCGTGGTGCGCGGGTCTTCTTGCCTTTTGGTACCATCTGTATGCTTCATCGAGTTGCCTTTCGGCTGCATCAGGATTGGGGCTCATGGCCACGGAGTCAATAAGCTTGCGAAGTCCTTGACGGAAGTGTACCAGCCAAACAGCTTTGGTTTCGCTGGGATACTCGGAGCTTGGATCTGAGGAAAGCGCTTCCTGCATCTCCAAAAGCCTGGGATCTTGTTGCACCCTGAGAAGTCGCTGCGCATTGCCAGCAATGAGCGACGAGCTTGCACCTGAACTCCTTTTTTGCCTAGCAATGCTCAAAGGGTACTTGCCGGAACCCACTTGCTCCTCAACTGCTTTACGCTCTTCTTGAGCCTGATATAGCCTTGAAGCCACATCTTCCAGCTGTAAGTCGACCGGAAGGTTTGGTACCATCCACGGCAAGTTCACATCTGGACCACGGTAGCTGCTGATTGGCAGAGACACGCCAGTCTTCGCCATTTCGGCCATCAGCGAACCACGGGAACCGGGTCAAATTTTTACGGTGCCAGTTTGTTGCATGCGTCTATGTTTTTTATCCGAATAAAGGCTGCAGCTGTCAACGTGATTCGGCTCCATCTCGTGTGGCATGGGGCAAGCAGGAGCACAGTGTTTGTGCTCGTTGCCCCTTGATCCAAAAGCAGGGTGGTGTGGAGTTGAATGACGTTGGTGGCATTTCGAACATTAATCTGCAAAGAATCGGTGTTTTCTTGAATCTTGAATGCAAGGATAAAAGCTAGTGGTGCAAAGTGCGAAGTGAAGCTATGAAAGTTGTCGGCGCAGCTGTCGGTGAGCAACTTTGCGCAAAGCCCGCTTGGGCCCACCTAGGTTCTGGATGGCTTGGCTGCTCGAGCCTAAGTATATGAGTATATATGCATGTAAGTATACAAGCTTTTGTCAGCATACTTGCTGGTTAGGGATAACATAGAGTTCTGTGAGTGAACTGATCGAATGGTTGGCCCAAGCGTACAGCTCTTCTGTGTTTGGTATCAGGGACTGTGCCACAAGGGCTCTCAACTCGTTCGCCTACCTCGTTGGTTGCTGCCTGGCAATCACGAGCCCAACTTTGGGCTGGTGGCCGTCTTCGGAGTGGTCCCAGTGGTCCCCGGGGAACCGGACAGGGCTACTCAACGGTTACTGTTCAGGCGATCCGCCCGCTCCACCCCCACCGGAGGCTCAAACGAGTTCTATCTCAGTGTGGTGGAGTGTTTGGTTGGTCGATGCTCTCCATCTTCTCAACCCCGGAACAGTCCGGGTCGCTTCTAACCGACGGTGGATGGATCCTCTACTTCACGGATCGAGCAGGGCTATGGCTCCTCGGGCACTGTTGGCCCACCGTGGGATGGATTGGCCTGGGCCTGTTCGCTTTGGGGTGCCTGGAGGCAATCGCTTGCGTCCTAGGGACGTGCGAGAAATGGTGTGCGGTGTCTTGCCTGGGATGTTGGTGTAGCTCTATCGCCAGTGGTGGATGCCGAGTTGCACCACCTCCCGGTGACTCCTTCACCGTCGGCCTTCCAACGCGTTTCGTTGGTCGGCCCCAATGCAGGGAACTTGGTGGACACCGAGTACTATACGACCACAAGTTCTGGGGCAAGGAGCAGGCCGCAAAGTGAACGACCTCATCCTCCAGTTCCCAGTGGGGCCGCTCGCACCCAACCCGATTGGGGGCAAAGGACCCGCATTGATGGGCAAGGGTTGTGGGTCAAGCCAGGACGGGTCTTGCCCCCCCCCTTCCTCAGGAGTTGGAGAGATGCGAAGCTGTGCATCTATGCCGAGAAAGTGACTGCACGGGGCCACGGGCAGTGGTGGACCTCGGCGCCCACGGGAGGTTTGGTGGTTGGCGCTGCTTGGTCCTCCTTTGGCGAGGGCAAGTCAAAGCAAAGCGTTGGACAACTTCCTGGTGTACCTGCTGCAGTACCCGATCTACCACTTCCCGGCGCATTTCCGAACAAGGTGTACTGAGGGCGCTGTATCCTGATTCCGAACCCGAGGCTGACGTGACCTCAGACCCCAGTGAAGCAGTTCTATAGCACGTCTGGAGCTGCAAGGGAAACCCCGAGCTTTAGCACCAGATGGCTGTGAAGATAGGGCAGCTTCGGAGCCTGCCCGTTTGATGGAAGGCGATGTGCAGCTGTCCCATTTGGCTGGTAAGGTTACTGCGCGTCTGCGTAATCATCACAGCCAACTGTTTCTGCTTTCCTGCCAAGGTCGCAAATGCAGCATTGTATATGTTTCGACAAAGTGCACGGTGCTCACAAAGGGACTCCCCTCTGTATGAAGCATCTTTCCGAGACTGGGCGATCAAACAGCCCCGCTCCGAACCCGGGCCTCCCTAGGTGATGGCCCAGGAGCTGCTGAGTTTGAAGCCCCAAGTCGTGCTGCGCCTCCGCCCCTTTTTCGGGAAGGGAGCATCCACAGCCAGGTACAAGTTGAGGGCACGGGTCTGGATGGAAGAAGGGGCGAGAAGGGTTTGGTGCACGTGGCTTCTTTCGGGCTTAGCTTCAGCATCCCTTGGAGATGTGTGGGTGAACCGCCTTAGACGGATGAGGCAGGTCGATACCCGCGCCGGAAAGACCTCGAGAACAAGCTCCCCGAGCCCCAGCTCACACCGCTGGTGTGACCAGTGAGAGGGAAGAGGGGTAGCTGGGCGCGATGTCCCTAAACCTGATAGCTCAGGCACCAAAGCCCTTTACTTGGGACCCAGCCCGACCACCTCCGAACTCAGGCAACTTGACTTGGATCTTTTCACTGTGGCAACCTTAGAAGCTTGGAAGGAGATGTCGCATTTCTGTTCGTGGAGAGTTGCGCGGCCCGTGGGAACCCATACAGTACATCGTCAGCTGTCACAATTTCCGAGTGGTTGCCAGGTCGGGCTCATTTCGTTTCCAGGGCGCCTGCTGGTTGGTGGCAGGCCCTCTGAAGCGCTATGTGTGGACCTTGGCGGTAAGGCGGGGTCATTGCCAAGAACCCTTCTCAAAAGAAGCAGCTGTGAAAGCTGGTTCTCCGGGGGCTGAGTTGATGAAGAAAGGAGGCTGCATTGAAGCAGCCGTGAAGGCACAAGGCACAATGAATGTGGGGGCCCGTGATGAGAAGCTATCACCTCGCAGCGCAGCGGCGAAGAAGAGATCCTTCAAGGGTCTCTCGGAGCTCCACGGAAGCTATCTCAAAGAGTGTGCAGAGCAAGGAGTCCCTACGTGTGAACAGCCCTCGACGCACGAAGAAGCCCAAGAGGCCGCAAGAACCATAGTTCCGTCTACGGCTACGAGGAGGAGCTCCGCAGAAGGCCTGGAAAGATTCTGCATATGGCGCCACTCTCTTCATTGACCCCGCCGAACCGGGTGTCGAGGAGTTGCTTTCCAAAGCACTGGTTCCAGAAAGCCCATCAAAGCAGAATCCAGACCGTCCCATTTCGGCCGAGAGCCGACCTATCAAAGACCTGCGGCGGCAGAACGCATGCGCCCGTCCCCAGCCAAGAGGGACGTGCCACGAGCTTTCAAATGGCATTTCTTGCGTCCTCGGGAAGTGCCAGTGCCAGAGTTTGCGGTCCGGTTAGCAGGCTTGGTCACCCTGAGTTTGGCCATGCCTTTTGGCTGGGTTGACTCTCCTGGGGAGGAGTTTGTTGCTCGTAGCACTGCGGCTCGGAATCACCACGGGTCGTTCCGCCCAGAGCTGCCCGAGTTCAATGACATTGTCCCGTTTGAGTCGAAATGGCTCATGGATGATGGGGAGGCGGTCGAACCGCTGGTTGGGATCCGCGTCGACCAATCTCTGGATCACCTGGACTAAACCATGAAGATGGTGTGGGTTTTAGAAGGAGTGGACGTCGAGAAAAGGCGAGCCCTCTTCCACTCAGCTTCTATGGGATTTGCGCCTGGGTTTTTCGATGCCCTGGCAGTCGAAGGATCAAAGCTAAGTGTCTGCTCAGTGAGCCGGCTTTGAGGAGAAGCAACAGAGAGGTCCCTCTCTCTCTTGCTTGCTTGCTTGCAGGGCGTTTGGGAGGTGGGGCTCGGGTCCCCACACCCCCTGCGAGCGAGCGCTACGCCTCTGTTCGAGTTCGGTGTGAAACTTGGGCTGTTGTGTTCGGCCAGGCCAGGTTGCCCACGTGTTGCCCCCTGCCCCCATTACTCCTGTAACGCTTGTGGGGCACTGCTGACCCCGCCTGGCCGCGCACTCGCTCATCTGTACTGTGTCCGTAGGTATTCTACGGCTTTCCTGTTGTCGCCGAGCGGGTTAGCAAACAAGTACAAGCGGCCAGTAGACAAGCATGACAGCACATGACATCTCCAGCTAGTGACGGTGCTTTGTGCTTTCCCGCTAGTCTTTGTGTTGGTTTGGTGGAGCCTATGTTGTTTGTGCCAGTGCGGGTCCCCGGGGGAAGCATCGTAGCAGGGGAAAATCGTAACACAGTAGGGGGAAATCACACACAGCTTGGGTCCCCGCACTGATGGTGGTGGTGGTGCTGTGGCGGGGCTCCGGTATTGTCGGGGAAGGAAACAAGGGGGGGTACCAGGTTAAAGTATCAGTAGGGGGAACGTCACACACTGTACCGGAGTCCCCGTGAGTGGGTGCTGGTGGCGGTGTGCGTAGTAGCTGTCGTTCCAAATAACCCCCTTTTGCAGCACCTTCGCAAGTAGCAGCATATAGTCAGGACTGGACCCCAACTGAGAAACAGCGTAGGTTGCGGAAAGTAATAGTTACGGCCTGTGCTCGGGGTTTTCCCCGTACTTAGTGGGGATCGAATGCTGCATGCATTCGTCTCCTACGGTGCGTTGCCCTTTCTTCGAGGCTCCCCTCACTCGCAGCACTCAGTTGGTCTTGGTGTTGGAAGCTTCGGCGGAATCTGGTTGTCGGAGAGGAAGTTGGGTCCCCCCCGCTGGTGTCCGTGCGCCGGCGGCGCGGCAGTCCCCAGGCTTCGTCTTCCGTTTCGGTGCTGGGGATGTCTGCAGCGTTCCATCCCTGGAAGGCTTCCTGTCGCAGCTCCGTCATGTGCCGTCTGCGGTCCCCGTTCAAGTCAGCCGCCTCTCCCGCAGGTCGCCAGAGCATGTCGTCGTGGTGCGGGGCCGTGGCCGGTGGGGGCGGATCCCATCGAACGGTCTCTGCCATGTCGTCCGGGACGAGCTGTATGGGCTCCCGCCACAGTGCAGTGGTCCACTGCTGTAGTAGCTGCACCGCTTCTGCTGCTAGAGGCACTTGGTCCCCGACCAGCGTCGGCATGAGTTGCTGCAACAGCTGTTGCGCTCGTAGGACCATATATGGTGTGGCTTCTCTGTCTCCCGCTGCTGCTATCATCGGGCCTACCTCGGCTTCCTCTCCAGCGAGCTTCCTTCTTTTGGCCTCTGGCATCACTGTGCTCGCTGCTGCGTGGATGGTGCTCGCCGGCGGTGGTGTTTGCTGAGGTGAGTGTGATGTGGTTGTTGTCGGGGGGCACCCCGTTGCTGCTCCCATGTTGGTTTGGTAACGTGTGGCTGTGCTGGACGCTGCTGTGTGGCTGTCGGTGCCGGCGTCATTGGAGAAGAGCTGGTGTTCGGCTGCGGGTTGTGTGGTGCTCCCGCTGTCCGCTTGTGTGGCTGTTGGTGGGAGATGGTCAGTAGTTCGCCCTTCGTGGCTCGTTGCTTCGGCTTCAATTGCCAGGATGCTTCGGAGCATGGCTTCCTGGCTCTCCTTGCTGGGCAAGAGCCATGCTGGACCTCTTGGCGGAAGCTGGGCACTGTGTGTTGTGATCTGGGGCCCTATGGTTGCCGCGGGTGCCTGGTTCCCCGTGCTGCTTGCTTCCCCCTCCTCAGCGATGCCTGTGCATGTGGGCAGCAGCATGTCGCGTAGTTGGCGGATGTTGTGGTATTGTGGCGGTTGTGGTTGTGGTTGCTCCTGGTTGCTCCCCCTGGTCTGCTGGGGCTCATGTTGGTTCGAACTGTGCAGCTGCATATTTGTCTGCATGAGGACAGCGCTCGGCGGGTCGTCAGTTGACTGCATGCTGGCTTTGCTCAGGTGAGTAGTTGTGTGGGTCTGCTGTGGCGTCTCCTGCTGCTCTGCTATGGTCCTCAGGCTTGAGCACTGGCTGCAGGTAGCGGGTCCCCGTTCTGCGCTGTGGTTGTGGTGCTGTGGTGGTTGTGGTTGTGGTTGCTCGTGGTTGTACTGGGGGTAGTGTGGGGTCCCCGTATGCTGTTGCGATGGTGCGCTGGCGGCGGTCTGCAGGAGCTCTGTTCTGTCGTCCTCCTCCGGTGGGCCTCCGCTCTCGCTGCCATCACTGCTCGGCCAGCTTCTTTCTGTGTTGTCCCCGCCGTCTGTGGCGCCAGCGGGGGCCTGGCCTTGGGCACACCTGGGGCATGAAGGGATCGTCTTGGGTTTCTGTGGAACTCCGCCGGCACTTCCATGGGGCTGGGGATCTGGAGCACGCCTCGAAAGGAGATGTCCCCGACACTCCGCTCAACTAGGGTCCAGTCCCCTTGATCCCATACAATGAGAAAACTGTCTCCTCGACGGATGTCGATGCTGTCCGGCAACGGTTGCTCCACACCACGCACCCTAAACGGCCCCTCGTCAACTTCAATGAGCCAGGCCCTTGGGAGCAGGGAGACCGTCAAATCCCACTTCTGGCGATCTCTCTCTCTCTCTCTCTCTCTCTCTCTCTCTCTCTCTCTCTCTCTCTTTCCTTCTCTCCTTCAGGAAGTGTGAGTGGATGCGCACAACATTGGTCTGTGGTTTGCCCTGCCTTGGTCCCCCACCTGCCTTCCCTTTACCATCTCCTGAAAGGCAACTTGCAAGGGCAGGTAGGAAAGGGCCAGAAGAAAGAAGTCCTCCTTCATGTGGAGGCCAGTCGCCAAGAGGAAGTAGATCGTATCACCCTTGGCGACCACAGTTTCTCCGCCACCTTCGAGATGCCAATGTTTCACGTATCGAAGCGATGGATTGGACTGCTAAGGTGTATCATGCTTCAGGCGAATCGCCTGACAGTCAAGCTCTGAGGGACCACCCAGGATGAACTGGAGATCATTTCCATGGAGCTGCCTGCCTTCGTGGCGTCAGCCTACCGGGGAATCGCCTGGGGGAATTGCCCGCTGGGAAAGACTTGGTGGTGAAGGAGGGAGGTTAATTGATTCATCCAGGCGACACGCCCGGACGGATCGGTGGCGGAGGCTATTACGCATCTGGATCTCAATTCTCTCTGCCAGGACCCGAAAGGGGTTTCCCCTTTGTGCAGAGCACCGGATAGTTGAGCACCCATTTTGGTGCGGTTTCAGGCGCCAGTGGTCTGGTGCTGGAAAGACGGGGAAGGACCCCCCCTCTCTGAGTTAGAGTCGGTACGTGTCTCCCCGCCATCCACGCAGATGCTTCCTGTGGGTCCGAATGAATGTTCGCTCTGCATTTCTGGAATGTACATTCAAGAACCAGGGAGAGGGTGAGCACTGGGGATCAGTGGCTGCCGCACCCTGCAGGGCATATCAAGGGAAAAGGTCTCCCGTCCAAGTGTGTGGTGCATGGTCACAGGCGCCCTTCTAGCTGTTTCGCAAGGGGTTCGGGCCCCTGACATTGGTCGCACGGGCTCAGGGCCTTAATATGGACCAGTGGGAAGCCTTGTGTCTGAGAGTTGGGGAATCCCGAATCTTGAAGGAGTTTCGTCAGGGAGCCCGAGTATGTGGCCCTCAACACCTAAGGGAAAGCTGGGAATTGCTTAGAGCCTGAAGAGGAATGCTCCAGAGAGCAACTCGAAGTTTGGCTGAAAGGCTGGGAGTTGAACCGGGTTGTCTCCGGGAGCATTTGGTACTCCTGTCCTCTCACGACACAATATTGAGGTGATTGCAGAGCCCTCCGCCGCGACCGGGCCCACCCGGGCCTGTAGAACTCCGGAGGATAGAGCGCTTGTCACACCGGTTCTGCTGGGCGATGCCAGGGAAGTCTTCTTTCAGGATTGTGGTTTGCCGTCTGTCTCCCAGGCTGCCAGGCTCGACCAGAGAGGCCGGTAGGCCCAGCAAACTCGCTGATTCTGCGCACCGGTCTTACGGTACTGGGTAGAAGCAATGGACCACTTTTATGAGCGGTACCGGGGTATCACCCTTCTTGAGTGGTGAGACTCGGGCCGAGCGACAGCTGGATGAGACCTGGCTGGCTAATCATGAGACCATGAAAAGGTCAAGCAACGGCTGTCAGGGATCAGGTATGCCCACATTGCAACTCGGTACCTCGACCCACTGGTTGGTGAGGCTCTGGGCCGCCCTGGCCGGCATGCAGAGGTGGGACGGGCCCCAGTCAGGAAGGTCCCGGTCACGCCAGCAAGGCAGAGCTGGATTTACCAGCACTTGCGTCGCTCTTGTCGAACTGAGGCTGAGAAGGCCGCTGCGGTATAGCCTTAGGTTATCCTGCGCATCTCGTCGCTTCGCATAGCCGGCGCAAGGGAGGCGCTACCGCCATTTTGTCGGTCACGGGTGACATATGGTGACATTGAGGTTGTTAAGAGGCTTGGAGGGCGGAAGTCCGATGCTGCGCTTGCTTACTTATACACCGACATGTCTTCTGCTCCCGCTGTTGCGGTCAAGGCCTGTCCTTCAATTGCGGCAGCGGTCCGCTGCAAGCCCACGTGATGTGAGAGTTGGTTGCACTCGAACTGCTAGCCCCGAGCAGCCTCAGGCTCAGAGCGTACCACTCTGGAGAGACCCATCTCCCCAGCGGTGTCGTAGCCCGCCTCCTCGCCGCCATGCATGCGGCGCACAGCATGGGCCGCCAGCAGCTGCAAGCTTGGATGCAACAGTGGGGCAGTGCTTGGGAGTTCGTGGGCGTGGAGCAGGGCACCATTATCTGCGAGGTGATGAAGACCTTTTTACGAGAAGTTGATCCTCCGGATGCACCGCCCCGACAAAGTCCC
Organism: Symbiodinium sp. CCMP2592; assembly: GCA_905221615.1. Taxonomy (NCBI): domain Eukaryota; class Dinophyceae; order Suessiales; family Symbiodiniaceae; genus Symbiodinium; species Symbiodinium sp. CCMP2592. Next base: position 219,665 of record CAJNDT010004434.1, read on the forward strand.
TGACGATCACAGCGAGACAAGGCCAAGGTGAAGTTCCAGGCCATAACCAATGCGAAGGAGATCTTGCTGAAGCCGACCCTGCGAGTCCTGCACGACAACCTGCTCCACTAAACCGCCCTGGCGCGCCGCCACCTCCTCCTCGGGATCCTCCAACTCTCGGCATGGAAAAGGAGTCCAGTGACTTCGGGCCGTTTCCCAGGTACAAGTTTGGACGCCGCCTTCGTGAACGTCGGTATTGCGGAGACAGGCAATATTGGGCTGTCGGCGTGGCTGGGTCAGGAACCATCCCCGATGGAGGCATGAGCCGTTCCCATGCTAGGGTCGACCACGATCCTCGAGACTACCGTCGTCCTTCTGGCGCTGGTGGTTTCCCTTGGGCTCGTGCACCGGCCCAACTTCTGCTCCCGCAGCACCCACTCCACCGACAAAAGCGGTTCCGGCTTCCCTGGCTTCCTCTCCTACAAAGCCCACGCAAACGAAAGCTCCTCAATACACACTTGCATTTACCAATGTGCATAAATATACATACCACTATATTAAAGTACAAATACATTAGCTCATTAGCTCATGCATGTATTTATCTGTCAGTATTTTCATGTAATCAGGAGTGATACTAATGCAAAACAAACGTTCAATTCATGCGAATACAGAACCTCATTTTAATATTGGCACTAGCACTAGCAAAATTACTAATACCAATCACACTGTTTATACCAACACCAAGATTTACATAAGCATTGATACTCCTAGGGATACTACTGCGTATACTTTATGCCGTTAACAACAATGCTGTCACCAATACTAATACTGACATTGATAACTTGTTGAATATTCAAGATAGTGCCTGCGCGGTGGTCTTCGACAATGCCATGATATGTTTCCGCTGCCAATGCGGTGAGGCCAAGCGGCCGCTACGGCTGCAATGACTGCGGCGCTGGACGGTGGAAGTTCGAACGCAAGGCCGAGACAGTGACCCACGGGTGTGCCCTATAGTGCCACGAGGAGGTCGCAAGTTTGCCGCAATCACTGCCTCGCTTGCAATGAGTACAGGAGCAAGGAAGCCTGCTGTTCGCCACCCTGACAGCGATCCTCCGGAAGGGACATCAACACACGGCGGCTACTGAGGAAGTGCCTGTGACGCCTCCCCCCGCACCGGAAGAGGTACCTGAAACCCCAGCACCTGCAGAAGTCGAAGCCAACAGAGACTCGACTGGCGACCGCCATGATGCTGGCCATGACTTGTTTTAAGTGCCAGCAGGCGATCTGCCCACGAAGTTTTGGTCAGGTGAAACCTGACAGAGGTTTCCTCCAAACGCCTAATGGAACCTTCGGGTCCCAGCCACTTGTGCCACACTCCCGGCAAAAGTTGTGACGCGAGCCTACTGGGTTTTTCTTTACGGCTTTTGGGTTTCGTGCAATCCCGTTAAGAGGCACTGTGCGTGTGTTGTTGTTTCGTGGTGGTGTCGTGTCTGTTTTGGTTTCGAGTACAGCGGCGGAGGCAATGCCCGAAGCAGGCGATCCACCACCTTTGATGGTGGTGAATCCGCCAGAGTTCTTTAACGGCTCTGGTGACTGCCGAGCACTCTACCGCCCGTCGCAGCAAAACGAAAGTGGGTCTTCTGGGTTGCATGCACCCTTTTGGAATAGTAGTGTGTGAACAAGCAGAACAAGTATATAAGTGTAGAAATATCAGGTGTAGAAGTTCAGAAATACATAAGTATATAAGTATATCAATATGTACGTATACAAGTATATGCTTATATAAGTGCTATAATTATACAAGTATATACGTATAAAAGTATATAAACATATATATATATATATATATATATGCGTGTATACGATACATATACATAAAGATGTATATATATATATATATACACATACATACATACATACATACATACATACATACATACATACATACATACATACATACATACATACATATATATGTGTATATATATGTATATGTATATGTATATGTATATGTATATGTATATGTATACGTATATGTATATGTATATGTATATGTATATGTATACGTATATGTATATGTATCTGTCTTTATATATATATATATATAGACCACACACCTGCCTCCACAACCAGTGTGTAATGTTGACACGACACTTTTCGGGCTTGTCAAGCCAACGCAGCTTTCCGGTCGGGACCAGCCCACCAAGCCTCGTCCCAGAACTCCAGTCTGTCTGAAGGCCCCCTACCATCGCTTCACTGGCCCGCCTGAAAGGTGAAAGGAGTTGTTGGGACAACTACGGGAAAGCTCGTCGATGAAGTCTGCGGCATCGTTGACCGGACGCGCCAGCCATTGCAGTCCGGGAAACTGGTTCAGCGTCTCCGTGTCACCGGTGATTGCTTTTTCCAACTGATTAAACCTCGGCCTTTCCGAAGGATCAATCCTCCACAAAGCATTGATGAAGAACCTCAACTCCTCGGGAAATTGCGGGTAATATCCACAACTGATGATTTTTCGCCACAGGTCCTCATTGCTTGTTCCTGAGACGTCATCCCAGCTTGCAACCCCACCTCCGGAGCTGAAGGCTGGAAGCTTCCCATGCAAGTAGAAGGCGATGACTCCCACACTCCAAACATCAGACCATTCACAGTCGTACGCACGGCCTCCCGAAACCTCTGGTGCATTGAAAGCTGGTGTCCCGTATGGATTCGTTGTGGTAGCCCTTGCAAGTGTAAGTGCGGAGGGCGGGCTCGGCCCTCCTGTTTCTCTCACTCGCTTTGCATGGCCCATGTCTATGATGACAATACGGCCTTGCTCATTGATAAGCAGGTTTTCCTGAGCTCAAACAAATCGCCACGACAATGCACTTACTGGTCGAGACGGTGTGAATGTTGCAAATGCCTCATCATTCTTCATGCTGCTATCGAAACAACGAACTCTGTGTGCACAAAAGGCGCTGCACAGCAACATCGACGGAACCCCACCACCCTTCGGACAAGGAGGGCCTGCATCCGTGTCCCGAAAGGGGATTGCTTGGGACAGGCACGAGCCACCTCAGCACTTCCCCCTTTCTACCGCACGTAATTGTCAATAGTGAGGATCGCTACACATCAAACGTGAAGCAAGGGGGGGCGAAAGGCTTCACAGTTGATGCCGGAGGATTGTGATCGGAGATGTTCTAAGCGCAGCTTTGTGGCCCCGCGAAACTGGACAGGAGACAGAAGCCCTAACACCTGACATGCTTGGCCAAGCTCTGTACGGATGAATTCTCGTCCAGGCTCTGGCTTTAGATCTCGATGGGTCACTCCATATCTGTAGCATTCAGCCATGCCACTGATGACATCGTGCAAAATCCGTCTTGAAGTGCCCTCACTTAAAGGCTTGCCAGCAACAGAAGGTTCCGGTGAGGCCAAAACATCGAAGAGCTCACCGTTTGGAATGTGCTCCATGAAAATTATGTGGTGAGCTGGCGAGAGAATCTCATGCACGTCTAAGACGATCATCTCATACCTGCGAGAAGGCAACGTCCTCACTCTGTGCGAGGTGCTACGAGTAGTTCGTTTGTAGATCATGCGCTGAACTAATCAGAGCAGCTTGATGAAGTTGTCGTGGATCACAAGCTGGCGTGGAAGTTCTTGCACCAGCTTTACTTCCATGGAGTCGGACTTGTTGCAGAACTTAGCCTAAGCGAGAGAGAATGACTGGAAGGCGCCTTCCTTGCATCGTTTGCTCTCTAGTTCCGCAAACTGCCAAGTTGCTGCGAATTTCTCCCCAGTTGCAGTCCTGCAATGTGTTCGATGGCCGATCAGTTGGATAGACGACAAGACAGGCTTGTGCACCTCGTAACCAGGTAAGTCTGCCCTTCTGCCCCGTAATTCCTGAGCTTCTGAAAAAGCATCGAGGCATGCAAGCAGTAAGCAGTTTTCCATCTTCGCAAGCAAGATGCAAGAACTTGTCGACCTTGCGTTGTCAATGGCCATGCACTTGCAGCATCGAATGCCTTCTTGTTGCTGCTGCGCCGAGGCTTGTAAGGCCCAGGCAGACCACTCCTGCGCTCCAATCTCCAACGTGGTTCGACCATACCAAACCTTACCGTTTGCTGTTGGCTCAGTCCAGAAAGTAACTTGCAAAAGTACGCCTAGGCCTAGGCAACCATGCAGTCATAATTTGCAGATCGGTTGGCACGGTCAGGAGCTGGGGTGAGTCCGTCGAAGTTTAGGTCTGACCGACTCTTGATCAGAAGGTCACCTCAGCTTCAGAGGTCTCACAGAGCGAAGTTCTCCTAATGCGCCTGAAGGCGAGACACAGCCTCGGAAGACCGGGATACCGCCAGCCGAGGCGCTCCTGGCTCAGAGCGGCAATGCGCAGCAAAGCCGGCACCCGGCCCTCTCACGGAAGACCCCGATCGTTCTTGAGAAGTCCTGTAGAGCGGGGGAGGTGGCGGTGGAGGTGCCCCATCCGCCATGCTTGCCACCAGAAAGAAGAGTAAAACCCCCCGACTGGCCACAGAACAGCTATCTGGTTTTCTACCCGTGGACTTGTGCATTCTTTTGCTACAAGCCGAGCAATCTCGTGAGTCGTGCGAGTCTTGTATGTCCGCTACAGAGTTCTAGTCGAAGCCGCGCAGGCTGATGCTCGTGACACAGGTTGAGCAGAATGCTTGGTGTGCTTGCCAGTGCTTGCACTCTCACAAGATGGTGCCTTGCACCACGCTTTTTTGGCCACTCCGGCCGCTCTCAGCCGTGCTCGGGCGCGTTCTCAGGTGTCTCGCTCGCTGTGGGTTCTGGCGGAGGCAATGCCGGCAGGTAGGGCAGCGGCGGTGGCTGGTCCTGTACCGGGTGTCAAGTCTGCCTGCATAGCTTGAGACATTTGTCAAGGTAGTTCGTCATGGTCCTTCTCCAAAACCAGAGGCTGCTGTGGTTTGGGCAATCGCAGCGCGTTCAGGCGCTGTAAAAGAAGGACCTCGGCCAATGTTTCCCTTCGATACCTTCGTGGAGCTTGTACATCTCGCCATGTGAAACGCAGCTCAAGTTGACCTTCCAGGCACCGTGCTAATGCCCATCCCCAAAGCCTGACTGGCAATTGCCGGACGTTGACAAGCTCAGTGACTAACATAGGTACCATATAGCATGGTGAGGTTACAAGTGAGAACAGTTGGCTTCAGGTCCACACACAAAGGCTGCCACGATGCATGCTGCCGCCACTCCTGCACAGATAGATCTTGTGAAAGATAAAGTGGCAGAACATGATCGTTTGCTTGGTAGCAGGCTCGAAGGCATTACACTAGTCGGTCAAACGACACCCACCAGCCTCCTATGAGCTTCGCTTTGATGGATCGGGGTCTGCCCTGCCCAGCGTCACACAAGACCCGGACAAAGTTGGCATAGTGCTGTTGCTGAGCACAACACTTGCCGCCGTTGGCGACGGGCCACGCGGTGGCCTGTCGGCACACGACGCGATAGCCCCCTATACCCTTTGCTCTGCCTTGACCTAGCTAAGACGCCCGAGCAGTCAGGCTGCATGATTGCATGAGGCTGTTGTTGACCTTTTGCATTGAGGATTTCGGGTTCAGCTGGAAATTAACCGTGTGCCCGTCCGACCGGCTCCAGCTCCCAGCCACGGAGCGCACGCCCCAGCTCTCAGGCACCGTGCACTCGCGCATTCCCACCCCAATTCTTAGGCGCAGTGGGACCTACACCCATCCGACTCCGCAGGCTGCCAGTTACGAGAAGACCCCAACAAATCTTGCACTGAATGTGCGGGAGCAGGAGTAGCAGTAGTAGTAGTAGTAGTAGTAGTAGTAGTAGTAGTAGTAGTAGTAGTAGTAGTAGTAGTAGTAGCAATAGGAATACTAGTAATAATGGTAATGCTAGCAATAGTAGATATAGTAGTAACAGTGGTAATAGTAGTAATAGTAGTAAAAGTAGTAATAGTAATACTAGGACTATAGTAGTAATAGTCGTAGTAGTAGTCGTCGTCGTCGATGTCGTCGTCGTCGTAGTGGTGGTCGTAATAGTACGGGTAGAAGAAGTAGAGGCGGACGGTAACAGTAACAGTAGCCGTAGCAGTAGCGGCAGCAGTGGTAACAGGTAGTGTTAGCAGTAGCAGTAGTGATAGCAATAGCAATAGTGCAGCTATAGCTGTAGCACCAGCCCTAGCGGTAGCGGTAGCGGCAGACGTAGTAGTGAGTAGTGGCTGTAGCAGTAGTCTCGAACTGAGTGCCAGGCTGAAGGGCAAGTGCTGGTATCCCATCTCGGCACCATAGCATCTACACTGCCTCGTGTAATCATGATCGAATGAAAGCTGGTGGCCTCCACTTCCGAGTCGTCGTCACATCGGGTGGTCACCTGAAGCTAAAGTCTGACAAAAAGCATCGAGCTACTTCAGCATGACCACAAGAGCAAGCCCTTCTTTATGGCTGCCCTGCAGCACAACCGTCTTAGATAGGTTTTCCATGCTGTTGCCCATGCAATCTTCTGCAGCCAGCCTCCAGGGGGACATACGTGGGACCCTTGGACGTGCCAGTCATGCTGACCTTCACTGACTGCGACGGGTGATGCCTGAGGCGTGGCACTGCTCGTGGTGTAGTGTCGATGCGAGCTTGGGATGAGGTGACACGAACATGGAAGAAGTCCAGAAACAGCTGACTCGGCAGCTGATGCAGGCTTGAGCAAGCAAGCCGGCAAACATCTTGCTGTTGTTGGGATGGTGCGGTCGAAACTGCCAACAAAACCCTCACAGCTTTCAAACTCCAAAACCATTTGCAAGCAGGCTTTTACCGGCTAAGCATCTCGCCATAACTCGCTAACCTGCTTGTTTAGCACAGGTGGCCATCGCCAGCTTCGGCCAAGCCCTCTGAGCTCTGTCAACATCGATACTGAAGCCGCTTAAGCCTTCAGCTCTCGACCGAGGCTTTTCGGCATCTCTTTGTATTTCTTCGGGTCTCGGTGTGACTTCTTCATGGCCTGCGCCTACGTGAAGTGTTGAAGGATTTACTTGCCGAAGTAACTCCAGGGCCACCGCCGACCCTGTGTCGATGTTAGGCCCCGAACCGCAGCTGAGGGAAGCCATGTCATCACGGAGGTCTGGTCGTCAAAGCTCTGGTCGCGATGCCTGCCGAGAATACCAGAGGCTGACGGCTGCTGGCGCCCTGTCCCAATACACTTGCCTGTGCGGTCTCTCGCTGAATATCCAGGGAGTGAGAAACCTGCAAAGGGCTGGCAAGGGCAAAGCAGCCACATGCAAAGGGGGCAAGCAATAATATTATATCGCCAAGCGGCTGGGACATCAAACAGCGCGGCTTGCTCGTCGGCTCTTTTCAGGAATGCTTCCTCGATCCGACCTGATGTGAACATCTGGACATCTGCGACAAGTGTGACAATGGCTGCTTTGCATCCTACTCGAGCTGCTCACAGCTGACTGCGCCAGCAAGAGTCATGGCAATGGGGGAATCGCCGAAAGCAGCCCGCAAGTCGTGGCAACAGCCCGAATCAATCGCCCATTCCACGCAGGCGGTTCGTAATTGCCCGCCCACTTATTTCATACACCCTTGGCTTGCAAGTACCAGCCCAGGTGCTGCTCATCACAGGATACCCACGACCAACCATGCCATAGATGTCGTCCATGTCCTTAACATGCTTTGATGCATATAAATCTGCAGTGTGATGCTGATATTGGCTGGTGGCTGCATGTGCGAAAGAGCTACAACTGCCAAGCGAAGACCATTGCACAGATCTCCAGACTTGTAGGATGAATCTCTGCAAAGCTCGACGGGATCCCTGGTAAACCGCCTTGGCTCTATGCGGCATTCTGTCAAAGCCTCACTGAGACAACTGTATCGCACGGTTACCACGAGGCCGCACGCGGAGGCTTTTTTTGGGTCGGGGGCCCCGGTGGCAGCGGCGTCCACCACTACTCTGCAAGAGATTAGCTAGCGGAAAGGCTTTTAGAAACAGGAAAGCAAAAATTTTGTGTACAAGCGAACAGCTGCGGAGAGCGTTGCTAGAATCTGCTAGAACTAAAGAAACAGGCATTCGACAGTACTACTAGCTGTTCAGTATAAATACTACTAGTACTGCTAAACCGAGTACTACTACTACTACTACTACTACTACTACTACTACTACTACTACTACTACTACTACTACTAACTACTACTACTACTACTACTACTACTACTACTACTACTACTACTACTACTACTACTACTACTACTACTACTACTACTACTACTACTACTACTACTACTACTACTACTAACTACTACTACTACTACTACTACTACTACTACTACTGCTACTGCTACTGCTACTGCTACTGCTACTGCTACAGCTACTGCTACTGCTACTGCTACTGCTACTGCTGCTGCTACTCTGCTACTCTGCTACTGCTACTCTGCTACTCCGCTACTCCGCTACTGCTACTGCTACTGCTACTGCTACTGCTACTGCTACTGCTACTGCTACTGCTACTGCTACTGCTACTGCTACTGCTACTGCTCCTACTCCTACTCCTACTCCTACTGCTACTGCTACTACTACTACTGACTACTACTACTACTACTACTACTACTACTACTACTACTACTACTACTACTACTGACTACTACTACTACTACTACTACTACTACTACTACTACTACTACTACTACTACTGCTACTACTACTACTACTACTACTACTGCTACTGCTACTGCTACTACTGCTGCTACTGCTACTACTGCTACTGCTACTGCTACTGCTACTGCTACTGCTACTGCTACTGCTACTGCTACTCCTACTCCTACTCCTACTCCTACTCCTACTCCTACTCCTACTCCTACTCCTACTCCTACTCCTACTCCTACTCCTACTCCTACTCCTACTCCTACTCCTACTCCTACTACTACTGCTACTACTATTACTACTACGACTGCTGCTACTGCTACTGCTACTGCTACTGCTACTGCTACTGCTACTGCTACTGCTACTCTGCTACTGCTACTCTGCTACTGCTACTCTGCTACTGCTACTCTGCTACTGCTACTCTGCTACTGCTACTCTGCTACTGCTACTCTGCTACTGCTACTCTGCTACTGCTACTCTGCTACTGCTACTCTGCTACTCTGCTACTGCTACTGCTACTGCTACTGCTACTGCTACTGCTACTGCTACTGCTACTGCTACTGCTACTGCTACTGCTACTGCTACTGCTGCTGTTACTGCTACTGCTACTGCTACTGCTACTGCTACTGCTACTGCTACTGCTACTGCTACTGCTACTGCTACTACTACTACTATTATTACTACGACTCCTCCTGCTGCTGCTACTACTACTACTACTACTACTTGTACGACCTCCTATTAATAAACCCCCCCCTCCCCCTTGATTGGTTTGGCGCCCGGGGTGGATTGACTATTGAGGGGGTGGTCGGTCGTCGTAGTACGGTAGTATAGTATCACAATAGTACAGTAGTACAGTAGTATAGTACAGTAGTAGTACAGTAGTAGTAAAGCCTCTGAGTCCAGCTCTTCCGGCGGACAAGGCACGTTTGGTAAAGTACCAGCAATGAACAATGATCCTGCTCTCCTCTCCCTCCTCCTTTGAAAGCCGAAGCTTTCGCAAGCAAGGGCATGGCGGCTAAAGGTACGTTATTCCAATCAACGGCTCTGCTCCCACAGCTTGCTTTCCTTTTGAATCCAGAGCTTTCCCAATGAAGGGCTTGGCCTGTAAAGCTTGCTGTCCTTTTCAAGGCCTTTAAAGGCACCACCAAAAGGCCCTCCCCGGCGGGAGTTTATAATTGAGGGGGGGTTTAGAATTGCGAAGAACGGCCTTTGTAGTACTCCATCAGGATGGATTGATTTTTGGCTCCGGGAATAAGGACTTTTATTAAGGAAGGCATGGTTTCTGAGGCCATCTAAATTTGAGTAGCTGCAGTTTCTCTCTCTCTGCAGACCTGAAGCAGCCGTAGTAGTTGCAGTTTCTCTCTTTCTGCAGACGTCAAGCAGTCCTAGTAGCTGCAGTTTCTCTCTCTCTCTCTCTCTGCAGACCTGAAACAGTCGTAGTAGCTGCAGTTTCTCTCTCTCTGCAGACGTCAAGCACTCGTAGTAGCTGCAGTTTCTCTCTCTGCATACCTGAAGCTGTCGTAGTAGCTGCAGCTTCTCTCTCTTTCTCTCTCTCTCTCTCTCTCTCTCTAAACAACACAGAACAAGACAGAACAACAAGTATCTAATTTCGGGGATTTGGGCCGGGGGGTTTTGTAATTGAGGGGGGGTTTATAATTGAGTTCCGGGGGTGGGGTTTTGTAATTGAGGGGGGGTTTATAAAATGAGGTTAACATTACTACTACTACTACTACTACTACTACTACTACTACTACTACTACAACTACTACTACTACAACTACGACGACTACTTCTTCTAAAGAAGAAGAACTACTAGTAGTCGCGGGCGAGAGGGGGAAAAAAAAGGAGGAAAAGTGCCTGATGACCACTTCCTCGCGTGCTTCCTGGAAACCACAGCGCGAAAGTGAAAGCTGAGCAACTTGGTTTGAGAGTTGTAAAGATGCAGAGACCAGCAGCGGCTCCAGTCCACCATGCCAGACTCTTCCATTAGTTCGACAAAATCAGACGCATGCCAAGAAGATGCGAAGAAGCCGCTGCTATGCGCCAAGATTGCAACTCCTTCGGGACGGGTGCCTGCCAGCATGTCGTCCAGAACATGCCTGAGCCAACAAAGCGGCCAGTACAGTGTGTCGTGCACACAGTCACATACAAGCAAGGTCACGGACCTGACATTCGACGCTCCACAATAGAGTGACACGGAGAGAGCAAGAGGAGAGAGGGAGAGAGAGAGAGAGAGAGCTGGACAGAGACAGAAAAACAACGCATGGGCAAAGGAAACGAACACGGCCCAGCCAGACTTTGGAACAAATCGCAGATGGGGACGTGCAGCCCTATGTATGCTTTGGCTTTAGTGTGCCAGTGCGCAAGATTTGGACCATCGTCTGCAGACTCTTTGGTGACTGGAGGATTTTGGAGCTTCTGCTTGGGAACTGCACGAAGCCCAACCCCGTTCTGCTGGTTCTTCGTGTCCAAGATTCGCGCTCCAATGCCAAACTCTGCTTGATTTAAACTCTTCCGGATGGCTGAATCCAGTGTTGTGATTCAGTGATTCAAATTAGGGTCTGTTGTTGTACCAGGGAGGCTCACGCTTTCTAAGTCCCATGCCCAGCATGTACTCCCCAGGATCCGGTGTAAGCTTTCCTCATTCGATCAAGCAGGGGCAGCAGCACCGGGGAGTGCTTCTCAAACATCATCAATCCCACGGTAGCACGCAGCTCCACTCCGCCCTGTCTTGCCAGAACAGCCCTCCATCCTCGCAAGTCCTCAAACTCACGCAAGGACAACGCATCTGTATCCATATATATGCCACCCCAATCGTGCAGGATTTGAATGCGCCAGAAATCAGCTATGAATGCAGGATGGCTGAGCCGAAGTCCATTCAGTGAAGACGGCACGGCCGAGCGTGAAAATGGAACGACTGCAGTAATGAATGCCCTGGCAGCCTGCCACCAGTCATCAAAAGTGCCGGGTTCCACTCCATCCAAAACGTGAACAAGCAACTGTTCAGGCTGGAGCGTTTCCCAAGCACTTCGGATGGCTGCATAGCAGGGCCAGTCAAAGAATCGGGTGTTTCGGTCGGTGAGCACGAAATGGACAATGTTCGGAATCGGGAGATTCCAAGTAGCTCCCTCCGACCCAGAAGAGCCGCATTCACAGCTGATGTTTGCAGATTGGCGTTCTCTGTGGCATGTCACCGTTTGGCACTGGGACTCCCAGTGAAGGCGTTGTTTACTCCGGTGCAAGTGCCACGCTGCAAACTCCACTCCGCCATCTACCAGGCGAGGCAACGACGGCCACAGTAGCAACCTTTGACCAGCAATTTCATACGCAATGCCGAAGGCATCGTTCCCCTCGGTCGGAACACAGACAAAGCTCCATCCGAGTCCAAACTCTGTGTAGCAGTCTGATGAGTTCTGCAGTTTGTGCACTTCCATGTTCCGTCGCTCAACATCCACGAAAGGCAAACTCTGACTCCCATGCACCAGCAGGCGCCCTTCCGAGTGCTGGCGAGACAGCTTCTGCACACCACGGCCAGACAACCGCGACCACCTGGGCTCTATCAGCAACAGACTGAAATCCACCCAAATGCGTGCACGTCTCAGTGCTGCAAACCAGATCGCAAGCTTCTCATCGAAGAAAAGATTCGCTTCTGACAAGAGCCCCTCCGCATAGCACCCCCCGTAGTTCACGTGGCCGGGACCCTCCAGGCAACCGTCCACGAAGTGGCGCCAGATGGGCGTGTTTTGAAAGATCGTGAGCTGTCCTGAAAGGTACAAGGCCGGCCTGGCACCGTCCGGGAAAGAAATCACATCGTATGTTGTCAACAAATCCTTTGTCACGAAGAGGTCGAGCCTTCCCCAAATCATGTCAAGATCTGTCCAGCCCCAATGTGTGTAGTTGCTTAGTTCCTCCCGAAACAAAGCTCCATATAGAGGTTTTAGGTCGTTGCCTTTTGCTGGATTGTCATCCGCATAGCATTCTGCCACGCGACCTTCGAAAGACTCAAAGGACATGGTACTGAAGACATTTTGAATTACGTCAGTCTTCCAAAGTCTGGTTGCCAAGCTTTTCAAGGTCAAGTGCTCAAAGTGAACGTTGTCAGCATGCACGGGAGATTCTTCTTCATGTGTATGGAAAATGAAGAATGTGGCTCCACTACGCCGAGCAGTCTCTGCAAAAGCACCCACGAAGGGAGGCAACCTGCCCAACCACACGACAACTAGGGCCACCGAAGTCACTGAGGCATCGGATGCTCTTTCGGTGTCAGTGATCATGCTTTGGCTGCTGCCGGAAGCCTGAGTCCAACGTCGAGATCTGGAATGCAGTGACAACGGGCCCAATTCGCGAATGTCCGCCAAGGTGGTCGTCGTGGTGGTGCCTTCAACGCTCCTTACGCTCGAGACATCCTCCGGGCAGTCACCTTTGACCAGATAACCCTTCGACCGGTGGCAAGCATGCTTTGTCTTCCGTGGAGGACTGCCGCTGCACATTTCCACTTGAATCTTCTTGCCACAGAGTCTCGCAGGAACCTGCCAGGCGAACACACCAGTGGCCTTCGTGTTGCCGGTGATCGAATCTAGAAAATTGCCTGAGCTGTCACGAACATAACCCCACGAGTACCAGCCTTTGTCAGCACCGACGAAATGGCTCCATCTCACAGTGACATGCTCGTCCACGTCCAGCTCTTCAGCACCCAGCACCTGGCGCAGACGTCTCAGTCATAATGAAATCAAGCCTACTTGTGCAGTGGACCACGAATGTCGGCAAAGCCTGCAGGTATTGAGACAAGCGTCCGTCCCCCGCTCCAACCACACATGCTCAGGAGAGTCTGGAACGGTGGAGCCGCATGCAACCAGTGCAAGACCCGCAAGACTCCAGATCGCCAAGACCCAATCCATGAGCGAATGCTGGTTGGCCTCAAAGCTGGCCCATTGCCATGTCAAAAATCTACGTTCTGAAAACGATCTCTGCCTTTGGGCCTGATTGTACACATGCATCCACCCTCGTTGCATCTGCTCAACATGCAGTCGGACTTCGCTGTGGTGCAAGGGCATGCATGCAAGGGCCGCATGCGGCTTTGAAAACTGCATACACCAAACTGATTTTGTGCTGCTTTTGATTCCTCGCAGATGGTTACGGCTCCTCTGACAACATTTGCCTGCTGGCACGGTGCCAACAGGAACGTCCCAACTCCAAGCTGTTGGGCCGTCCTTCTCGTTAACAATTTCAGGTCTTGCACTGTAATCTTAATGGATCCTGGCACTTCGTGCTAACTTCCTTCAGGCTCGTCGAGAAAAGTCTCCGCTGTCCTCGGCCCCTTCAGGGTTGCCCAAGCTTTGTGCGCTGTAGGGACTGCGGACCTCGGCAAAGGGATGAGGCAAACCGTAAGACTAGCTGCAGACTGCAGGCTGAGCCCCGGGCCGAAAGCTGAAGATGTCTAATGCGCTGACACTGATGTCGGAACGAGATCCACATGACGCCAGTGCTCGACACAGAACACCCTTCACCAAATTTCAGAACTGAGCTTCAATATGATGGTACCAAGCGATGCAAGGAATCCACGGGGCCAGCCCGAGACGTCTCAATTTAATGGTGGATCTCGCAGTGGCTGGGGTAAGAACTGTGAGCGTGCACGGTTATGATACAGGAACCGGGATCCCGGCGATGCAAAGCCGAATTCACGCAGTTTCAAGATATGGCTACAACACCCTTTGGATGTTGGGCCGTGTGACACATGCTCCGTTGCATTATCATAAAGGGCACAAGGACAGGTTGGGCTGAGCGTCTCCTTTGCATTCAACAAACAAACTAAGCAGGTGAAGTCTGCAAGACAGCCCAACCATCCGATAACTACCCCTTGCTCTTGAGGGTGGTGTCGTGCCAGCTTTTGTCAATAAATTTCGTGAAATCTAATTCTTCTGGTGTGCCAATGCGTTCAATCGGAAGTCATCCATGGGCGAACGCTGCGAGCCTAAGACTATTGGAGTTTCCAGCAGTGTTGAACCAGGAACACCATCGCGTTGCGCTTTTGCGCACGCATGAAGCAAATCGTTGTCCGAATAGGGCCAGGGAAACTGTCGAGCTTCAGCCGCGCTGTGTTCCCAAACCCGCCTCAGCTCCCCAAGCAAGCTCAAGAGTCTTGGTAACGCAGGAAGTGCTGTCCAATATTGTCAGCGCAAGCACGTGCGTAGGACTGTGATTCTGGTCTGTCAGGCGCGCCTAGCTTTTCTGCGTCAGGACGTTCCATGAGGACAGGCCCACGTATGTCAGCCACAAGCAGACCTCAGAGTTGAGCGCACTGCATGAATATATGCATCTGCACAGTAATTGTTGATCCAGAACAGAAGTCCGGCATGCCGCCACCCTCGGGGCCACGAACAACAAATATCGGCCTACCGGACAATGCACGCCCGCACGCACCCACGCACCCACGCACATGAACTCTCTCTGACAAAGTAATCGCACACTCTCTCAAGCACTTCCTGTTTCCTATCTTGGGGTTCTTGGCTTAGCCCCTGGCCACTTCACTTGCAGAAAACATTTGCGGGTACGCTGGGTTGATCAGACCCAGTATCAGCAGCGGCATAGCCCTCTTCGTTGGGCAACCAGCTATGCTTACGGGGTGCCCCCCCTGCTAACAGAAGAAGTGAACTCCTTCACACACACACACATACACACACACACACACCCACACACACACACGCACATCCTCCACTGTAGGTGGAATAGATTTCCTGCTGCCGACTTGGGCCTGTCTCCCTGCGGGGGTGGATTTGGCTTTGTTTAGTCCTCCTTTCTCACTCATTGTGCGGATGTGTGTCGGGTCCCTGCTGCCATGGCGATGGCAAGATCCGCACGGTCCAGCTCCAATAATCTGTCTCACGGATTCCAGCAAAAAGCAGCCCATCCCGGTGACTGACTGTTTCCAATTTGCGCAAAAGCCGCAACTGTCACAGAGTTGCCCCTGCCGGCTCCAAGCTCCCCGGTCGTGACGGTTGCAGTCGCAACTGTTGAAGGCCGTGAACGCCAGACCCGTTGTCAGACAGGCACTCAAACACGATGATCAATGTATGGCATCCTGTCCTGCTAGAATCGGGCAGGGTTCTGCTATGAGGTTTAGGATGGTGGGGGTTCAGGGTTTTGGGGAGTTACGAGTTCAGAGAGGTTAATCAACACCGGCGTGTGAGCGTCCGCTTGTCAAACCTTGCACGTGCAGGCTCGACAATGTGCCTGCTGGAATCTGTTATGGTGATGTAGAACGTCCCGTCCAGTTCTAACTTTTGTCTCGCAGTGAATCTCAAGTAAAACTACCAGAAAAGTCGCGGATTTGCCACTTCCGCAGGCATTTCTTCTTCTCGCATGTTGCAACACATCATACAAGGTTCACGTGGCACAGCGATGAGCCCCGTTCAGCTGTTTCGTCTGTACATGCACGATCATGCACGCACACGCACACACAGCTGAAACTGATCGACACAAGGCAATTATGATAGCTAGCACTAGCAATCTCAGCCAAGGGCAAGGAATGCTGAGGTTGCATACATCAAGCCTCGGGCAGCGCTGTGCGTGTAGATTCGGGAAGCTATGTGAAGCTTCAAACTCCGCATCCCCAACCCAGGGCCTGGCCTTTCGGACCGCCGAGCTCGCCACCGACAAACCATCGCCGTATCAGAATCACCTTGCACCCAGTCGCCCAGCACCCTCCAAACTCTCACAGCACACCGACGCACGTATGACCTCTGAGTGCAAGACCATGATGCAGCAAGACGCGCAGCAGCAAAAGACAGCCACCTCAACAACGATGAAAACAGCAGGTCAACGAAAGCATGGTCTGGACAAGTGCTGGGCTCGCGGCGCTAAAGCCCAAGTTCCCACCTAAAACCACGAACTGCCCACCTGTCGGATAAATGTCCACGACACCTGGCGAGTTGGCGTCTGTTTCGGGTATTTTGCATCGGGCATCAACTTATCGAGCTCCGAACTCTGGCCACGGTACTTCTCAAACCAATAATGATCCGCTGACAAGTCGCCTGAGGGCAACCCAATGCCCGTTACTTGTAGCTCCGGCAACGTGTGCACGCGTACCCGTGCCTAGAGCTGCCCAGTAAATTGCCCCGATGGTCCAAGGCAAGCCGAGACCAAGGAAGACCTGATTTCACTCGAGCCTCGAGTCTCAGCCTGCTTTACCATGCAGTCTCCACTCAGCGCGTAGCATTGACGGAGTTACTTCCAGTGACATTTCCGATAGAAGCATCTGCTGTGGGATCCTGCAAACGGTTTTGTCAAACCTGCTTGCAATGCCTTCGAAGTGGCTGGCAACCACTTCTACGTGTCTTCGAACGACACCCCCCAGAATCAACAGCCAAAAGCCCTCAGCGGCGCGAAACCGTACAGACTGCTCAGAAAGGAGACTCAAAGTCCAAACCTTGCAAATCCTCGATACAGCATCTCTAGGGGCGACAGTAGATTGTGCGAACTCACGGCGGCTTCACCCCGGTGATGCAGCCGGGACAGGATGTCGCTTCAGAATCGAAAACATGGACAAGAAGGTGGCAGTCGGGGGTGGTGTGGGCAGTTGCCCCGTCTTGTGCTATGCCAGTTGTGACAGTCCTGCTCAGCGGCCGATTTGGATGCAAAGGTGTCTGGCCTTCAGACCATAGAACCACGTGGGGATCACCCGGCGAAAGCAGCCACGTCAGTGCCGAAATGAGGCCGATGCAGCGAAGTGCCAAGGGCAACCAGGGAGATTGCCGTGATTTCGTCTGGCATTTGCACCACACCTGGCACAAGCACTGCAGCCCATGCTAGGCTTTGCGAATAAACTCAGCTAAAACTTGCTGGAGTGACAGCCGCAGAGCTCGGCCAAGTCACCTCCAAGTCAAACGACGTGAATTGCATGGTTTCAACAAAATCGAACGGACTGACAACGGCCAAACCGCACGTCCGATGAGGCAGCTGCCGGAAAATGCCGACCCCCTACTGCGAAACCCCTGCGTACTTGCAACATCCTGCTCCCATGCAACGAGCCAACGCCGCTAATTCGCTTGTTTACAGACTGGGAATTCCCTCTCTGTGGGTTTGGAACCGGCCACCCGCTGGCAGGTTCTGCTGGCCCTTGGCACGTGTCTCAAACTCGTACATGTCTTCTTCAGCCTATTCGAAGAAGCTTCCCAGGCCCTGGAACATTGGGGGAGCTGCACATGCCTGTGCCTCGAACTGTGTGCACATATTCATATGTCTACATACACACCTCGACTCCTCGACACATCTACCCTCCTAAACGCTCCTATTTAAGCACCCCTTGACCCCAATAGATACCCCAATCAACCCCCCGTCCCCACCCAAACATAACCCTGAACCGCCCTGCTGCTGCTGCTGCTGCTGCTGCTGATGCTGCTGCTGCTGCTGCTGCTGCTGCTGCTGCTACTCTTCCTGGAGGGTCTGGGGAACAAGCAGATGGGGATCACATTGTTCAGGACGCCGGAAAATGTTTGGGGCGGCATACAAAACACAGGCAAAATTAGGTCAGTATGCTACAGCACGCAGCTCAACTAATTTATGCAGTGCGCCTCAACAAACAGCCCCGTGTGATGCAGTTCCGCAGAAGTCAGTGACTGCGTGCCACAAGTTCAAAATGTCAAACTTGATAGCGCTGCCAGCGTTAAACACTGATGTTTAAGATTTTAAAAGGGGATCTTCGAGGTCCAACGTTCAAAGCACAGACTAAGAGTATATCAATTTATCTGTTGTGGGAATGCGTTGATATGCTCTGGGTTTCTTTGTATGTCTCTAAACTTTCGATGCACTTGACGTAGATAAATACATCCCGACCTAAGTCAACGTATCATTAAGGGAAACGCGTCGAAAAGTCTGGACGGATATATGTGCTAACATTACACGTTTGAGCTAGGTGTTTCTGCAGATTTCTAGATGTACATGTACATGTACATGCATACGTGTATCTGTATATCAATCTACTTGTATTGGGATGCATGGTTGTATTTGTGTTTGCACATGCCCATGCACATGCACATGTAACTATACTGAACTTAGACCCCCACCAAAAATCATAACTTTAGCTGTTTCTTAGGGATTCTAGGAACCAAAACATTGAAAATTATGTCTACGTAAGTATCCTCGAGGTATATGTTGATGCGTGCAAACAGAATTCTGTCAGGTGGACATCTGAGCACCTGTTAACACGCTTCTGACACAGGTGTGAGGTGTGGTGGCAGTTAGCGGTACAAAAGGATGCATACACGGAAATGCCAGGCTCAACTGGTGAGGAATGACATGTCTCAAAGCCTGTTGAGATTATCAGGTACAAATGCCTACCCCACAAGAGACTGCAGGTGAGAAATCCTTCCAGCGCTTTAACAGACAAAACCTAGTGCTAAAGCCTGAACCCGAAAGGGACGTTTTGGTTGGGCAATCCTGAACACTAGAATCTAGAACGGTCGTGGCCCTTCGATCCTAGAACCTAAACCCAACCGGAGATGACATGTCGGTTGGCAAATGGAGGAAACTAAAGGTGGTGCCGAGCTGGTGAACTCGAAGCCCAGAAAGAAGATTATCTTTGCTGGCGAATCTCAACCCCATAGATGTTGGCTGGTGAGCCCTATAAATACCCCTGTTTCCTGAAACGAGATGCTGAACGCGTAGATAGCAAGTTGCCGGTTGGGAAACCCTGACACAGATGCTGGCTGGTGAGCCAAAAACCCGAAAAGAAGACGACGTTGCTTCGCGAACCTTACCCCTGCCCCTGAAGGAAGATGTTGGTTGGAAAACCTTGACACTGATGCTGGCTGGTGAGTACAGATGGTCACTGGCGAACACTATATCCGAACAGGAGATGATATTGGCTAGCAAAGCCTTAACCCCTCAGGAAGGTGTTTGCTGGGACACCGCGATTGGTCGGTCAGCCGCAAACCCTAAAAGGAGATGATGCCGGCTGGAGAAAGGAAGATGCTTGTCGGGAAACCCTGACACAGAATGTAGCTGGCGAGCCCTCAACCCCAAGAGGAGATGCTGTTGGCTTGGGCACCCTCACTCAACCGTACAGGAAGATGCTGGCTGAGACAACCTTGCAACAGATGTCGCCTGGTGAACCTTCAACGCCAAGAAAGAAAAATCGCTGGTTGGCGAACCTCAACCCTGAAACCCTGACACAGAGGTAGTGAGGGATTGAAAACATGCCACACGGCCAACCTTAAGCCCAAGAAAGGCATGATGTTGGCTGGCGAAACCTCAACCCTAAAGGAAGATGCTGTCTCGGAAATTCTTGTAATGTTTCAAGCTCGCACCCGATTATTTATACAAGAATCGTGCATCCCGCCAGTACTGGGGAAAGCACATTGGCCGTGGTCCTGAACGCGCCCAGTACTTGTGGCACGCATTTTGGCCGTGCTCACGAATGCTGCCAACGTTTGTCTAAGTACAGCTGAGGATTTGCCTTTTGTGGCCCAATTTTCCGAAATCAGAAATGAACACATTTCTCGAGACAGTCCGAAAACCAAAAAGGCCAAACCCATATACCTGTAAATGAGCATATTCTTCGAGACAGTGCCAAAAAATAAAACAAACAAAGATTCAGAGCTGTCCCAAAGGCCATTTCTCGAGACAGTGCCCAAAAAACCAAGAATGCCAAAACCCGCAGGTCACGAAATGAGCATACTCTTCGAGTCAGTCCCACAAAAGCAAAAAACACCAAAACCCATAGGCCTCACGAAATGAGCATATTCTACGAGACAGAACCCAAAGAGCCAGAAGAACCAACTATCGCAAAGGCCTTTTCTCAAGACAGCTCCAAGGGCTTCGAATCTTTGTTTTTTGGGTTCCTTTGGTCGTAGAATATGCTCATTTCGTGGCCTATGGGTTTTCGTATTGTGTTTTTTTTTGCAGCAGTCTCGAGAAATATGCTCATTTGGCTTAGAGCCCGCAGTTAGGTGGGGTTTAGGGTTGGGCGTAGGATTTTAAGTACAAGTTAAGGTTACTCAAAACACGGGCACGCGCTGCGTCATACGTGTACGGTTTGCTTGCGAAGGGTGTGCGTGCGAGCCGCCGCCAGCACCACCCCACCCCATATATATATATATATATATATATATATATATGGTACCCCCCCAAAGATCCATCTATTGTGTCTGTTTTCACCTCTTTCCCCCTCGCGAGCATCTCCTCGCGACCACTCTTCCGCTCGCCATCGTCTCCTCATGACGGCACAAACCCCTCCACTCACATTCTCGGATCATCTCCTCATCACCGCACGAACCGACCACATTGAAACCCAATGCGGCCCAATATTTCAATATGGCTTTCCTGGGGCCCGGCCCATATTGAAATATTGAACCACATTGAGTTTCAATATGGCGGATCCAAGATCCAAGATTGCACGGGACTCTTGGGGAGGAATCTTGCATCATGGATCTTGGATCTGCTATATTGAAATTCAATATGGCCTCAATATTTCAATATGGCTCTCCCTGAATCCAAGATTCCTTCCAGGAGTCCCGTGCAATCTTAGATCTTGGATCTTGGATCCGCCATATTGAAATTCAATATGGCCTCAATATTCAATATGGCTTTCCCTGAATCCAAGATTCCTTCCAGGAGTCCCGCGCAATCTTAGATCTTGGATCTTGGATCCGCCATATTGAAATTCAATACGACCTCAATATTTCAATATGGCTTTCCCTGAACCCAAGATTCCTTCCAGGAGTCCCGCGCAATCTTGGATCTTGGATCTTGGATCCGCCATATTGAAGTTCAATATGGCCTCAATATTTCAATATGGCTTTCCCTGAATCTAAGAATCCTTCCAGGAGTCCCGCGCAATCTTAGATCTTGGATCTTGGATCCGCCATATTGAAATTCAATATGGCCTCAATATTTCAATATGGCTTTCCCTGAATCCAAGATTCCTTCCAGGAGTCCCGTGCAATCTTAGATCTTGGATCTTGGATCCGTCATATTGAAATTCAATATGGCCTCAATATTTCAATATGGCTTTCACTGAATCCAACATTGCTTCCAGGAGTCCTGCGCAATTTTAGATCTTGGATCTTGGATCCGCCATATTGAAAATCAATATGGCCTCAATATTTCAATATGGCTTTCCCTGAATCCAAGATTCCTTCCAGGAGTCCCTCGCAATCTTAGGTCTTGGATCTTGGATCCGCCATATTGAAAATCAATATGGCCTCAATATTTCAATATGGCTTTCCCTGAATCCAAGATTCCTTCCAGGAGTCCCTCGCAATCTTAGGTCTTGGATCTTGGATCCGCCATATTGAAAATCAATATGGCCTCAATATTTCAATATGGCTTTCCCTGAATCCAAGATTCCTTCCAGGAGTCCCTCGCAATCTTAGGTCTTGGATCTTGGATCCGCCATATTGAAAATCAATATGGCCTCAATATTTCAATATGGCTTTCCCTGAATCCAAGATTCCTTCCAGGAGTCCCTCGCAATCTTAGGTCTTGGATCTTGGATCCGCCATATTGAAAATCAATATGGCCTCAATATTTCAATATGGCTTTCCCTGAATCCAAGATTCCTTCCAGGAGTCCCTCGCAATCTTAGGTCTTGGATCTTGGATCCGCCATATTGAAAATCAATATGGCCTCAATATTTCAATATGGCTTTCCCTGAATCCAAGATTCCTTCCATGAGTCCCGCGCAATCTTAGATCTTGGATCTTGGATCCGCCATATTGAAAATCAATGTGTTTCAATGTTTCAATGTGGTGCTCTGCCCTTCTTGGTTTCTTCACGGCTCCTGTGTCAGTCGGCATGTGCATGTCTGCGGCACCCAAAACGTCAAACAAACCAGTGACCACCTTGCCCCACTAACCTGCAAAGATTGTTTTTTGGGCTTGTTTGGGACCGTACAGCACTTTAGCAAAACATTCTTTCTGTTAGTTTCTTGCAAAAACACTAAAAACCAATCTTTTTTGAGGCCTGGGGAGCGAGTCGCCCTATTAGAGTTCTAATTTACCGAGCACTTGGGCTTTGCCGCTTCGCTGAAAGCTGGGTTCATTTTACAATTCTAACTCATGGACCGAAACCTTGAAGCGCAGCAGTACATTGGGGAAAGCAGCTTGCTCACTTGGGGGATCAAACCATGACAAAAGCAACAATGACATCCATTTGTGTTTCAAATTTCTTTTGTAGGCAAGGTGAAACTTGGTCTGTTTGTCATGTGAAACTGTACAACATTTACAACCACTACCACGATTTGTATTTGTTTTCTAAGAGACGGCAGAGGATTGCGCAAGTCCTGATGCAAAAGGATGATAAATGTGATGCTTCTGATTCAGTGTACACTATTACATGATTAAATCTGCAGCGTAAATGAAATAGAATAGTGTAAGTGAAAGAGTGTCTTAATGCTGTGTCATTAGTCCCACCTAAACAACTGGAAATGAACATATTTTGGCTTTATGAGAGAATGAAAAAACGGCTTAAAGCATTTTAGCAGGAGTTTTGTTACTAGCATAAGGGCAAAGCGGTAGTCGTAAACCAGGATCAAGGCTAGAACCTGAACGTTATTCATGTTCATGTTTGGTTACTGGTCGTAGTAGTTGACTGTAGTAGTAGCCGTAGTAGTTGTAGTAGTAGTAGCAGCAGTAGTATTATGACTCTTGTGGTGGTTTGATACAGCCATCTTGATGAGACTTGAAGAAGTGGCAGGAATTTATCTAATACCATGAACCAACATTAAGAGTAATGTGGTGAAGCTTAAGATTTAGTAGAAAAAGTAATCGTAGTACCAGTGTTTGTAATAGTAGCATTAATAGTTGCAGCAGCAGTAGTCGTAGTAACAGTAGCAGTTTAACAGTAGTACCAGTAGTATTAGTACTATTAGTAGTAGTAGTAGTAGTAGTAGCAGCAGCAGCAGCAGGAGTAGTAGTAGTAGTAGTAGTAGTAGTAGTAGTAGTAGTAGTGGTAGTCGTAGTAGTAGTAGCAGCAGTAGTAGTAGTAGTAGTAGGTGTAGTCGTAGTAGTAGCAGTAGCAGTAGCAGCAGCAGTAGCAGTAGTAGCAGTAGTAGTTGTTGTTATAAGTAGCAGTAGGTAGCAGTAAGCAGTAGTACGTAGTAGTAAGTAGTTGTAAGTCGTAGTAGCTGGAGCATATGCCACGACAAGAAACAGAGCCACTAAACTGTACTTGTTTTCAAACTTGAGTACTGTGTTATGATGCGCATAAACAGTAGGCGCAAAAGAATCGATACAGAATCTAATGGTATTTACAGTGTTTTGGGCTTCTACTGGTAGCTGCAACAACACAGCAATTACATGGTCGAGATTGCTCCTGGGGGGGGTACCATCTCAATGGCAGTAGTAGGAGCAGGCACAGTAGCAGCAGCAGCTGTTGCTGCGAACAGGGTCTGTTGGTATTTAGGGGGGTGCGGAGGAGGGGGGGTGGTGGCACATACATATATATATATATACATATATATATATATATAAATATACACGTTTATATACCTGGGCAGTCTCACGAGGTCTGACATCGTTGGTAGACTGCCTAAGCCGTAAAAGCACACCAAAGAGTAAAAAAGCATGGATCTTTCGGGGGGGTAGCATATGTGTATATATATATATATGTGCGTCCGCATATTCTTATACACAAAAGATCTTCATACAGACCTACCTGCGTACATATTACACGTGTACATACATACATACAAACAAACAAACAAACACATACATACGTACCCACATACAAACGTACATGAGCACATAGGTACACACAAGCATACATACGTGGGACGGGCAGACAGACAGACAACAGACAGACAGACAGGCAGAAAGGCAGACAGCCAGACAGACAGGACACAAGCCGCGTAGTACGAGTGACTCTATCTGTCTACCTGTCTATCCATCCATCCATCAACCGTATACAGTAGACATAAATCTGGTGTGGTGCATGATTATATCATCTGTGACAAGTCTACCGCAACTCATTGATTGCAGTGCTTGTTAGAGCAATTGTCGGTAATAGCATGCAACTCAGACGCATAGCCGCAGTGAGCCATGATCGCATGTCACATCTGTAACTAATCGTTGCTACATCGGGAATACATTCCAAACGTCACAACTATGAACATGCGATTATTTTGTCTCCGTATCTCTGCCTCGAACAAAAAGTATTGCATCTTTACCTGGAGCCCACATCAACCAAGAGTAAAATTCCTTGCCGGCGTGGAGGCACACGACGGCTTCACAGTTTGGTGTCTGCAAGCTTCCTGCGAGCCATGAGAAAATCCAAGCTTGGGCCTCCGCGTACCATTTGATTAAATCTGCTGCATGGTTTTGCCAAGGCAAATTTCCTCTTCAAATGCAAACCGCAGTGTAGGACTCAACACCTGGCTTGCCGTGAAATGGAAATCACTGGTTTCCCAATTCAATGCAGGTTCCACGCGTCAGGCATGGGTTCCCCCCACACAACGCATCAACAACCCAACAAAAATACGACGGCACCAAGTTAACAATCCGCGCGCAAGTACCAAGGACGGGCCTATAACTGCAGTCACTGCGCCAATCATGGCCAGTGAGGAACAGAAACAAAGCCAGCCACCGCAGTAGTCAACCTTGGCACTGGTACAGCTGACACCTCATAGAAATGAGTTCGACCGAATAAGAATGCTGCCGGTGGAATCAAAGCAAAAATGACCTGGTCTCAGCCGTGTCTGATGCCACATTCCGCAGGACTGTGACTCAAGCCAAACGGCCTTCCAGGGCATCGTGATGAGGTGGAATATCCAGGCAGTGGCCAGCTCACAGCCCTGAGGGACTTCCAGCTCGGCACCGTGAGACTAGCAGCTCCTGCGGCTTACGGCTTACGCTGTCGCACTCAGATGCTAACTGTTGCTTCCCCAGCATCGAGGAGAACCGCATCAGTGAACTGGTCCTTCTGGATCGGACCATGCGTGTTCTGGCAAAATGCGACACGGCCCACGAACCGTGCCTTCCAGTTGTCCCTAGCCATCATCTGCACCTCCCAATTCACTTTGAAGGCCTCCGCGACTCAGAGTCAAATGAGTCAATTTGGGCACAGACCCGGGCGGACCTAGGACATGTCTTAGCTTCTCTGCCAGTATCTTCTATTCCACGTCTTCCAAAGACCATGGGATTATCTGCGGCCCGCCTGCTTTAGCTTGTCTGCTCGGCGCTTCGTCACTTCATCGCTTCCAACAACAATCGTGCAGATGCAGCATTCCTGCACCGCAGTACACGGTCCAGTCCAAGTCTAAGTCAAGATCCGGCGTCTTTCCACC
This sequence comes from Symbiodinium sp. CCMP2592, assembly GCA_905221615.1. NCBI lineage: Eukaryota > Dinophyceae > Suessiales > Symbiodiniaceae > Symbiodinium > Symbiodinium sp. CCMP2592. The sequence goes on from CAJNDT010004434.1 coordinate 245,523, forward strand.
AAACCCCGGGACGGCTCCTCTCCACCATCAGTATGTGCTGCAAAACCGACTCCACCAGTCCTGAGTAGCAGAAACAGCTAGGTTCCAGATCTGCAGGCCAAACCCCCTGTTTGTCGGGGCTGGATAGGGAATGCTGACGGGCTTGAGTGCCAGACGCTTCTTCTATGTACAGCCTGAAGATGGAAGTCGTGTCAAAGCGGCCTGGCCACGGTTTAAACTCAGGGATCGAAAGCCTGGCCTTGTCCTACGGCACCAAGAAACCAGCCTCTCGGCTTAATGGTGATGTGGATCTCATTCTCCGTCTGGGGAAGCGGCAAGCAACATCCCTCTCCCACGTGTACATCTCCACACGAGCTGAGGAGCCTCCTGATCTGCAAACTCCAGTGTTCCTGTGGCTTCTTCGTAGTCTATGCCGGCGATGCCAGTGCCATCTTCTGTCCGGTAAGAACAGGACACGGCCCTGGCAAGGCTGCTGCATTGGCGAATGACATGTACTTGAACCATTGGTTACATGTACGTCCTGTGGGTTCATCATGGACACAGGCAGATGCTCTGCGTTTTTAGACAGCCCCCAGCATCACGAGCAGGTGCTAGTCGGGTGGCATGCAACAGCAAGTCTAGTGCGGTAAGTAAACGGTTGTGGCGTGGGCAAGATTCTGCAAGGCACTGTGAAGAGTAATAGTTCGCGACACGGGTCAGATGTCAAAGCATCAGCAAATCCAATCAACGAATCTTGGCATGAAAAGATACTTGTCAAATTAAGACACGAGAAGGGGTGTCGGATGTTGCGAGAGTCGATTTTCAAAGTAACATCGTTTCGCCAACACCGCGTTGGAGTGGACTCCAAGTGGCTATGTGGCGGAGAGCTCTTTTTCTGAATGTTCAACAGCCGGCAACAATTGCCACCGGGTGCAAACGCTTGCATGTTGCTGGGCTTGGCGTGACAACATCCATTGTATCCACAACTTGGCACAAACTGGCGAGGTCGCCCCTTGGCACCGGCATGCCGATGGACCATAATTGATATGACCTCCGGAGACCAGAATTCACCAGGGAGAGGTACACGGACATGCGCAGACAGCAGCGCCTTCTCGCCACTAAAATCCTCGCTGACCTGGGGATCGACTTAAGCCTACGAGGGCAATACCCCAGTGCCCCCAGAAGACTGCGCCTTCTCTTCTTGGTTGCTGAAGGCCAGAACTCCGACCGCATCATCATCGACGATCCTGACCTGCAGGCCGCAAAGCCACACAAGCAAACGTGTCAGCGCAACCCACACTCACGCGAAAGTGCTCGATGCGGCCCGGCCCCATACGGTGTTGGGGCCAAAGGGCATCGATAACATGAAGAAAGAAGCCACAAGAACCCCAAACTCACAAGTAATCTTCCGCTCCCTATGCCCGATGCTCGGACCCATGCAACTCAGCGTCGACAAGCTTGGTTGTGTTCCCTCATCATGCATGTTGGAAGACCGCCGCAATTTTGGCGCCCGTGACAGCAGAGATCGGAGCCGCATGCGTGGCCGGGTGTGGGTCCAAAAGTCCGTCGCACAGAGCCTGCGCATGCCTGCGCCAACTCAACCGCTTCACGTGACTGGGAGTCCTGAAAAAAGCAGAAACCAACAACATGTGGAACGTGTCAAAAATCCGAGCAAGGTGCCCGTTTGTCCGAAGCATCCGACCCCGGCAACTCGCGAACAAGAAGAGCCACAACTTCTGGTAGGAGACAAGCACTGGACCACGCAACGCAGGCCTAAAAACGAACGAACAAACATAGAAGAAAGCCACAGGATACAACTTCGGTCACACCCACCCAACCAAGAGAGAACTCTTTGAAAGAAGGCGTCATCCGGCAGTTTGGGCTTTCTCCGAAACGACCCGAAATCGGTCCGGGCCGCCTTTCTCGTGTGGGTTTAGCCCGGTGTGATTTTGAGGCTAGCCGCAGCTCGCACACGAACTAACACAGTTCCACTCCCATAAGGGGCTGGGAAAGCGCGTGCAGCAAGCACCAGCGTCAAAACCTGGAGTCTTGCCGTCTTGCTGGTATCTCTGGAATACAGGAGTCTATCCTGGACCCAACAAAAGATCGATCTCACTCCGCCTCCCTCATCCCTCTCCCTCTCTCCTAAAGACAAAACCTTCGAACCTTGCATCCGGAAGCAGAGCCCCATGAACGCACAGCACGACTCTGGCGCACATGAGCGGTCTTGTTCTTCCCCAGCTTCGTCTCGACCTCAGTCGCTTTGGAAGACTACGGTGAGCAAAAGGAGCGATCCCACTCTCAACCTCTTCAAGACAATGCCGGGCTTAGCACCTTTGATTCGTCGACGGTGAACGGCTGGTAGAGCTCAACATCAAAGTATGTGTCGGGCTCATGCTCGTCATCATCGAGGATCTGAATGTATATCATCTTCTCCGTCTCATCCTACAGGAGATGTCCATCTGCTGCCCTGTCATGGGATTTATTCACTGGCCTCTTCAAACTCGAGCTTGCCCTCAGTCTGGATGAAGTCTTTCCCATCCTTTGCCGTGACTTCTTTCGTTCTGTACCTCGAATAGGGTTCAATAGTGACACTTCGGCAGTGCATTGATGCAATCTGCTGCCAAGAAATGGTCGGGTTGCATGACACTCCCCTTGCCCAACGGCTCGATGCTGTCGGACTCCCGGGTGACGAGCAGCTCCTCACACGGAGCAAGGCTCGTCTCGGACGGGCGTAAGGGCTTGGCGGATGCGAGTGGGTGCTTGAGCACCTTCGCTGGAGTTCCCGGATGGCAGACGAAGCAGCTATCCCATGCAGCACACTACATCTCAGGTCCAGCTTGTCACAGCTTTCCAGGCAGGAGTATTCCAGGTGCCTTAAGAAACAAAGCACACTGCAAAGCTGCTTTTGTCAAAAATGCGAAGCTACCAAGAGACCCTGCACATGAAGAGGTTCTGTTTATTTCGAGCTCTTCAATCCTAAAGCGCGCGGGCCATGTGGAGGCTTTGGCGGATTCCGCTCTGTAAGGCTCCTACTCGAAGGCGAACACAACGTTGGGCTTGCTGGCCTCCTGGCAAGGTGCTTCCAAATGTCTCAAAGAACTTACTGAAAAAAGTGAACTCTCGATTTCGGAGGTCTGATGACCTTCTGCTCCGGCGACAGTTGCACTGGGACCTGAGTCGTCAAGGTTGCATAGCACCCTTCCCAGACCCTAAAAGCAAGTAGCTAAGAGATGCGCCACCTTGGTGTCAGATTTTCGCCTTCATGTGAAAGCAATGAAGGTACTTGTGTGCATGCTCTTTTTCTCCCTGTCAGTCAATTTCGGCGGCACTGTTGGTTCACTCGGTGACAGCCCTCCACATCTGTGGCTGTAAGCCTTTCTGGTGACCTCTAAGTTTCTCTACTTTCTCCGTGCCCTGTGAGTGGAGGCGGCCTAAACATGAAAGCACTCGCTCACCGAATACACGAATGCTATGCATGCCTGCTATGCTGCTATGTCAGCCTTCCACCACCGAAGAGCTTCTCCGTGGCCGCCATTCGTCGAGCAGCTCTTGAAGGTTCTTCCTGTGACAGCCATGGCTATGGGCCATGTCTGAGTCTTTCCTTTTCGTCATCAGAAAGCAACTCCAAGACCCGGACTGCTGCACCAAACTCTTCTCTAATGAGGGCCACGACCTTGTCCTGGCCCAAAATGAAACAGTCATGCGAAAAGCCGAGACTGTAGAGAAGGGCCTGAAACGAACACATGCCAGCTAGGCGTCTGGAATCCCTGTGCCATGTTTTTTGAGAATTCGCATCCTCATTGTGGCGATCTCCTGGTGGCACACCAGGTACAACAGAGACATGTTAACATATATTATTCACCACCAGTGTTCGGCCTGCTCCGTCGCTGCGTCTAGAAGGACCTTCTGCGCCTCCTTGTTTTTGCTTCCGGAAGAGAAATACCCCTTGTCCTGAGTGCGAGCAAAACAGAGGCGGCCTGAGTGGCACCCAAAGTCCACAAAGGCGTTTGGGTTAATTTCAAGGCTTTCCCAAGCGTCGGATGCTGAGCTTCTGGCAGCCATGAAGGCAAGGCCCACTAGGACCGGAAACAGGAAGAAAGTTATGAGTGCCTTTGCAATCGGTTGCTTCATGTTTCATACACGGGAAGGACATGCTGCATAGAACAAACCAGATTCGATGCCTTTAGCTTTCATTATGCCTGATACACGATCTAAACCGATTGAGCGTGCGGGTTGACCGAGTAAGATCGAGTAAGTTGGGATCAGCTTCATCGTTGCTTCAATGCTGCTTCCGTTTGCTGAATGCAGCATTGTTTTAATATTGCAAATACCATTGCGCAGTCTGCCTGATTACTTGCTCAGTGCGTTCTCAGTTGGAAATCCACTGCCAAACGGCATTCACGACTTAGCTGGCGACTGTTTATCCGGCTTTATTGCAGCTACTGCAAAACATCCTTGCGTTGGTTTGCTCTGCAGGCTGCGAGTATGATCGGGTCCAGGTATGTCCAGGTGCAAGGACTTTGTTTGCTCTCTCTGCTTGGGCATCAGGTGACTTGAGAGCAGGGCGGACGAAAGCTAGGGGCAAGGAGTAGAAACGCCGAAGGGTAAGAAGCAGAGAAGCGCTAGGATGTTCAGCGGGCTTGCGTGGACGTTGTCAACCCATTGAAACCAAAGACCGACAAACAAAGGGTGCCTTTCAGGGGAGGAGGGGGGGCTTGAGGGGTGGGGGGGGAGGGCCCCCCAATCGAAAGGCCAAGTGTGTGGCGAACCTGTACGTCCTTGATAAATCGAACAAAAGGGGCCTTCTGTGCTAAGTTGTCCGAGAAAGAACTACGCAAACAACAACTCCCGCAAGCTCCAAGGAGCTAGCTTTCGTGACTGCCCTAACTGACACCAGGGCCCCCATCTTCAGTTCTAACTGCATTTCATTGCATTTCCCGGATCTCGACACATGCCAAAGGTCTCCAAGAGATGAACTCACGGACTCTTGCTCTTGGCTGGTCTTGCCAAGCTGCTTCTGGGATCGTGACGACCTGGATGAAGTTTCGAATCGGAAACTCACAGCGAGGTGAAGCCACTGCATTCAACATGCCAGTGCGACGTCAGGAGTCCACAACATGCAAATGACGATTAGCCAAAGATATGCAAAAACGGAGAAGCTCGCCGTGACAGCAAAGACCTGCAGGGGCAACAATTCTGGCGTGGTGAAAAAGAACGATCAAACGCCTTGCCTGGATGTCCTTGATCCTACGGAATTCACCACCAGGGATTGCCGAAACGCAAACCGCCGTGATGACCAGCAAATTGAAGGCTGCACTGCCGACCTGGAAACAGAGGCAAGAGTCAAGCATGATCTAACCTGCTATGCGCCCAGGGCTGTGGCAATTGTAGATGGGCCCAGATCGCCAGAATACATGTTGTTCTTGAGCAGCTCTATGACCTCACTCAGTGCAAGACGGCCTAGCCAAGTGTGACATCATCTTCTATCAGTGAACAGTTGTACGATCCGGGTTTCGTGCGCTCAGAAGGATTTCTGGAGCACTCGAACCCAAGGCCATCAGCGTCAAGTTTGAGACGGTGGAATTCCACACTTTGACCTGACAAGCCCGCGGCTGGAAACTGCGGATCCGGCTGGCAGGTTCTGCTCTGCCAAGGGACAGTGATGAAAGTCTGCAGGTTGGAGCTGAAGATTCGCTTCTTCTTCGACGTGATCTGTTTGCAAATGATTGCTTCTTTTGGTCGTTTGCACCTCTACTTCAGGAAGGCATGAACATGCTGCAGGTTGTACCTTCTCGATCGATCCCATAAAGATGTCGGAGACAATGCCTACACCTGTCAACATGGCAGCAGCTCTTGCTCAATCACAGACATGCTCATCTGAGGCCATCGCCCATGAAGGACCAAAATAGCCCAGTGAAGTACAGCACTGCACCTCAGCACTCTCGCCCTGCGTCTTTCATGTTTCATGGGCACCGGAAAGAAAGCAAGAAGCTTCAGCGGACAGCTCTCGAATCTATGAAATCGTGCACGGTGTGGAGGAACAGCAGGGCCCACTGTAGAACAAACCTGAAGCTACCTGCACCTGGTGGCCCCGGGACCACATCTAGAATTCCGTTCAGCTTAGAGAAGCTGACGGAGGGCCCTTCAGGTCGCTCGGGATGCAAAAATGTCGAGTCCAGCTCGTTCAAATAGCATCCAGCTTGCACGACTGGCACGTCAAGGTAGTCCGAAGCTCAAGTCATCAAGAAGCAAAGAGCGAGGACGAGGATCCCCTCTAGTCAGCTTTGCTTGTCGTGTCCACCAACAATAGCAAGGTGTCGGTGGCAAGCCTGTCCTTGCTCCAGCAATATCCGATATGCCAGTTCAGCTAGTTTCGATGTTTTGCTTCGGTCTCATGTTTGCTTGGTGTTGTCAGACTGCCCGGTCTATGTCCTACTCGCACTGTTAACGATCTATTTGCACGTCATACGGGCTCGGCCAAATGTCTTCAAAAACAAGGCCGCAGCGTCCCGCAAAGCAGAAATAGCACGAGAGCACGAGTGCGGCAGAACGGACATTCACCGGTGCATGCAGAATCAAAGATTGTTGATTTGGGGCTTGGAGAACCCGGATATGACGGCAATCTGATTAGCTTTTCGCTGGATCCAGCTCAGAAGCAGGCGTAGGGCATCATTCCATGTCTGCTCATCTGGCCAGGCTTGCAGCATTGACGCAAACTCGCTCAACCAGTGGCCAGGCTCTGGCCCGTCAATGGTTTAAAGGTTCAGGACGTGTATTTCGATCATGTCGCACTAAGAACTAACTGAGCCTATCCAGGGCCGTCCTATGAGCGCAGCGGAAAGCTGGTCAATACGACCTGCCTGGTGCGAAAAGAGGTAGTAGAAGTCCGCCTCCGCAGACCTGCGCTGGAAAAGAGGCAAAGCAACCTAGATCTTTCCGGACGGGGCCTCGCAGATGGATGCGCTGGTGATGTTTATGCATTGGTCGGCAGAGTCGGCAGTGACACTCATTTCGACACCTCAGAGCAGACTGACGGAGGACTGTCCGGGGCCCGCTTGCTGTGGGCTCTAAGGTCCAGCTCTATCTGCAACTTGCAGAAGGAACGGGATCGGACTTCCCGCTTGAACCGAAAGCAGAGCCCAGGAGTTGACATGGTTGAAGTTTGCTGGATATCACCAGGCACAAAAGAATATCAGCCATGGGAATTCGCTGCACAAGTCCAAGCTTTGTTGTGCTTGCGCCACACGAATCGAGACCGATGAACTCGACATCCACATCCCATTTTAAGATGCAGCTTTTGTACAATTCTGTGAAAAAGCGCTGCTAAGCAACTTCGTTGGCCACCCTCTCCCTGACCTGCATGCTACCAAGCAAAAGGCAAATTGCAGGGATGAGTCTTTGGCCTGTTCTGCTCGACTTCGCAGCATATTGCTCTCAAAGTCCAGGTGATTGCCTGAGAGTGCTCAGAGCAATTCGGTCTTTCACTTGCAGATTGAAGCTCTAGATAGCCTCGGTCTTTCAATTCCGCAAGTTTTTTCTCCAGCTCCTGACCACTTCGTCTCAATCTCGTGACGTCTGCAGCTCTCTGCATCCCTGCCCGGCACACGACTCCTTGCGTTCGCCGCTCAAGAGAGCCAAAGTTCCTCGATCGCGATCCTCGTCATCCTGCTCGCGTGCCGCATGATTTAAGCCTTCTTTGATTGTCCCGCATGTTTGCTGAAACATCATGCTTGTGTGTCTCCAACGTGTGCGTGGTCATGAGACCGAACAGGAAGGCCGACAATTGGCAGACTGACAATTGGCAGGTCACAGACAAACCCGGCCGGGAGTGCACACAAGGGTAGAACAAAGACTCGGCAAACGGGCAACTCCGCGAAACAGAAAGTGGGGACGGCTGGGTAACTACCTCGCTCTTTGGTTGGTTAGTTGGTGGGTTGGCTAGTTAGGTAGTTTAATTGGTGAGCTACTTACTTGGTCTAGAAACACGTATGCTATACTAAAAACATATACGCATGTATGTAAATCTTGAAAAAACCTGGATGAAAACCCGTGAGGAGTTTGAGGTGGATCGCACTGCACGTCCGAGATTTGTGAAGTCGCTGACACTCACCAATCTGCAGGTGCTGTCGTGGTTGTAGCACGCTTCAGCGTGCGAAGGCAAGTCTTGAAAAGGTCCTACTGTCAGGGCACATTGCCGGTAGTATTACAAGTACAAAACTCTGCTGGATACAAAGTCTTAGTTTGAGGCAGCTGACGATTCTCATTCGAGATATAGGTGCATCTCACGACACACGCAGTCTATGCAGTTGTACAATCATGGAACCGCATACAAAACCAAACCACTTCACTAAATCAAGTTAGAGACTGCCGGCGCCTGGCCCAAAAACGCTCGAAAAAGCTATTGCGCATATACTGGCTTCTCTACTTGTCATGTTGCAATGGCGGACTGAAGACCAATGCGCATTCGCAAATTTACGAAGCAGAAGAGCACAGTCCTGAGCCCGCAAGACGGTACTGGGCAGCTTTGCTAGGCAGAGCCAGAAGAACCGGACTGTGCATGACACACGTGAGATCACGCATTCTTCCACTTTGGGAACAATGGGAACTGCTCCGGTTTCGTTCCGGCAGCACGCTTCGGCTTGCTGGTGGGCTTGGCCTAGGCCTTCACTGGTGCCGTCTTACTTTGCTTTGGCGTTGGCCAGCGTGGCTTTCGTTGTCTCGAAAAGTGTTCGCGCTCCAGTCGGCATCTTCCTGCTGTCGAGGAAGAGCACCGGGTAGGCTTCCAAGTGTACGAGCTTTGTTGATGTAGAAACCCATCTTGGTTTGCACGTAGACTATCAAGCAGAAGAGAACTCCAGATCTGGCCGTTCAAGCCTCTGTAGCAGATGCAGAACTCAGCAAGCTCCCTTTTCATGCGGCTCCAACGAGCATTCGTCCAGGCATCCTTTGTGAACTCCTGCGTGTGAAAAACTGCTTCCGGGCAGTGCCCGACAATGCTCGCATAAACATGCTTAAGGCTGAGCGTCTCTGTATGATAGACGTTTCAAGTCGCAGCACTCATTTTGGCTTCGCCAGGCGTCTGTGCAACAGAGCCTATAAAAAGCTCATTGTTCATGACATCGTTTGACAAACTTTTCCATCCTGAAGCTTTAAACCGGGCTACCCCAAGCCAAGTGTAGAAGCTGCTTCCGGCCAGCAAGGAGACTAAGGTCGTGACCACATACTGCAAGCATAGCAAGCGTTTCACATGGAGCTACACATCCGTCTCAACATGCTCGAGATGCTGATAGCGTTCGGTAGTCGTCATGACCTCCTTGCACAGTTGACAATTACTAATGATTTCTGGACTGTCATGCTGCTGTTGCCAATCTTCAGTTTTCTGGTGCCATCAGCGGCACCGAGCTCGATGGCGTGGACAACGCCTATCACCGGGACACCCATCTCGGCTTTGTTCATCCAATCCTTGAGGGTCAGCAAGACCGTCCAACACATAGTTCTTCGGAGCATTTTCTTGCACCTCGCTGCATCCATGACACAGACTTCTTCCTCCCATCCCACATCACACCATCTCCTTGATAGAACATGGATCTTCTACGTCGGGCGTAAACCTTTCTCTCCATGGCGATCTCCTGCACATGAGGTTCTTTTCATTCAACTGAACAAAGTTTGGTACAGAAACAAAACGAAATATGCAAAAACAGAAGCTCCAGGGCTCCGGCTCCAACGCCTCCATAAACTGGTCAAGCGTCAAGGTCTGCTGCAGCTTCTCAGCGAACGCATCCGGCAATTTGCACGGACACTTGCGTCTATTCAGGTATGTGATGTCAGCATTGGCCCATATGAACCGCATGTGCACCTCGACCTTTGCCGAGAACATCTTGAAGCGCGCAAGTGAATCTGCAGACGCTGCCGACACTGAGCGAGAGAGACTCTGCTACAAGGCTCGGATGCGCCACAAACGTCTCTGCCGTAGTTTTCTGCTGCTCTGCTGTGGTCTTGTGCACAGCACTTGAAGCAGCTGCGGAACGTAACTTCGTAGGAGACACTTCAGCCAAGGGCTGGGCGAGCTTGCTATAGCTTGCTGATGTGCCGACGCATCTGACCGGAACGGCTCATCGCCTTCAGCTGTGGAGGCGCTTCCATCTGCACATCCGCTGGCCACTTCTTTCTCGAGTGTGGTGTCTTCGGACCGCAGCCAAGGCTGCTCTCCTCTATCATCTGCATAGTCAGCGGCTCCGGACGGTGGGCCTCCGAAGCTTAACCTTTTTCTGAGGATGAGCACGGTTCCAGAAGCCGTTCCACTAGGGTCACTTCCGTGATGGCCTCTGTTTTGTCAGCACCTTCTAGGGGCTCTGTTTGTCTGGGGTCTCTGCCCAGCTCGTCGAGCCATGCTCTTTCGAGGCTCTACACTACAGTAGAGGCTCCTATTCCTTTCAGACTGCTCGGACACCTCGGAGTAATGAGTGGTTCGCGTGGACCTCGATCAGGAGAGGAGTATGAGCGTCGAAATCTCTGTCGCCCAAAAGGTATGATGAGCTTGTAGAGTTGAGGAGCCAATCCGAGACATTGATCTTGTACTCCGACTGGTTCGAAGGGAATTCGGCCCGTGTTTCGTCAGACATATTGCCATATTGCGCCCCCACTCCAAAACGGCAGCCATCAAAAGATCCAGACCTGGAAAGGTGCTCCAGACGGGCTGGCTACACTCACGGTGCGGCCTGCCTCCCAGTTGGTCCTCATATTGCTTGAAGAAACGCAAACTGTTGGCGGAGACATGCTGTGCCCTTGGAGCGCAAAGATGAGGGCACCACGGTGACTCAGACCATGCTTCGAGGAAGTAGTCGAGGAGGCTTGGCACATGCCACCACGAATGTCCATGCTCTCCTGCTTGCATCCCGTGGCTCCGTACAGTGCCATGTTCGGGTCACCACCAATCTGATCGACCTGGTAGTGCAAGCAGTCGGCAAACATCGTGCCAAGGCATTCATGCGCCATCGCGACCTTCGCTGCAGCAATGGTGTTTTTGAGATGGAACATGCAGACGCGGATGCTATCAGAGCCGGATCAGGGAATTCGCTCCGATTTCCTTGACCTCTAGAAGGAAGCGCTTTCCCGTAGATAAGGCGGCCTCGGAGTAGAGTAGTGCACCCTATAGATTGGGACAAAGACTCCAAACTCCACTTGAGGCATGTAACCTGTTGTTGAACATGCTCTACCACGCAGACCCTATAAAGTACCTGCACCAGGTCATTGCATGCAGCAAAGGGCCTCACTATTTCGCTGGAATCTCTCGAAATCGTTTCTTACCTGACACGATGGGCACGGACACTCTTCAGCAGTCTTTTCGCACATCAGTCTGAGCCACGAGCAACTTCCAGATCATCCCGTAAGAGTGCAAGGTCTTCCATTGATCTGCAGTGCGCATGCAGTGCCAGAAGCTTCTTGCTTCGAGTCTACATGGATCCTGCTCACACCTTCGCAAGCCCGCTTGCAGCTTGCTGTACTCCTGCGTGTGGTCCAGCAGTCGATCCTGATCGGCTGTTGCGAAGCTACGATCCGCTCTTCAGTTCAGCCGTGCTTCAAGGTAGCTGGGCTTTCGGCGCGTGCAGCGGCGATGTTCCCTCGGTAGCGCAGCTCCCGGTCCTCTCTCGAGAGAGGAGCGGCATGAAAAGTGCGGCGCTTGTTAGGTCCTGGAAGCCTTGTGCGATCAAGTCTGTGCGATGGATGGTCTCCTCAGCCGCCTGCGTAATCCCTCGAACCCCTCGAAAAGTCGCCAAGCAATGCAAACCAAGCAAAGCATCCGTCTGCAGTCTGCTCTGTCGCACGGTGTTTTCGCATCGTCTCTGCGACGCCGGTTGTCAGGCGTTCCCTGTGCCTGTACTTTGACAGTCTGTGTACGGGAAGTTGTTCTTCTCGAGTACATGGGGACGAATTGAATTAAGCGGCTAGGCGCGGCGCGGATCAGCAAAGGATTCATGAAAATCCTCCACGGTTTCCTCTTCCTCTAGAAGACCACCTTTGATACAGGCTTGTCTACAACCACCAAGCACATAACATGGCTAGTTGCTGAGGGTGGGGCTCATTTCCAATCTCCTGATGCGGTTCACCTCGATCTGGATTTCCTCTACAGCCTGCCCTCTGCGACCCTCCTCGCAGGTGTCGCAGCGAACCTTTCATGCGACTGGCAAGCAGCAGTAACCCGTCAGCATCTGCATCACGAAGAGTTGCACTCTGCCTGCCGAATCTCGAACATGGCACCTGAATGATTCAATGGCATCCAATCCGCTGCCATGCAGCAATGCAGCAACGCAGCACAAGCTGACTTTAACACAGCAGACTTACGCAAAGAAGGCTATTTTTAAACTCGAGGCCGCAACGAACAATACGTGGCACATTCCAACCCCTGGCGGCCGCCAAGCCTGTGCCAGGACATCTGGGACTAACGCAGCTCAACCACTTGCACCGATTTCAGCCGGCAGTTTCTGCCTGTGACTGGTACCGCCAAGCCGGCAACAAGACAGAGAAAAATCACGTGAGTGGTTGCTCCTGGCCATTGCGCAAAACGCGGCGCTCAGCATCAAAAGCCTCCCGAGCCTGCATTGGGAGACTGTGCTGTCAGCGGTCGCAACCTCCATCATGGTGCACACAAATCAGCTTTGCTTCTGATCGCCGGCAGAGAAAAGCAGGGGCCTGCCATCAAAATGCACCGTTTCTGGAAACGTGTCCAGAAGCATATCCTGCATCAGCAGGCCCAGCTTCGACCCAGCTTCCTGCCAGAGGATTGCTTTCTTGCTCCGAAAGCTGAGAGCTATTGCTCCAACAAGGTTGGCCGTCTTCTGTGTCTCCAGCAGCAATTCAAGTGTTTCGCCGAGCGCAAAACGATTTGGAACATGTCTGGCTTCGTTTGAAATTTGCATTGTTTCAAAAACCGATCTCCGAAGCTCCGGTAAAGCATCAGTCTGCAGGAGAAACCAAAACAGCGGCCCGCAGCAAGAAGGAGCGGGGCACTCGCTGTGGCGACATCCTGAACGTCGCGACCAACGAAAAAAAGCTCCAGATGCAGCGCACAAAGACAAACGACAAGGGAAGAACGATGGGATCCTTGCAGAGTCGATGCCATGTACATGTTTGTGTGCGCATATATGCATACATACATTCATATGTCTATATATATATATATATATATATGTGTGTAGATGTGTATGTGTATATATATATATATATGTATGTGTGTGTATATATGTGTATATATATATATATGTGTATATACACACATAGGCACACATGTGTGTACGCATATGTACACACATGTGTATATGTATGTGCATGTAAGCATATATGTATATGCACATAAATGCGTATGCACGTCGTATACCGATACATACACATGTACACATACATACATACATACATATACACATACACATATACATACACAGACACATTACACATAAACAAGACATGGCCATAGCCATAGACATGTATACATGTACACATGTACACATATACACATATGCACGTAGACATATGTATATATATATATAGATACATACACATATCACATATACACATACACACATACACATTCATACATATGTACATACACACATACACATATCAACACATATACATACATTTACATATATATATATATATATATATATATATATATATACATATACATGTATACACATATGCAGATATGCACATATACACCTTACACATATACACATATAAATATACATGTACATATACATATACATATACATATAAATATACATATACATATAATATACATATACATATACGCATAAATATACATATACACAAACACATAAATACATATGTACATATATACATGTATACATGTATACATGTATACATGTATACATATATTCATATATACACATATACATATATACATATATACATATGTACATATGTACATATATACATATATACATAAATACATATACACATATATGCAAAAATACGTATAGACGTATAGACATATAGACATATAGACATATATACATATATACATATACATGTATGCACATATGCACATATGCACATATGCACATATACACATATATGCATATGTACATTTATACATATATACATATATACATATTTACATATTTACATACATACATACATACATACACACATACCTACATATGCATACATACATATATATATATATATATATATACGCATATATACACATGCATACATACATGCATACATACATCCGTACATACACACGCATACACAAGTATTCATGTATGTATGTATATATGTCTGTATGTATGTATGTGATTGTGCATGCATGTACCTGCACGTTTATGTGTACATGTAAATGACGTTGTATATTGTATTGTACTGTACTGTATTATGCTGTATTGTATTGTGCTGTAGTGTAGTGTACCATAGTGTGCTGTATGGCACTGTATTGTCCTGTATTGTACTGTCTTGTCCTGTATTGTACTGTACCGTAGAGCCAAGTAATGTCCTGTCATGCTTGTACATGCTATCAAAAAAATCTGTGAGGTACAGTGGAGACGGTGCGGGAACTCGCATGTTTGACTCAGGATCCAAGGTCCGATATAGCACGCTGGTACCAAACACAGAGCGTCACACTCGCAGAGGTGGCGTGGCCCACGCGGGACTGCGAGTTTACTCACTCACTACGACGACGGTAAGGTTTCAGGTTCACGGCTCAAAAAGTGTCCCGGGCACAGATGAGAAAGTGAAAAGCTTAAGGGCTTACATGGTTCAAGAGGCTTGGAAGAGCGGCTCGCGTGCTGGTATGGGGCTCAGTGGATTGAAGATGCTAGGGCAGGACATGTTTGAACCTTGCAGTGCGCTGTCGCATGTGGATGTTCCTTTCGCCGTGCTTAATCGGATCTTTCGCTGACCCTCTAAAATACCGCAAAACCTGGTCACATGTCCGGTTTTGCATAAACCGTTGGCACGGACCTTAGAACAACCCTCATGTGGAGGTAATTACCGGCATGCTTCTTACTTTTTGTTTATCGCAATAGTTGTCGAAGTCCGAGTATCATCAGAAGCAAGGGTATGAGGAGGACAACGGGCGGGGAAATGGGGAGGGGGGGAAACCGAATCTGAAAACAATTTGCGTCACGGGCCTACAACACAACAACAGCATCCGTAGTTGCTACACAGCACAGTTACCGCCACTCTCTGTCTGAACTGTGCCAGCTGTGAACAGCCTGCCACGCGCTTGCTGTCCAATGCTGCTCCAGTACGAAGAGGGAAGAAGCTGCGGCATTCAGGATCTTGTCCTTGGTCAGGTCTTGTTGAGAAGCGGCAATGAGGGAAGCAAAGCGGCATGTGGCATCGCTCATGTATTGCCGTCAATCCTGCCCTCAGTGCCGTGATCGTAGCGTTCCTGGACTTGCTTGCTGCTGGTCTCCTAATGTACATACAGGTTGCTGAAGCACGTCTGAGCTTCTGGAACAGGTTTTGCAACTTTCCCGTATATAGAGTCAGTTGGCTTCTCTACACCCAAAGACTGCGAGATGCAGTTTGTCCTTGGACAGCAACTGGGCTGCTGGCTGGCGGTGACCGGAAAACAGTGACCGACTGCAGGAACATTTTCTGGGCGTTACCTTGCCTTGGGCAGTCTTACCATGCTGTCAAACCTGCCACTGCCTTCGATGATGTCTGCAATCTTGGGCCCCAACAGCCCGCAGTCTTGGAGGATCATAGGCAATTCTTGCAAAATTCGTCCCAACTGAGCCTTAATAATCTTATGCAGGATGCACCAGACCCATGAAATCACTTTGGGCGCTGGAAGCTGGCTAGGACTGGTAAGCACTAGGCCAGTTGTTGGACTTCTCGGGTAGTTACTTGCTCATCAGGCGTTGAAAAGCCTCGGAGGAACACAACAACTCAACAAGCGATCTTGTCATTATGCTCTGAGGCCATCCCAAGCTGCCAGCTCCAAAGCTTCTCGCTGGGAGCCACCTGCAGCAAGACCTCACCAATAGAGTCCCAGAGCTCCTGCAATCCAGGATCCGGACTACAAATTGAGGAATTGAACCCAAACAGATGCCCCTCGACCTCTAGTGCTGGTAGCGTCAGGCTCATCTTGCCAATGCAATGATCGAAGAGGACGGGGTGCTCCCAGAGAAAAATTGCCTCAGCACTATGATGTCTAAGACACTTGCGACCGTAATGTGTCCTGACTTTTCGTGCCCAGAGGCACGGCCATCCGATCTGTGGCCAAAGAAGCTGCGCAGCA
This sequence comes from Symbiodinium sp. CCMP2592, assembly GCA_905221615.1. NCBI lineage: Eukaryota > Dinophyceae > Suessiales > Symbiodiniaceae > Symbiodinium > Symbiodinium sp. CCMP2592. Next base: position 261,775 of record CAJNDT010004434.1, read on the forward strand.
ACGCTGAGGTCACCTGGTACCAAGCAGCGATTCAAAGTCAGCACCTCTTATCAAGCCGGAAAGCTCATCCTCCCTGCACCTCAAGCAGGTCGGAAGATGTTGGACGCTTTGGTCCAGGCATCGCCGGGACAGCCTCTTCCTCCCAGATCGAAACGTGCTCGTACTGTCGCACTCGCTCGTTCCATCTTTCTTTCGAGGTGCTTCTGAATCTGGACTGGTGAGCCGGGACCGCTCTCAATGGGCTACGGACGAACAGCAACACCCAAATCTACTCGGTCTGTCTGTCTTTCTTGATTCTTGATGTCTTTCTTCGTTTGGTTCTTTCTGTCGTTGTTTGCTTTTTTCGTTGGCTCTTTGTTTCTGAAAAATTCAACAAGCCTCCCGACTTCATATTACAAAATGGGCTTCTAACAAAAGAGTAGATGCATGTCGAGAGGCAAGTCAAAGCCCAAAAAACATGCACACTATGTTGACAGGCCTCTGACCGGAAACACGGCCGAGTAAAAACTGTTTTCTTTGTCCTTGCGATCTCTGTGCGGGATTGAACCAGGGACTGCACGGTGGAGCATTAGATGAGAATTTGAACTCTGCATTGTACGGAAATCCTCTATCAGGATGGGTGTTGAAGAAGTAGAAGATGGTTCAGCAGTCGCCGACCCCCCTAGGGGTCAGACTGTAAAGAAGAAGGGATCAGGCCTCGAACTTGAAGACTTGAGAAGCACAGTGCATCACTCACCAACACAGCGAAGTAACGCATCACAAGCTGATCGCTCGGTCGAGCATCCCTCTTAGACAAAGACACTGGCTTAAGGCGATTGGCCAATTGGCCCACCCTGCCTTTTATGGAGTGGTTGGCATTTGGGTCCCCGGGAAAGGCAGAAACTATGAAGCCCGTTGCACGTTTCTGAGTTTGCAAGCCTGCGACGAATCTCTCTCTTTCTTCAAGAAGAGCAGACCCCTCCACCAAGCCGCCCTCTGCAAGTGAGTGCAATACCTGAGATAGCATCTCTTGGCGGGGACCTTTGGCTCGAAGGCCTCTGCATGGTGTGCGCGCATTTGAGAACCAGTCCGCCAGGAGTGAAACATGGCCCCGCCTAAGGATTTTCCAAGCACAACTACTCAATGAAGTTCAGGGCTCCATGTTGTCACGTGATCATTCCGACCAGTTCCCCATTTTCTCGCTGACGACATTGCTATGCACTGCTGTCCTTCTTCTGCTTTGTCGATGACACAGCGTCACGAAAGGCCTCGTGCAAACGGAAGACCCTGAGGCCCTGAGAACTCAAGGCAAAGCCATGCTTCTCTTGGACAGAGGGGCCCGTCGCCAAAGACCCCCCAGATCTCGACCAAACGAAGCATATTCCTGCGAGGTTGCATCTCAGTTCTCAACAGGTTTTCCATGCCTGCCAAACTGCCGGCCTCGTGGGCGAAATCCTTAGAGGCAGTTACCTTGTGGAAAGGACACAGATACGCGGCCAACATAAAGGATGGCAGTGCAGGGATCCAGCCAAGTCATCGTGAACGTCCGTGCGTTGCAGCATCAAACGGCCATTTTGTGCTCGCCTTGCTGTGATGCGCGTCAGCTCTGCGTCAGCTCGACGCTTGGAGCTGAGGGCCCAGCAACAGCAACAGTGCATCGCTCGCTTTCCTCAGTGCGGGTCAGCGCGTCTCCAGACATGGAAAAGCCATCACATGCTGCGAAACCTTTCCATGTCGGAGCAACGGCCATTCTAGGAGCTTGGCCGCAGGTCCAACAAAAGTTCGCGCGAGAAGCATGCTGATGCAATGTGCCCCTGCCCATGCTATCAAAGGGAGCTTGCGAACGAGTCTTCATGACTTCAATTTGGGTACGCCAAGTCCAAGCACGTTTCTTTTGCGTGGCAGAGTGCCAAGGAGGGTACCGGCTCGTGAGTAGCAACCGGCTTCATGGGATTGTGGATTCGGGCTCAGCTTAAACGAAACTTGGAAGAGCTCGTGTCGTCATATTCGCCAGGAAAGTGCGTACGTCTCTTGAGTCTTGCAAATAGACAGGAGCCTGGACCTGTGCGGGCGCATTTCTTGCTCACACCATTGTCACAACGCAAAAGCTAACCATGCAAGACGAGCACACATCAGTCATCAGAAGAAAAGCAGGCTCGGGGTAGCTTTCAGCTTCCAGTCTGGGAGGATTTCGACTTCAAAGAGTTGAACAGCCAGCGCAAGGCACATCCGAAGATTCCGATAAGTCTACGAGAACGTTCGAGCCTGATTGAACCTGCGAAAGCTTGAAATCCTATAATACCTCGATCTGCAAAGCAGTTGCCTCCAGCTCGATCAATGCCTGCAAGCTGCCCGCCTGCGACCAAAGCCAGCTCTACACGCTTGAAACGACGGACTTGACCGGACAGTCAACTTGTCTATCTGTTAACTGCTTCCCGGCATACTATGCTGTTCTGGAATGCAACCGAGCGGCCAGACTGGCCACTTGTCGGGAGCCAAGAGACCTCGGACATGCCGTAACACAACCAAAAGGGACGCCAGGTGGGCGAGGTGGCTTGCACCCCAAGAGACAAGCTGGATGTTTGGGGCTCGGGTCCGGGGTAACCTCGATGCAACCCTTGACCAACCGTTCGACTTGAAATCAGCAGGGCCCTGGAAGTGCCTAAGAGTTTCTCATTTGCTGCTTCACGACCGCAGACAGCCGAACGCGGCACCTGATAACAAGGGCCTGGCACTGCACGGCCAGCAACCTGCGTGCTGCAACATGATCTGCACCACTAGCAGGATGATTCGCTGTCCAGGCCTGTGGCTGGAAGGCATCTTGCAGCCTAAGCCGAATGCACAAGATCAGCACTTGCGGCATGGAGGCCGGCGAGACTGGCATGATGAATCTAACACACTCGGTTGCAGCTTGAACTGAATGAACCTCTGCTCGCAAGCAAGCTGGGAGCTCAACATTGTGACGAAGTGACCCGATGCGTTGTACAGAACAGCGGCCCCACCCTGGCCCTGACCTGCCCACGACATGCTTGTTGACTCTTCCCTCTACACTCCGTGGTTCTTCTGTGACTTCGCCAAGTCCAGCGAAAGCTTTGGGGCCATCGAGTTCGCGTGTTCGAGGAACATGGCAAATTGGAGCGAGACCGACTTTGTCATGTACGCTACCACGAAGCGTTCATCTCTGTATCGCATGCATGCAGCTGCTTGGGTTCACTCAAGCTGTTCCGGTATGTGGGGGCAAAGTGAAATCACGATTTTGAATTTGGCATCTGATGCAACAAGAAAGCGACAAAAGAATTGCATGATGTAAAGGGAAGCAATACATTCAATACATGCTGTAATAAGGAGTAACATGGAGTAAGTTCTTTCGAAGCAGGAGCACGGTGTGACAAACACGAGCTATTGCGTTCCGAACTGGCTCGTAGTTCGTCGGCCGTTTTTCCAGGCAGTGTCTGGTCCAGCTGCGCTCTCCCAGCGCCTGCATGAACCTATCACTTAAGGCCGGGGCTATGGTGAGCGTGGCTACCGTCGCCGGTGCACACAAAGGCGCTCTTGCTGAGATGTCTTTCCTGGGCCTCCGGGCGCTTAGTGCTGCTTTTGTGCCATTGCTAGTGGTGGTGCTAGTGCTGAGTGCAAGTGCGAGTGCCGGTGCTGGTGTTTGTGTTTGTGGTTGTGGTAGTGGCAGTGGCAGTGGCAGTAGTGGTGGTAGTGGTAGTGCTAGTGCTGATGCTGGTGCTGGTGCTAGTGCCAGTGCTAGTGCTAGTGCTAGCGCTGGGGCTGGTGCTAGTGCTAGTGCTAGTGTAAGTGCTAGTGCTAGTGGTGCAAGTGCTAGTGCAAGTGCTGGTGCAAGTGCTGGTGCTAGTGCTAGCGCTAGGGCTAGTGCCAGTGCTAGAAAAAGAAGTTATAGTAGTAGTAGTAGTAGTAGTAGTAGTAGCAGTAGCAGCAGCAGCAGCAGGAGTAGTAGTAGTAGTAGTAGTAGTAGTAGTAGTAGGCACCCCCCTACCAACTACACTTGTTCTTAACCATGTTAAGACAACATCCATTTTACTCAATATTTACGGCACTTTCGTCATGTGCGATCATCCCAAGAAGCCTAAAAATCGACTTGTCGAGTTTGCAAACTCTGGCTCTTGATTTTGGACTTGCTTCTTGGGGGGGTGGGGGGGGATGATGACGACAGTGTTACTCGAACACACCCAGAAGTATCACCACAAGAGCCGATTAACTCGGTATTTACCGTACTTTCGTGATGTCAGACTTTGTTACATATTCTGAGCCCCTACTTCTCGACTATGTATATTAAACTTTGTTGTTTCGAACTGTTTGCAAAAAAAACTCGAAATTGGGTGAGGGAAAGCTTCTTCGGGACGACACTGTTTTGCGGACACCCCGAACAATATTTGCACACTCAAGCGCGCACACACCACACACACCACTTCAAAACCAGACCCTCCTACGCCGAGGTTGGGCGGTAGGGGTGTTGGCGAGCCCCTCCCACGTGCAGCTGGCATCTTTGTTTTTGACGTTTAGAAGATGTTGCACTTCAGGTTTTAGAAATGTTAAACGCTTCTTGGCAGCACCGGGGTTTTGCGCGGTATTTACAGCGTTTTCGTACTATCCGACCACCTGCGGTTTAGCAGTTTCTGCCCCGTCGAGCTTGCATCTCCAGCTGCTGTCGCAGTTTTGGGGCCTGAGCCCCTGCAACTTCACCGGTTGTGACAGTTAAGGAAACTGAGCCTCTGCAACTTCTGCAGCTGTCACAGACAGGGAGCCTGAGCCTGCGCATCTTCTGCAACTGTCGCAGTTAAGGCGCCTAGCAGCTACCGCTGCCCAGCCCGGATGGAACAAGTGTAGTTGGGAGGGGGGGGTGGCTCGTAATAGTAGTAGTAGTAGTAGTAGTAGTAGTAGTAGTAGTAGTAGTAGTAGTAGTAGTAGTAGTAGTAATAGCAATAGTAATAGTAACAATAGTAGTAGCAGTAGTAGTCGTAGTAGTAGTAGTAGTAGTAGTAAGTAGTAGTAATAGTATACAAAAAGCAATAACAGCAGGAAAATTAGTAATAATTACTTAGAAAAGTCGTAAAGGTAGTGAAAGTAGTACAAGGAGTAAAAGTAGTACCGGTAGTAAACATAGGTCATGCATTAGAAGTAGTAAAAGTAGTAAACGTAGTAAGAGTAGGCTCCATCACCCTCGTTTGCAGCACTCTGGAGTGTGGGAGAGGGGATGATGACGTCCTCACGGCATGTACACTGACTGCAAGTGTAGGTTTATTTTGGCCACTACGCTACGTTACTGCTTTTGCAGATGGAGGGCGTTCTCGTCTGTTTTTGGCCCAGTCCGGCCCCATCCGTTCCTGCAGAGCATCCATGCCCGAACCGTAGTAACGTCCACTCAGACCCCATCCGTTCCCGCAGAGCATCCATGCCCGAACCGCAGTTAGCGTCCACTCAGACCCCATCCGTTCCGGCGCAGCATCCGTGCCCGAACCGTAGTAACGTCCATTCAGACCCCATCCAACAGAGCATCCGTGCCCGAACCGTAGTAATGTCCACTCAGACCCCATCCGTTTTCAAGCCCGAACCAATCCATTGCCAGAGTCCGGTTGCTGTTGCTGCCGTTTTGTTGCTGACAAGCTGCAGTTGCCTGGAAACCGAACCGCAAAAACATCAATGTTTTCTGCCGAGTTCTGAGCAAAAAAACTCACAAACAATCGAAGCCGAAACCAAGCAGTGTCCACATGAAGATGAGAGAGTCTCAGACAAGCCTCCAAAATGTGGTTAAAAAGTGCGCGAAAACGTGTTTTTCACATCAACACACTATATGTCAAATGAATCACATCCCTGACGACATGTTTGCCGCGCCTGCTGTGCGGCAAACGAAGTATATGGCACCTAAAAGTAATAAAAGTAGTAAGAGTAGGAGTTGGAGTAGCAGTGGGATTAGCAGTAAGTGGATTCATACGAGTAGGAGCAGGAGCAGCAGGAGGAGTAGGAGTAGGAGGAAGGAGCAGCAACAGAATTTCTGGTTTTGAAGGGAGCCCAAAGGATCCTAAAGGCGGGGGGGGATGCTACAACTCAAGCCAGGGCTTTGGCGGGGGCGGACGGGGCTGTGCCTGAAGGCCGTGAAGGGACAGGCTTTATCAGACCTAAAGACCCTAGAATGTCTTGTTAGTCCTTTCTTTCTCACTTGGCTCCTGTAAGCTCCTGAAGATTTAGTGTTCGCGGCTTGGGCCGTTCACAGGCCACTCCAAGGGCTCCATTCGCAGGGTGGGTTTTTTCGAGCTCTGGCTGTCTCAGGAGGTCTGCACAAGACCGAGCATTCAAGGCTGCAAGAGTCTGCGACACATGCAGCATGTCCAGACGAAGGGAGCTTCTGAGAAGAATGGCGCAAAAAGAAACCTTGAAGGAACCATGACTCCGGCCGTGCCTGTCATCAGACACTCAGCGTTCTTCGCCTCCAAAGCCAGGCGGCTCCGCACGACAGCAGTGCGAGGCAGTGCGAGGCCGTGCGAGGCCTGCAGCTCTGCAGCGGGGGCAAAGCCGTCCGCCGCTCCGACGGCCTGGAAAAGTCGGCCGCGTGGAACGTGCGAAGAATTTTCGAAGCACACATGTGCACGATGCCAGACCAAGGAAGCAGCGATCATGCGCCCCCATGCCTGACACAAGGATCATATAGTTCAACTGAAACGATAAGAAGACAGAAAACCTCAAACACACCTACTTGTATAGTGCCGCGGGCGAATGAAATCTCGCCTCCGCCCTGGAGTCAACCGATGCCGCTGCCGCAACTGCCTTGTCACCTTTGAGGACAAGTTCGGCAGCCGATGCTGAGAAGTAAGCAACGCCGCTATCGAAGGGGAATGGTCCGTGCATGCCGAGACCCCCCCCAATATTCCCCGATCCCAATCTATCTTGTGACCAATTTTTTACAATCTTTTATCACTGCACTTTGGCCTGCAACCGGCAAGGTGATGAGACATGCCAACCACACGTGGAGAACTTGCAAGGCTCGGCTGGGCTCCGCCTGGCTGTAGCAAAAGCTATGCTCATACTCTGTCAAGCAGGTTCCACGTCTGCCCCACAGGCTGCCTGCCCCCAGCGAGGGCTGCAAGATTCCGCCATGACATCATGGCACGTAAACTGCTACGGGTTCCGGTTGACTAGGCTTCCAGGTTGCAGCTGTTTGAGGCTGTGGGTCAGGCTTAAAAAGGCTTGACTTGGGCCTATACTTGGGCCATGAATCGACCGCTTCGCCGCTGCGCTTGATCATATGCCACTGCAACATCAGCGCTGGATGCCGAGCAGAAGCAAAATCAAGTCATAGATCTGCACCGCAAAACCACAGGAAACTTGGAGGTGCAGGGCATTGCACGGCCCTGGACCTGGAGATTCTGTTTCGCCTCCTTCTGTCCATGGTTCAAGTACCTGGCTTTGCATACGCTCAGAAACATGATGGCTGCCTACCCACAGCACATTATCGCACTATCGAAATCGACAAGAGACTGCTCAAGCAAGGTTGCGACGCTTTTGTTCTCGCGATTGCACGTGTCACCCACCGTCTGTTGCTGGTCAAAGCCTTTGGCTAAGTTAACAAGGTTCTGCGCTGTCCGTCGGTATTCCATTACGTGGAGTTTGTCTTTTAATAGAGATACTTATTCGCAGTCGCAGAACCTCTCTTGTACTTTCGTTTAAACTCATCCCGAACTGCCCGACTGTAACACTGGATTAACCAGCACTGCCTGCAGTCCCCACACCAACCGCCGGAAAATATTTTGCAACAGAAACTCGGAAGCCTGCTCAAGCTAGATCCAATGCGCTGGCCGACACCGTAGCCTAAAATCGTTCAAATCGTCACTTTCTGCTGCACCGGCGACCCGTGCTGCTTCAAACACCCGCTTAAAACTCGTCCCATCATCATCATCATCATCATCCGTTCTTGGTGCCAGTTCACTGGTCCTTGCAGCTGGGTCTTCAATCAGTTGAACCCATTGACCAGCGTTACGTTGTCAGGCCTGCTTGACCTCTATGTCAATATCAGACCTTGCGTGTTCGAGGAAACAATGTTGTCCACAAGGTAGGCACGTCTTGGCGACATGCTCAGGGCAGAGCGGCTTTCGGCCGCCGTCACGCTCAATCAATCGTCGCTGAGCGGCTATCCGCTCGGCCCTTATTGGAAGCTCTTAGGTGCTGGCGCGTAGAGAGTAACAACAAGCAGCTGTGCTTTCCATCGACGAGGCCATCACAGCGCCTTCTCCAACAGCTCCTCTGTTTCTGCGAGACCTAGCAGAAGTATGCACTGCGGAAAACCGGCTGTAATCTGTCATGCATGATGCGACTATCAGATGCCACAATCAGGTCAGAGGAAGAGACGTCGCTCTGCACCAACACTTCTTTCTTCAGCAGCCTTTCGGCAAGCAACTTCTGCTGCAAATCGCCTCGGGCAGGACATGGCGACCGTGTCCAAGTTTAATCGGCACCTTGTGATCTATCAAGGTTCTCACGTGTCAGCTGCAGCGATTCGACGCTGGAGTAGGGAAATTTCTTGCTGATGCTGAGTTACACTCGCCTGAAGCCAGTCGGACATCCGGGATCTCATTCTTTGACATGCATGCAAGACAATGGTACTGCCTCAGCCTCCTTACAGGAAGCTTCGAGTTTCGTGCGCTCTTTTGCACAAGCCTGCAGCACACAATGTTCAACAGAGTCTCTTTCTCACACGCTCACCCACCCCCGAGAAAGAGACACACACACACACACGAGCGTGCGCAGGCACACAAGCAAGTCTGAACGTGCACTCTTACACGCAGCACGACCCACAAGATCCATCCAAGAATTACAAAAAACAGTTCAAGAAGCGATGATGCCCAGGTGGACAAATGACCAAGATCCACAAACCTGCGACCGGAGATCCTGAAGACTTCCCTCTACAACGGAACCAAAATACCAGAACGACTAACTTACGGGCACGGAAAAACAACTGATCGTCTTATTTCTGCGAACCTTTTTTTTGCAATAACGTTCGCATAACAAGGGCGACGCTTCCCCAGATAACCACATGACACCTGCCACATCCATAGCTTTGGAAGCCAGGACTAGACTTGCTGAATGCAGGCATGACTTGAGGCGACATTCCCTTTCTTATAGCATGTTCCGAGCTTCATGTTCGATGCTGGCGTAAAAAACCAAAGCTCGTCGATCACCCCGAAACCCTAACCTGGGCTTTATATACCAGCCCCAGACCCTAAGCTTTCCCCAAACCCACCCCCAACCACTCTGCAATCGCTCCTGCCCGTCCAAAGCAGAAGCCACACCCGCGCGCACACCCCGCACACACCCGTGCCCCAAGTCCCAAAACCTCCCGAACTTCGCACAAAGCAAGTCCAAGCCATACCAAGCCAAGCTACATACACTCACACACACACACACACACACACACACACACACACATACATGTCACACAACCCCTGGCAGAAAGCCCTTGATCATCATCCGAACTCGCCAGGAGGTGCGTCTTATCGTGCAAAAGCCTCAAAACTTCGAGTCTTCACCGGATCACGAAAGGATGTTGAGAGCCACAGGGATACCACGACAGATACATGACGAGAGAGCCAAGTAGATCCAAAGGCAGACAAGCAGAAACATATAGAGAGAGTCAAAGGAGAAAAGGAAACTGACTTGACAGATTGAGTGATGGGCAGGTAGGAAATGAAGAGAGAGCCAGGGCGACAGACAGAGAGACAGCTATGCAGAAATGGAGGAGTGGGGTGCAGACATAAGCACACTGCGGAGGCTACGCTAGAGCGGCCTCTGCAGACGAGGTAGACTGCTCCAGCTCGGCCTCCAGGGTGGACCCTCTGATGTCGATGTCTTCACTTAAACATGCAGCAGGAACTGGAACCTCCAATGAAGCGACTTTCTGCTCAAGACTTCGGCACCGTTCCATGCTGGCCGCATTCTCATCCTGCCACCGCCCGTGAAAGAGTATTAAACGGGAAATGGAAGGCGGAAGGCCGAGGCCTTCCGAGAAGTCTCTTCCTCAGAGAGCTTGGCCTGCAACCCAGACTGCACCCAGCGACGGTGGCACTCCAGAGTCTCTGAGCGGCTCCTGAAGCTCCGAGTTGAGTTGCGCGACGCTTTCGGACCTGAAAGTCCGCCGAACAAAATCGCTGCTTCTCGGTGAAAATGAAGATGTAGGCTCGTGGCTGATGAATCAAGCTCTGCTTCTCCGCCTCGAGATTTTCGAGGCTCCGCCGTTGCTCGTCCAGTTTATTGGCATGTTCCTGGCCAACCTTGATCTGCGCCTCACAGAACAGAACAGAACTTGCAGGCGACTCATCTGACAGCTTCACTGAACTGCCTCATGGGCGTTGGTCAAGGATTCCAAGTCGGACCTCGGCAAGATGCTTCGTTTGACAAGCCGCATCTTTCAAGTCGTAGCATTGGCTGAGCTCGGATCTTTGCTGTTGCAAGCTCCTTGAACGTACACATAAGAACTTCGAACAGTCGCATAGTGGGCGAACATTGACCCGAGAACACAGCTTCGTGTTCGCATGAAGGAAGGCCACGAACAGCGTAGAAGCATCAGGACTCAATTCTGCCACCTACCCTGGACAGTGTGCAAAGCTGCCTGTCGGAAGGAGTACCCGACAAGGACAGAACAGAATGTCATATGCAAGAAAATGCAAGTGAAGTATCCTCGTCACGCAGCTCTAGCTTCGATTCCACCTCTTTACGAGATGCAATCTCCAGATCGAGCCTTGGCAGCAGCAAACATGAGCTCAGAAGATCTGCTGCCCGGAATCTGTAAAACTCTTAGAGGCGGGCTTCTGCCTCATTTCCCGCAGCTCCTCTGAAAGCTGATCCTGGAGAGAAACGAAATAGGAGGGAAGCCTTGGGGGAGCCTTGGGAAGCGTTCCAAAGACTTCGGTCGACGAGTTCGGCCGTCTCCTGGCCTTCGCTGCTTCCAGTTCTTTGCACTGTCGCCTTGGGGAGCCCCGCGTCTAAATCCAACTCCGCTCTCCGCTCTCTGCTCTCTGCGTGCTCTTTCTTTACTGCTGCTCTGCAATGGCGAGGCGCTGGTGCTCGGCCTCCGCAGCTTTCGTCGCCTGCAATCGCAAGGCCGTTGGTTGCCAAGCGCTTGAGACGTCTTCTGCACTGGCCTGTTCTGCAAGCTGGGCCCGCTGTTCTGCCTCGCGACGCGCACAAACCTGAGGCAGGCACACAGGAAAGGGAAGGAGCATCAAGTCGCAAGCTGCGCAGCTGGCCGCATTGTCCGCTTCTTTGAGGGCTTCTTTGACTGCAGCCTCAGCCGATCAACGGGTCGAACTTCGACACACCTGTGAGCAGTGCTTCGCGCCTCCGCCTCAACCAGTTGCGCTTCCAACTCTTGCTTGACTTCCTTCCGTCCAGCTATAGACGCTGCAGACTGGGAGACCACGCTACAGAAGTCTCGGAAACAATCCATGAACAAATGGACAGCATGCACAGCGGAGGCGTGGCTTCTGAAGCATGCTGACAGTGTTAGGAAACAGGTCATAAACGCAAAAAATTTGAAGAAAAGCAAAAACTCAGTAATCCCAGATGCCTCTTTCCACAAATGTCGTGAGCGCCCGGAAAGCAAGTCGGGCGAGAATCTAAGTCATTCTGAGAACTTACTTGAGAAACATCCGACCGGCCCTGCTGACCCATCGTAACCCATCCGTTTTGTCTCGAAGATGAAAAAACTGCACTGCCCAAGCAGAATAATTATTCTGAGAGAATGTCCGCCGCCACATTCGACCATTCGACAACTTACTTCAGGACGAAAGCAATGCCCCGCCTTGACTGTGCTGTCTTTCTCGGCCTCGATCTCGGATATGCGCACACGCAGACTGTGAAGGCGCTCCTGCACGGAGCAGCCGAAACGTACGTTGTGGCACAGGACGACCAACGACCGAAAGCTAGACAACATGGCTACAAGTACCTACAGTAGCAGAGCCGTCCTCCGCTTCTTGCTCCTGGACATGACACACAACACACAAAACACACAAAACAGAGACTCTTGAATGTCACAGGCATACCTTTGCCCATTCTGCACGCTCCTCTTGCTCACTCCGTGGACTCAGCATCAATGGAACAACGTCCGAGCCTGAAGCAACCGAGTGCAAGAGTCCTCGTGAAGGGATGTGACAGCGCAGCACATCGTTTCTAAGGTCAAAGCTGAGGAGATCCTTGAGCCCCTTTGAACGCTTCCTGAGTCGGATTGAGCCGAGCAATGCTTTGCAGCTTTACTTTCCCATGCGAGTCCAGCACGTCCAAGGTAAGGCTCTCACGCAGCCTGCTTCAGAGCCAATGCCCAGCCTTGCAACATCCACGAGAAGCCATAGACTTGTCGAGAATCTGGGAACCCGGCGCTCGGCTTCTTCAGCAGTGTCGAGCTGGATGGCAAGTAAAGGACTACCCGGGGCCTGGCCAGACACGGCTGAGATGGGCGCTGCTGCACTGCAGTACTGTACGAGCCTCGATTCGCACCGTCGTCGGTGCTCTGAACTCCACAGTCGCAGCATGCAGCACCACTGCTGCCTGCCAGGAAGAGAGTTTCTGTGGATGCCTCAAGACCGATCCCCTCCGAAGCCTGTTGCTTGCCCTTCCGCTGGATGAGCAGAAGGTCCCCATGGAGGCGCGCAAAGCAGCGTGCCGGCCAAAACATGCCTGTAAAAGATGATTGTGCCGGGTCAACTGCCTGTTTTCTCGTTTCGCGGCCCCCAATTTTTGACGAAATGGGACTTGTGTGTAGGTCTGTCTGCTTACCGGCCTCCCAGCTTGTAAGTCACCTCGCCACCGAGCGTTTCAATCGGCGCAAGCGCAGGTGTGACATTCATGCCACCCAAGTCTAGCGGTGGCACGGCCACCGCTGCAACCATGCTTGAAACTGGACTGAAACACTAAGTCGCAGCAGCTGGAAGAGAACAGAAACGCTGCGACAATCTAATTCAGTGGGTCAAAGGGTCGAGCACACACGATGCTCACGCTGCACATCTATTTCAACTATAGTCACAAGTGATGATGTTGGGGAGGGGCACTGAAGGAACTCGTGCACACGTGCGGCCTTGTCATTCCCTGCTGACCTTGGAAGGGCTTCTGGTTTGTACTGTTGTGGTGCTGTTGAACAGTTGAACAAGGCTGCAATCTTCAAACACAAGCTCAGTATGCCCAGCCGTAGGACAAAAACCTGAGAGACAAGACCAACAGGCAAATCTGAAGCGAAGCGGCTCGAGAAGGAACTTCTCCCGCCAGTCGAAAAGCCTCGAAGGAATCCAGGAAATAAGATAAGGACCGGAAACGTAGGGCTTCTTACCTTTCAACCAGCTCGTCCGTCTTGGCATCGGAGACAACCTCTCGTGAGGCTGCAAAGGGGGCACGAAGGCATGGAATTTCTGCAGCGACTGAGCCGTTCGGCAGTGTTGCCAGGGATGTTGGCAACCTTGCTCCATTAGTCCATACGTTCCACCGCAATGCAGTGCCCCGGAGCAACGTGTTTCGACAGCTCCGAAAGCCGACCAAGACACTGCAAATCGCAACGGGTAGTGCGCGGCAGCTGCCTGTCAGAAGCTCGCAAGACCCTCGTGCCCGTCCAAAGTTCACACCTCTTCACAGGCAGTGGGCTTAGCTCAAGCATTCGTGTCGGCTCTTGCTCCCGCTGCAAGAGAAAACTAACCTGCCTCCGGCCAAATTGGCTCTCCATCGTTGACACCGATGATTTTAGACTGTTGCGAAGAAAATCGTGCGTTGGTCGTAGTTCTGAAATACAGACTGGTTCAGAAACTGTTCAATTGCTAGTTATATCAAAGCACGTTTTTGGCCACTCCTTCCGGGTCAACCTTTGGCAAGGCCGGCCCGTAGTTTTCAAGCTTGAAACATCGAAAACACTGTTCGGAAGTCGCACTGTGCAGGCAACTTTCCCGCCCTTCGAGAGAGAGCTCTCCTGCATGGCCAAGCGCGAGGGGATCTTTCCCAGAGGCTGGGCACGCGCAGGCCAAGCAACAAAAGCACCACAACACGCTGCTACGGTACGAACAGCTTGGTGGACTGTCAGAGCAGAGCATGATCTAGCTCGACACGAAGTCACGACTTAGTGGCTTTTCAAGTTGGGTCACAGTCTGCTGGCCTTTTAAGAAAGAGACATGGCCTCAGCGGCAAAGCTCCAGCATAATTCTGCCGGCGAGAATTACAATGCTTCCGCTGACGCTGTGAAGAGAACTCGAAACTTGCCGCGGCCAAGAACACTAAACCTTCTAGACAGAGCATTCCGTTCACAGGAAGGAGTAGCAACCGTAATTTTGCAACAGTTTCTCGTAGTGGGTGTCCATGTCAACCATTGTAAAGGGCATGAAGGAATGGAACATCCGCTGCATAGGACTTGCCAGTAGTAGGAATCTTAAAAGAAGCCGGCAACAGCATGAACCATAAATGCTTACCGGTACTCACCGAATAAGAAAAGAGGGTGTGCATGCTATGCGCGGCAAACCACAGCCTCCGCAAAAAATGACTTGAGTGGCGGGATGTGTCTGGAGTCTACAGCCTGGTCTCTATATTATAGCAGAGACTGGGCGGAGCGGGCACAACCGCCGAAGGCAACTTGATGGAGAAGTTGCCCGACAACTTCGTTTAAATGCAGCAGGAACAAGGAACACGACAGAGAGATTTTGTCGCAACCGACCTTGCCTGTCCCTGGCTTCGCGAACCCGGTGGCATGGCCTTATCGCAGGACCCTCTCTCTCTTCGCAATCGCAGCACAAACATATCATGCATCTGCTGAGCTGACAATTAAAACAACCATTGATCTAAGTCTTCAGGGCTTTTTGATAAAAAACCACGATCAATTTCTCCCCAGCTTACCTCAGCATTGGGAGACCTTCCTGCCCGCGCTGCTGCGACCTTCAACTTTCACGGCCGATGCGACCTTCCACACACCTTTGCCTGGAGGTCTTCCGCGCGCGCCCACCGTTTACAGCGGTTCTTCCAATCGCGGCCCAACCTGTGACCCAATCCTCACAACCTGATTGGTGCACCATGTGTATGGCCGCCACATCGAGCTGGGACCCTCTGTTACTCGATGACATGCGACATTGAAGATACCGCTTATGAAAAGCTACCTGCACAACATTTTGGAACTCTGCAAACACCGAGGTCAGCACTCGCTCCTTGCCATCAGCGAACCCCTCCAGCGCAGCATCGTTCCGAATCCATGACCCCTGCAGCCAGCAGTGCTGCGAGAAACATCTTGCTGATGCCCATAAATCGTCACTTCTGTCCAGATTAAGAGGCATCAAACGTGGACGCATTCATGTTAAGAGCTCTGCACAGAGCGTCAATATGAGCCTTGTACGGACCCACAGATGTGTTTTGTCCGTGCGCCTGCCATCAACCACACAGTCACAGTGACAACATTTGAACAAAATGGACATTGCACGCTGGGGACACATCTGGTGCGGGACGGGCCCTTCTGTTCCGAAGCATCAGCTCCGCTATCTCCTGCATGGTCTCATCAGCTAGCCTGAGGCAGGCTGGAGTCTAGAGCAGGAGATTCGGAGGCTAGGAGGAGAAAGCTATGCCTGCAGCCACTGAGTTGGCAATCGAAAAGCCCCGAAGTGGAGCGAATGCTTTTCAGAAGGACCTGGACAGCAGAAGTGCATGGAGAGACCGAGAGCAGCCGCGCCTTCCCCTCGCCTGACCAGCAGAAGCTCCCAGTGGGTTCCAAGAAAGCTCCAGATGTGATAAGGCCCCGTTGCCCTGAGATCGGCTGAGGAGAGAACCCCTGCACTGCACCGCACCCTGGCACTGTGACACGGGTTCGCGGCCTCGAGAATCGAGGCGATTTGGAGAGCGACAGCCTCGCCACATAGCCCGGTGTAGCGCAGATCCAGGTGCCTCCCGTCGATTGGACGTGGACGGAGCGGGCTGGACGAACTCTACCGTGCCTCAAGGAGGGGCTATTTTGCGCAGCTTGGCAGAATGACGCCAAAGCCTCCTGGTCTCTCGGAGAGCTCAACAACCCAGGTATCACAACAACTTTTGAATGTAGCAGCACAGCATTGCGCCAGCCGCCAGCTCCTCACCGGCAGGCCCTGAAGTGATGTCGTTGTGCCGGAGAACCAGGCTTTCCAAAGTCAGGCTGCACCTCGGACTTCGCAAAGCAAACAATTCATCGTGAAAAAACGCAGGCTTCCGGCTGCAGTGCTTCTGCGATCTGGAGCATTCCAGTCGACCTGTCAGTTATTTCTAGCATGCCAGAGGCTTGAGCTTCCCGTGGAACAGGGGCCCGGTCGTGATGCCACAACCTGTGAGATCCAACAGGCGCAAGTGCACGCCTGGAGTGTCAAGCGATCGTGGAAAAGGAGGCAGACGTTCTTTGAAACTAGCCAAGCCACTCTTGCTGGCGAACTCCGCAATTTCGCGTGCACCTGTCTGGCTGCCAACTGCACAGACTAAGAGCCTGTGGCACGAGGAGGAATGACAACGTGCCGGTGCATCCCTGTGGAGCTGCATTGTTAAAGCGACACGCTTGGTTGGCGGTAAAGGGACAAAGTGCTTCAAAAGCCATTAGGATCTCACCACCACGAAAAACTGGCAAGAAAGCATCCACCTTCATCGCCGATCCGCGCATGAGCAAGGACCAATGTTGGCGATTCTTCCTGCGGCGGAGAAGGCAGTATCTTCGTACCAAGTGGGAAAATCGTGATGCATATCGGAGTTGGATCATATCTGTGGATCATGGTGGTCCTGAGCTTTGAGGAACGTGCTGTAGCACCTGGTGAACGGATGTCGGCAAGCGAAAGCTGTGGAAAGGGATGCGATACTTGACTCTTTCTAACACTTGATGCTGGCGTAGAGCATGAGACCATATGAGACCGCCAGTCTTCGTTACATGCAAAGGACTGCAAGCTAACAGTACTGGAATCATCGTCGGAACAGCCAACTACGACTTGTATCATGCAGTAATATGTTATGTTTTTCGCTGCAGCAAAAACGTAAGTGTGTCCATTTTCATCATCAGCTTTATGCTCGTCCTATTCCTCACGACGATCATCTCCTCTTCATCACCTACAGTACACTACGACCGTGAACGTCAAAAACAGTGTGGAATGTGCGTAGATGTATCTTCTTCTTAAGAACACAACATCATCATCCTCAGCAAGTTCAACTTCAAAGGCCTCAGCCCAACACCCTCAGCCTTGAAGCTTCAACAACATACCCAGAGGCCGCAATCAAAAGAAAGGCCTTGCAACTGTTACTGCGCCTTTCTGCTGATCTTGCCTGGCAATCAAGATCATCATCAACGGCAGCAGCAGCCAACAACACGACCACCATCTGTTTATTGCATCCTCGTGGTCATCATGACCGTCATCATCTTCACCAAGGTCCATCGACAAATATCGCACGATGCCACATCGTTTTGTCTCATTCATCCAACTGTGCGGACATGCCGTGAATTGCGATCATCACGTGAGCCAGCAAAACACTCCACCAAAATCACAACGTGTTACAGATACTTGAAGAGGTGCTGATGTTGACCTTCACCACAACGTCGTTATGCGCTGCTGAAGTCATGTACCACAGCACCCCTAGACATCTGCTGGGGTCGCCATTCAGAAACAACTCCAAGAAGGCCGTCGTCACCACAATTAGAACTAGCAGAAGCCTTATCTGCGCATCTGTGCTGCTGCCCTGCTCAAAGCCGAAGGCAACGGAGTCACCAACATAAATCGCCCTTCTGTCTTATGGCGGTAGCACTGAGGGCATGACAGCTATGTTCTCCCTTCTTCTACAGTGCATACCGCGAGAAGACACGTCGGACAGAGCTCCAGAGGCTCGTCTTTTGGTTGTCATCGACTGAAGATTTAAACCCAGTGTAGACGAAGCACCCTGGTGAAGACGGGCTCACGGATCGCAGTCGCATGGCATTAACCTACAACAAGGAATAAAAGCAGCTGGAATCTGTCCACCACTAGATCCGACATACCGTTGTTTATCACTTGCACCCCATAAAAACATCCGCTCACCAAGCCTAGCAACAGATGCCGCTAGTCAATCAATGTGATGCCGTGGCTAACTCGAGCCAAACACATCGCCACCTGTGCAAGGCTTGCAACTGGACTGTAAGACTGAAGGATCGTGTACACTTCCGTCATATCCGTCCATCTCGTGCGTCTCACACATACTCGGACACTAGCTGCTTGTATTACACATGCAGATGTATCCGCTACTCGTGAACAAGAATACTACGAATCGTCCGAAAGGCTGGATGTTGAAACATATGTTATGCTCACATGCCGCAGAATGTCGGAATGGCTTTGAGTGAGTCTCATACGATTTGCTCTTCTCTTCAGATTGACAGCGCCCAGCTCGACGCAGCACGACGAAAGCACCATCCAAGCCATTTTATATCTTCGCGGCGATGTTGAAACCTTTCTATGCGGACACCGGCTTTGCCGCACCCGGACCGTCTCGGGAGCCTCAACCCGCTGCTTTACAGACGCTGCTTCTCATGTCGACATTGCCTCGGCTTGCTTGATGGAAAGCCCAGACTCTTATTCTTCATGTTGTTATGGTTGTTGTTGTTGTTGTTGCTAGCATTGTTGCTGTTGCTTCTGATGCAACTATTGCCGATGGTGCTCGACTGCCGTATAGTCGTCTGCTTTCGGCGGATGTTCGTGGTGCCTTGCCGGTGAACACTGCGCTTGGGGCCGCAGCAGTGGTTTGGCATGCTTTGCGACTTAAGACTTCCATAATTAGTAGTCTCGGAGGGACCCTTGTCTTTCCTCCTTGCTTGGCTTGCAGGCTCACGGGAATCACCAAACCATCTGCTAACTTAGATGCCTCTGACTTGAAAGATGTGGTGGTGGTAGTAGAGTAGTTGCATCTGAAAAGGAGTATGCTTACTTTAGTAGCTACTTAATGCGCATTCAATGTGTGAAATACTTGGCACGCAATACACAGTTTACGCTGACCGACTAGCAAAATGCTTCATGCTTCTACACGCAGAGCCTGGCTGATGTTGACATATTGCTCCATGAGTAGGTTGAATGACAAATGAATTTTTAAGCACGAGCATGCAATGCTCATGTATTGAGATTGAACCAGAAGATGTCAGCTACTGACCAGTGTTCAGCCTCCATACTCGTAGCCTGGCTGATCTTAACATTGTTGAAAAGTTTCCTACTCGTAGCATGTAATGCCCATTGGTACAATGACATGTAACCGTCAATGGCATAAAATGACACATGTTTGCTTATACCTTCGTTAACTTAACTAGTCTCATGCCAAAAGTCTTTACGATTCACATATACTGATGCCATGCTCATAAAATCCTATTGTTGCGTCATCCCTGAATCCGTTGTTGCTTTTCTTTTTTATTGCTGTCTCTTTATCAAGCCAGCAGTTCTCTCGAAAAACTAGCTAAGGCTTAGCTAGTACGCGTTGCTCTGTTATCTGGTCGGGTATCATTCGTGCGATGATTTATTACAAATATGCACCGGTATTTAGAGATTGAAAAAAGTGTAGGATATCATTTGCTGGAGAAATGCTTGAAAGTTTGACGCGCGTGTGTGTGTGTGTGTATATATATATATGGTCGCCCCCCCGTTGACAGACCATGCCCTTCCAGCTCACACGTAGCGCATGGTCTGTCATCGGGGGGAGGTGGCACTCAGCCCTCAAAAACTCAATTCCCAAATTTCCAAAATTTCCAAAATTCTCTCCCCCAATTTTCCGGATTTCCGAAATTTCCAAAAGTTCCAAAACCTCCGAAATTTCCAAAATTTCCAAAATTTCCGAAACTTCCAAATTTCCAAGAAGTCCGCCCTTATGTTTTGGAAATATCCTGTCCACTAGGTCGGGTCGTTTTGGAAATTTTGGAAACTTCGGAAATTTGGTGAATTTTGGAAATTTCGGAAATTTTAGAAATTTCGGAATTTTTGGAAAATTTTGAAATTTTGGAAAATTTTGAAATTTCCAAAATTTCCAAAAAGTCAGCCTTTATGTTTTGGAAAAATCCTGTCCACTAGGTCGTGCCGTTCTGGAAATTTTGGAAATTTTGTGAAATTCCGGAAATTTTGTGAAATTTCGGAAATTTTGTGAAATTTCGGAAATTTTGTGAATTTTTTGGAATTTTTGGAATTATTGGAAATGTTGAAATTTTTGGACTTGATTCTCAGGAGGGCTGATTGTGACCCATCCGATGACAGCCCATGCACTACGATTCACTTGCAACGGCAAGGTCTGTCAATACTCATGCCCATATTTAGACGGATATCTATCTATCTATATCTAGATATATATATATATATATATGTATGTATTGGTACTCCTACATATTCTATTGCCAATGCTAATACTGACATTGATCATTTGTTGAATGCTCAAGCTGATTCCAGCATTAATACTAACATTAATTACACGTCTATAACGCCTAGTACGAGTACGCAAGAGACAAACACAAATATTGATTGATCTTGCTATTAATACTCCTACGCATATCAATGAGCATATTCATATTGATATTAGTGTGCATTAATACCAGTACTAATACACACCTGCATGTACTGATGTATGCAATTATGCATACCACTGTATAAAAGTTCAATTACTTTCACTCTTTCATGTATTCAACTGTTAGTTTGTTCATGTGATGAGGAGTAATACTAATACAAGCATTCCTGCGAATGTAAATCATAATCATCTTATGGTACTAACGCTAACACCACTACTATTACTTATCACAATATTTATACTAACATCAATATTTGCATAAGTATTCATACTCCTACGAGTACGAATACTTAAACTCTTGTGGTGTTAACAGCAATGAATGCTATCACCAACACTGATACGGACACTGACAATCGGTTGAATATTCGAGAATGCCAGTACTATTACCAGCATGAACACTTATATTATGGCTAGTACGGCTATGAATTGTCCTAATTCAAACATCAACATTAATACTCCTACGAATACCAATAATATATTCGTATTGATATGAGTACGAAATCTTTACTAGTAGACACTGCATATACTAATGTACATAAAAATACATACCACTATCTTAAGATACAGGTATATACATTAGTGCATTCACGTACTATATACTAGTGTACTCATGCACCAGTTGTACTAACATATCAAATATACTAGTATACACGTATACAGATATGTTATTGTTCGAATACATTCATGTATTGATATACGAATCTGCTAATATACAATATACGAAACTATCAATAAACTAACATATCAAAACTAGTTCTAATATTGATACCAATACTAGCACTTCTGCGAATATAAGCTGCTATAAAACCCAGCATTAAGACTCACACTGATACTAGCATTGGTGCTGTATTACTGACATTGACACTGGCACTAGCGCTAACTCTAACACGAACACGAGCACTGACACTGACATATATTTACTAATATTGACATGTATACTTACAGCAAACACTAGTACTAATACTAATAATAATACTCATCCTAATATCGATACTTCCACAAAACTATTACGTAACTCATGTGCCACACGTTTGGTGCATGCGTCCTCAATACATGGCATGTTAAAGTATACGTTGTATTTCTACTGCAAAGACTTTACTTTACAGATTATCGCCGGGTGTGGTGTGTTTAGATACAATATCTCAGCCGAGTCACCTGCCAAGAGTACACTGTCACAAGGCATGGTCTGTCAACCGGGGGGGGAGCATATATATATATATATATGTGTGTAACACATATATACAACACATATATATATGTATATATATATATATATATAGGGAGGCTGCGCAGTATTCCCCCCCTCCCTTGGGTTTTTGCACAAAGCCTGAACTTCAACAAGTTTGTGACCTTAGACCAAACTTATAAGCCCACCTAAAGTTTATAAACCCAGGCAAAGCTTATAAACTCTTGATATCCTTGAATCTGGACCAACGCATATAAACAACCGTGAGTAAACATGTCTTTGTCCAAGTCGAAGCCAACATAAAATATGCAATATACAATGATTAAGGATGTTTCTTACACTGCTCGTTCCAACACTTATCTTCCCCTTACGTGTTCTTCACCGCTTCTACAGACCTACTTGGCAGACTAGCGCAAGAAGCCGCAAATCCTAAGTACTTGCACCTATCATTCGAACCATCCCTGTTTTCACAATGCTGACCAGCCGAAGCCCGTACAACATCGTGAATTCTACAACAACCTCGTCGAGACCCTGTTACAAGTGCTAGAACCCTTGCCTTGCAAACATCGATACATTTTCGTATTTCATGCCTGTGCGACTGGTGTCTAAACCCTTGTAGATCCAAATTACTGGCACATGCACCTTTAGTCAGTAATCTGGTTCAGTCCTGCCCTACGGCGAACTAATTTCAGAACTAAGAGTGTTAGATGTTTGTATTGCAATACTGCAATGCCGCTAGAGTGTCTGTTTATTATGTATTGCTTTGGAATTTGGGCTACATACAGCTCTGAATAACCTATCCCTGTGCCCGTATGCGAGTGTTTTTAAATGCTGGCCTACCCGGTTTATGCGGGCATTTGGGGGTTGCATTCCTCAACTCTGTATAATGCCCCAAAATAAATCCAAAAACTTGCATACTATACACATGCTTAGCAAATATTGTATAGAGTGCTTCTCCTGTGGGACAATATGCATAGAGTGTCGGTTCTTAAACTTGACTTTAAGACTTTATCTCTTTATACCGAGTGACGAAACGTTTGTCTTGTATCTGCATATCGGAACCACCTCGTAGAGCCCACTGCGAACCATAAAGCCTCATGTAGCTTGTCCGCATTGTGAGATCATAAGCAGTCTGGACGATGCAAAATACCGCTTTCCCTTACAGTGAGCTCGTATCAGCCTTATCACGTGCATGTTCTGTTGACTTTGCTAGTCCCACGCCCTGCTACAAAGATGTTTGGGTCTTGTGAGCACGACCGGAGCCCTATTGAACCCTGTTAGAAGCCATTGTGACATTCCAGAACGTCATTCCCCGTGTTAGAGATAAAAAGTTAAGCACGCCGCGCCCTCTTCCCCAAAGAGGGTTTATCCCGATGTGTTTGAAACAGCGTTGCTAGTAGTGTTCTACGTGCCAAGTGAGGAAACTTAACAGTTTGTAAGCTGCAAGGTTTGGTTTCTCGCCACACATATTCTCGTCAATCTTGTCTTGGTTCCTTGGAATGATGTTTGGATATAACGTCGTCTATGTACCAAATGATGAAAGACTACCAAGCTGTACACCAAAATACTGTTCCTCCTGACAACTGAGGTCTTGTCAGTCGTATCTGAAGTTTCTGTGCGGCTTGATATTTCAATGTTGACAACACGTACTGAGCTATTGTAACCCCGATAGACGCCACGTGGTGTTCCTCCACACAATGATTCCTGGATGAATGACATATAAGTGCCTATTCGCTTAGTGTATACATAGATTGCCCTCCATGTACTGGAACAGTCAGATCATGAAAACGATCCTGCGGCATGGCCTTTCCGCTGAAACCGCAGGAAGTTGCACATATGCGAATTCTGACATTGCATCATTGCTCGAAAAAACGAATAAATGCTGGATACCTAGGACCATCTATTCTGCTAGTTTCTTAAGCTGTTTCATTACATTTTCAACCTTCTTGAATTGCCTCAACAATCCAGTTCTTTTGGTTTAGGTGCTGGTGAAGTACTGATGAGATAGAATCTTTCGTATGTTTTATTGTGCAATGGGACACTCCCAAAGTGTATAAACCACAACATTGATTTATAACCCTGGTTTTCCTAACCTCCAAACATTCAGTTTACCTTTATGACGAGTAGGGCGCGAAACCAATAACCGACAAACCGATTGAACTATTTCACCAGTCGGTTTGATCCTTCGCGTGATTCACAAAATTGATTTATAACGCGGGTTTTCCTAACCTTCAAACATTCAGTTTACCTATATGACGGGTAGGGCTTGAAACCATTAACCAACAGATCATTTTCACCATTTCACCAGTCGGTTTGATCCTTCGAGTGGTTTGGTACCCAAACCACCCTTCATTTCCTTCATGCACCGCTTCACCAATTAACTTGCTCCTATGAGGTGAGGAGGACTCGCCATAAGGGGAGGACAACGCACCCCAAACCATTTCACCATATCTCCATTTCACGAACTCACCATTTTACCAGTTAGTTTGGCCCTATGTCTAAACCCATAAACAATTTCATCATTGCACCAACTAATTAGATTGGCCCTATCTTTGAACCCATAAACCCTTTGCACCATTTCACCAATTAGTTTGGCCCTATGTAGAATCCATAAACCATTCCATCAGTCAGTTTGGCCTTACCCCGTAAACCATTTCACCAATCAGTTTGGCCCTAACCCAAAAACCATTCCACTGTTTCACCAATTGGTTTGGCCTTAACCTACAATCCATTTCGCCATTTCACCGATCAGTTTGGCCCAGCCCCTAAACTATTTCACGAACTAGGTCTGACCATATGGGGAAATTAATGGTGAAACGGTGAAATAGCGAACCGGCCTGGCCTCTGGGGGAAATGAAGGGTGAAATGCTGAAATGGTGAGCCGGCCTGACAATATGGGGGAACTGAATGGTGAAATGGTGAAGTTGTGAATGCGTGCATTGCTGTGCGAGATCACGAAATGCAGGGGGGGTATATAACATGACCCATATATATATATATATATATATATGTATGTATGTTGTGTATATATATATATAGAGAGAGAGAGAGATGGAGCAGCGCACACATACTGCGTCCCATGCGCGACAAGCTGCAGCGGGAAGCGTGAAGAGTGCTGGAGATGCTGCCGTAAGTTATCTCGGTAAAGAAACAGACATACCGCACGCCATCATATTCCACCACCGTTCGCTGACATGCCTTGCAGGCAGAAGCGAAGCTGTGATAGTGAGCTCTAAGGCACAATCCAAGCAAAAAGAGAAACCATTATCATAAAGATGGGTGTCTTCTTTGTCGGCAGCTTCCGGGCATGACAAAGCCACAGAAAAGTCGCTGCAGTCGACCAGCTCTTTGACCTCATCACTAATTTCACGTCTCATTTCGAACGCAGCCATGGAACCTCATGTCCGCCAAAGTCTCCACAGAACAAACTGTGACCAGGCACATCTTTGACTGGCAGGATAGCTTGCTGCCCGTTTCCTTGGCAAAATCAGGCTGAACCACCTCGATGAGGGGCTTTCATTTCTTCGACGAAGAGGCATTCGCACATAAATCATCAGTCTTGCAGATCCCTACATTGGATCTGCAAGGCTGACTAGGCCCTGCATCTACGGTCAGGAGCCGTGTAGAGAGCGCGCAGCTTGCTACATTCCAGGACCCTGCCACCATGTGTCGTGCAAGATTGCCCCTTGGCCCCCCATGTTGTAAAACTTGCGAGCGCTGCGTCGATTTCGCGCCAACTACCCCCATACACTTTCTTGGAGTGATAAGCCCTCTGCTGCGCAGAGGCAATATGCCAAAGACTCTGATTCTACCTCGCAATCTCCGTTTCGGACCTGCAAAGATCTGCAGAGGCCGAGGTCGAGACTCGAAAGCGATGCCAAAAAGAACGGAAAACACACAACAGAAAAAACAAAAGCAGCAGTACAACGGATTGCAACAGCCAGTCTCTCGATTGCACAAAGCTTCTCAAAAGCTCGACGGTCCGTGCTCCCAGCGATGAGCGCGAATGGCTCACACCAATGGCACCATCTTGCTTCTGAATCAGCAAATCGTAGACATCAGCTGTACCTGGCATTGGCTGCAATCGCTGGATTTGCTGCAAACCTGCTAAGTCGCTCGGAGTGCCGTAGTCTTCAATCGCTTGGCATTTGAAGATGCAGGTGACCAGAACTGCCAATGACAGCATTCCATTGGTGTATGTATCTTGCAAACTTCCGGCTGAAGCTCCGCTGAGAACAGAGCCAAACTGCTGAGGCAAAAACGTAAGGCGAGTAGAGTCGAGTCGCTACCTTGCTCCCCGTTTCCCGCTCTCTGAGACCAGCCTCACAATTCAGTTTTCTCCAACTCGCTCCTGCCCCGTGCTGCGAAGCGACAAGACGCCCTGGCCGGGCCTTTCTATGTCCCAATCCAGATGAAGACTCCTGCACAGCTTCTCTGCTTCCGGCCTTCCGAGAACACTTGACAGTGTCCTCAGACTGATAAAGTTTGGTCGGACTGTGTGGTCAACCATCGATCTCAGCATCTCTTCAGCTGCCCTGCAATTCTTGGGCCGTGCCTCCACACAAGCTTTAAAAAACAGATTGTACATGACCAGGCCGAGTTCACCTCCAGTCTCACGAAACCTCTGCTGCCAAAACCTCACACCATCAACATCTCCAATGGAGGCTCGCCCTTCCATGAGGATGCCAAACGTGACCTCACTGGGCCTGCAGCGTTGGGACATGCTCAGGAACAGATTCTCTGCCTTCCTAACCTGCTTTGCTTTAGCATAGGATTTCATGAGGGTGTTATACTCGATCTGCTGCGGTTCACCCATTTTGTTCGCCGCTTCCCACCACCATTCTGCTCTTTCAACATCGCCAGCAGTCGCCGCTGCATCCATCAGCATCCTCAATATGCGGCGCTCGACTGGAAAGCCTGTCTTCACCATTCGTACGTACCAGGCTTCGGCGGAGTGCACATCTCCAGATCTGGCCGAGACATGAATCAAGCTGCCGTATGTCAGCTTACTGGGCATGACAGAGGAGCGCTGCATTTCGCGGACGACAGATTCAGCTTTGGATACTGCATCTGTCCCTGTCCCAGCAAATGCAGAAATTACAGAATTGTAGCTGATCGCATCTGCAGAGATGCGGTTGGCTCCCATATCCTCAAGCCAATGCACAGCCGCGTCTGCCTGCTGAGTGCGCGCTTGCGCGTTTAGAAGGGCATTGTAGCAAGGCTGATTGGGATGGACCGTCGCAGTCTTCGCCTCAGTAAACCAAGCCAGAGCCAAATCTGCAGCGTCAGCTTCGGCGCAAGCAGCAATGACAGCTGAATAGACAAAGGTGTTGGTTTCAACCATGTTGGCATCCATGATTGCAAGGAGCTCGCTTGCACTTGCCACGTCCCTTTCCGCACGGATGCCGACAACAAAGGTTTGTGCATCTGGTGTGAGCCTGCGATCAAGCATCCTATCTATCCAGGGAACTGCATCGACACGTCCATACTGGGCCTTTACCGTGATGAACACAGATAAGGCCTGCTGAGCTTCAAGCCCATGAGCAATGCTCAAGTCCACAAACTTTTCCGCCAGCGATATATGGTCATGCTCAACGCATGTACAGATAAGACTGCGCAGAATGTAAGGTCGCTCCTTCAATCGCGTACTTTGGACCAGCTGCTCAAGTATTGGCTCGAAGTCGAGTACATTCAAGCGCAGCCGGCTCTCTAGAGCCAATTCTATCCACACCGAGACCTTAAAGTATGTAAGCGGGTTTCGAAGGAAGGCACTGCAAAGAGCTGCAATATGCTTCGACTGAGGTTGGCGAAATGTTGCAGCCGCCGCATGTTCATGCACCCATGCGACCATCCAAGACTCTGCTTTCAGCACATCAGTTTCGGACAACTGATCGCACATTTGGCCTCTCAAATCTCCCAAGCCGTGATATCCAAGCTGCAGCAGCTGGGCCAGCAGAAGTTCTGCTTGCAAGGTGCATCCTTTAGCCAAGAATGCTTCGAGCAGTCTTTCGCTCGCCCTAAAAATGACAGATCTGGCAGCCTCATCGCGCAGACTGTGTGAAATCAACCGCTCCATGAAGATTTCGGCCCGAAAAAGACCTGGCCAGCTTCCTTCTTCGACGTAGCAGCTGATGATCCGGGATGCAAGCTCAGCAGTGCATAAGGGCAGTGCTCCCTGCGTTTGGATCGCTTGAAGCATGGGTTGCAGTTGGAGTTCTGCAAGATGAGGTTCTTTCTGATCGCACAGCTCCAGGATCTTGGATTCCATCTGTGATAATGACACCACTGACTCACGGCGCCACGTACGCAGCTGTTTCAGAGCCCTCTCTGACGGCACGGCATACATCCACTCCTTGAAACTAGGTACTCCAGCCTGAAAAGTATCATGCTGAGACTTGGCACGCTGAGAGCCTTCCACTCGGCGATCAGCGTAGGGCACACGCTTTGTCTTGGTCTTTGGCATTCGGCGGCAGACCAGCGTCGGCTTCAAACCAGCCGAGGTGAGGTTCTGATACCAGCGAGCTGCCTTGGATGCTTGGCCAGCCTTGGAATAAATCTCTGCAATACGGGCGAAAACCGAGCTTTCGCTTTCACCCTCCTTGGCCATGGCCTTCAATGCCCTTGTTCGTTTGGGTCGTCGCGGGGGACTCTTTCTAGAGATATTGAGAGTCAGCATAATGAAAGACACTTTGCGGATGTGACCAAACCGGCTGAAATCCTTGCTCCCCACCGAAACTCCTTGTGTCACTGCCTGACATTTTGCACCGGAATGGAAGGCACATCCTTCCGGTCTGCACAAGGCTGCGCGTGTAGCTTGCAATGCAGCGCAGGCCGCCATTACAGGAGCGTATGCCAATCCTTTGAGCCGATCAAATAGAATCGATCCAAGCGATGCAGACTCACACATCGGAACCCGTGAGCTCTCGACATGACAGCAGGCCTGACCGAGAGGTTCTGAGATTCTGCTTGAGGGAAAAGATCCCAGGTCAGTGGATCTACAAAGCTACTTGCCGTGCACTGTCTGTTGCAGACACGAACCTCTACTTGCTGCAGCCCTGTCTTAGGGCGTCAGCGAGTCACCTTGCTGCAGGCTGAAAGCACAAGCTTTAGGATGCAAGCATGGAAGCCAGAATTCCAGAAACACATCCCGTGAAGCAATAGATTTCTGAGATATTGAATTCAACCCAAGCTTTGGACAGCACAGACCAAGTCGAAAGAATCCCTAAAGCCCAGGAACACCCCTATAAGCCAAACGAAGAAACATGACCGATGCAATTTGGCAAAGAAGCTCGGGCCAGCTTTCACTGGGATGCCCCCGGATGTGGAAAGCGTCATCAAAAGAGTCCAATTTGCCGAAGTATGATCACAAGAACCAGGAAGACGATCATGGCAACGAACACGGGAATGAACCTTCACGAAGCAAAACTGTGGAGTTAGATGTGCAAAGTACACCGAGCCACCTGAGTAGTCGATTTTGTATCTATGCAGCAGAGGTGCTTCTTCCAGAGCCCAAAGTCTGGCCATGCTAAGCCTTGGCAACAAAAGCAAAGCTAGCAAAACATGTCGGCAGCATGCGCAGACATGCACATGCCCCCCCCTGTACATGCATGCACTGCTTGCAGCCGCAGCTCCCAAGGCTGACAAATAAGTGCCCCAATCTCTGCCTGCATTTGCAGCCCAAGCCCAGCCACTTTGCGCAGAGTTCCACACACACACACACACTCTTTGGGACTTCATCCATCCGCCTTCGGTGGGCGTCAGCAGCTGTGGGTCTTCGTTCGGTTCTTCTCGAGCAATGCCGACTCGTCGACCCTGCGCCTTGACAAGGGCAGATATTCAACTAAACCGTCTCTCCATCATGAGACGTTTGGAGCTGCGCCTCTGCTTGCGTAAGGACCTTCACTCGCATCAGGTAGACGGTTTTCGGCAGGTACATGCAGACTAGCACATGCCCCATGCGAAATGAGGGGAGGACATACATCGTCATGTTCACAGAGCCCACATCTTCCTCCATTTACAGCTCGGAGGAAAGCTCAAATCCTTTCTTGCTCCCGGCCTGCTCGCCATCGTAAAAGGTAATGTCGCTTGGACCGATCGTCAGAGCGTCGGAGTCTCGCGCAACCCTTTTAGAAGGCAGAACTTTCAACGCTCCGGTAGTGAAGGAACGAAACGAAAGGTCGCCTTTCCAAGTACTTGCCCAGGTCGAGGTCGAAGCTTCCGAGAAACGTGTCTCCCATCAGCCTCGTCGTCGATTGTACTAGATTTCAAGCAGTTCCGTTTCCACTAGTGGCCCGCATGGTGCGAGCGCGTTCTCTTTCATGCCCGCTGCACCATGACCGAAGAGCAAGACGCAGGCAAGGTGCTCATGATGATGCAAGCTGACGGTCATGGTACAAGACCAGGAAGGCATCTTGATACGTGGGTAGACCTGAGACGCAAAGCGTTCACGAAGAACCCAGTCGACTGTCCTTTGGTCAGGGCACCATTCGCCAGTTGAAGACGGCTTTGCCATCCACAGAGTTGAAATGGACCTTGGCAAGTCTCAGGCGAGCTGCATTGCCATGAATTCTCGCCAGCACCAAATTCCGGCAAGGAGCGTCAGTCTGTTGCAAAGCATCATATTCACCACCATATTCTTTGCAGTCCAGCTGTGTGTGTATTTGCACATTTGTGGAATCACCACTCCTCGCGACACACCGCTACATGCCTGCAACACCGCTCAAGTTTGCCTCACTTGGTGAAGTCGAGGGGATGCTCCAAGCCAAGTAGCATCAGCTTCACACCACTCGCCGTCCAAATAACCAATCGGACTTCCAGCCTGACAGTTGCAAGGTCCGACTATGTCGAATCAGCAGAGACGAGGCATACGCAAATTTGAGGCTCGTAGCTCGGTTGTGGGTGGCTTGCTGAGAGTCGATGGCTTGACGGCAGCAGCATCAGATGATTCAATCATCTCCACCCACCTCAAGTGCACACGACAGATGTCACATGGTCCTACTGCCCTTCAAACCTTCGCCTTTCCCGCTAAGTCTGGTGCATCTCCAGGCTTCCCCGATTTCTGCCCGGAAATTCTGGGCTGTGGAGGGAGCGATTCTCCGTCGGCAGCATTTGCTTCCTGCAGACGCTCGGTGATGCTCCGTGGCGATTCTGTGAACACTCCGGAGCTCCTGTTGCCACTTTGCCACAAACTTGAATGCCATCGATCTTCCAGATCTATGACAGTGCCTGGGCTGGTCCACAGTGACACCAGAGGATGTGAAGGTGCCTAGAGTCCCGGCTGACTCACTCGGAAACTTCCGACGCAATAAGGGTTCCGGCGACCGGAGTATATGAAACTCCGAACACAAGACATCCAACCCAATGACATGATAACTATGGAATGCCACTTCATTTGAAGAAGTTCACATTTGCTATGAACAAGCGTGCAATCGCCCGAGTGCATCCAAGGAAGGTCGACATGTGTGCTGTCAGTCATGTCGGCAATCACCAAATCTATTGATCTATTAGGCAAATCGCCGCCAATGACCGAATCCTGCAGAGCAAGCTCTTCCAGGGATTTGATGGTCACCTGCCCGACACATGTAAAGCTTTGCAAGCAGAGTTCTTTTAGAAACAGGAACTTGTCGCAGCCTCCAGTCGCCAGTCTTCTGGAAGCGAGACGTCTCTGGCTTCGATACGGTGGAAGTCAGGGGTATTTGTCTGCATCTGCGCCATGTTTCGCATTGATATCACGTGTTCCCGCCCAAGGCTCACTTCAATGTACGGATCTGCAAGACCCGTGCTGCTGTAGTGGATG
This sequence comes from Symbiodinium sp. CCMP2592, assembly GCA_905221615.1. Taxonomy (NCBI): domain Eukaryota; class Dinophyceae; order Suessiales; family Symbiodiniaceae; genus Symbiodinium; species Symbiodinium sp. CCMP2592. The sequence continues at coordinate 293,262 of CAJNDT010004434.1, forward strand.
CAGACTGCCTTTACGAAATACAGGCGAACGCGAATTCTTGGTGGCACAGATTCCCCGTCGTGAAACTTCTTGAACAATGTGTCTTCAGAAAAGGCAAACTCATCCAGGGTGTGGTCATGCCCGTAACTTGTTTTCAATTTCATGATATCTTCGCCCTGTATCTCAGCAGGTTGCTTCTCTGCCTTCGTCAGCACGACCTCGTCCAATCCAAGGCCGTCTCCCTCTTCGGCATCGTCGTTTTCATCACCCTCGTCAACCTCTTCGACGTCATCTTCAGGAGTCGACTCCCATCCATCCACCACCTTAAACGCACACTTGACAAATCCAAACACCTCGCCGGTTGTAAAGCTCCAAGAGGAGCTTTCTCGAAAATTCACTGTGTCTTGGTTCTTGCTCAGGCACATGGACCTGTACCAAAAGCAAGAGTCGAAGGGAGCCGAGTTTTCCAAGCTTCCGCTCACAGACTTCCGTGAACCGGCTTCCTTGACTCTGGCGCCCTGCCGCGGTGAAAAGCTAATCTCCTTCCGCATATTCAAGGATTGGCAAGGTATAGCAGGAACCGGCCGTTTCACAGCAAGGGATGATTTCAGAGGTTGTGGCACTCCAGCGGGATCTATGAAACCAGCCTCCTGAACTTCGTCCCGAACCTCCGTCTTTAATCCCTTGTGCACCTGCTGTCTCCATTCCTCAATGCCCTTGCGCAAGTCGTCAAGGCTTTGCTGCTGGAACTTGTCCTTCGCTGCAAGTTGCTGGCGCGCCTCCCGAAGGAGTTTTGTTATGCGATCCTGCTGGGCATCATAGGGTTTCGACAAGCTAACACCATCCAGCCAGCAACAGGGCCGCCTGTCTTGCAGGCTGACCAACACGTCACCGATGTGATACGACTCATAGCCAACCGAAGCTCCAACGGATGATGGCGGCTCATAGACATGAATGACAAGGTAAGGCTCGAAGGGCGCTTTCTCCGGAAGGAGACACTGCAACTTGCCAGCTGTACAGAAGTCAAAGTTCTTGCCCTCCGTGTTCAACGCCATGATCTTGGTGGTCCAAGGCTTCAACCGTTTGGCCCTCTCCATAGTAGCGGCGACCTCGGAAAACTTGAATTCGATTTTGTCCTTGGCATGCTGCTTCCCGGGCTTTGGGGATGCAGCCTTGGATAAAGGAGATGAGAATGAGCCGACCTCAACGGTCACGACGGGCCGAGAAGCATGCACAGTGCCTGCAGCTGAACCCAAAGACTCAACACGCGGCAAAGGCAAAATGTCACGCAGGCCACGGAGAGAAAAGTGGATCGTAGCTCTCCTCAAACGGCAAATGTGATGCCTCTCGTCAAAGCTCTCCGAGGGATGCGGCCACATGTCCCGGGGACCCAGAGACGGCTCATGGCGGTGTTTGTAAAGAAGCAGCTCAAACGCTACTAGCATTTCCCCCACACACCGCGAACCGTTTTGATCTCCAAACAGCTTGATCCACTGTGGCTTCAAGATGTAAGGCTCCCACCTTCCCGCGTCATCCTTGCGACGCATGTGCGAATAGACACAGACTGCCTTCCCAAGCTCCAGGTTTCTCACCTGGCCTTCCTGCCACAGTGAAACCGAGATCGGTTCTGTTGCAGGTGGCTCCCGTGTCGAGTCGGAGCAGAGCAGAATCTTCAGTTCGACAGCCTGCATCCACATCGGTCTCGGACCCGCAATGGCCTCCGTCCTTCTGGACATCCCCGTGCAGGCAACGGTGACGCCGAACTTGCCCGCCATAATGTCACGGCGGATAGAAGAATGTTGAATCTGCCGCGCAGTGAAACAGTAAGCTCGCAGGAGGTAAACCATCGGTTTCACAGGCTTTCTCAAACTTCGCGAGTCAGCATTTTGGAAAGTGGACCGCAGGGAAACTAATACCGAAGCAGATGCACCTGCGTTGCTGTTCAACAGCGGGTGCAAAGGTATCGACACAGGCTTCACGGCTTCTGAAGGGCTTCCTCGAAAGAAATCTGTAATGCGGACGTTCGCGAATGCAACTCGTCTCGAACTCTGCAGATATCCTGACGTGTACAGGCTGATGGTGACTGATGGCTGCGAGTCTTCTGCTTCCTTGGAAGGCGACACAGAATGCAAGTCCTCTTTGGCGGTAGCATTCCGAAACATCACTCGGAAAAGCAGCACATCAAAGCACCAACTTGGCTATGCACTGCAGTCATGGCGACCAATGTCTCGACCCGGCCGGACTTCTCGTTGAAGGAAAATGTTTTGAAGCCCAAGGTCTCTCCTGTCATCCACGGCACTCACGGAGTCTGACAATCTCTTGGCAATCGCGACACGGCAGAGCCACACGCTCCAGTCCTTCATCTTTTTCATCAGCGAATGTATCGGTCCCTGGCAGAACCAGGAATGGTACTAGACTGGCTTGGCTTCTACAAAAAAGGCAGACCGCGACCAAGAGCTGGATAGCTGCTATGACCCGCGGAAACGTTCACTGACACTTGACACTTCGCTCGACACAAATATGTTGGCCTTCAGACGGATCGTCCATAGGAGCAGCATCATAGGAAACCTTAGGCACTCCAAAACCGTCCCTGATGTCCACAAAAGTATTTCTAATTGAATCGGCATCGACAGAATGCAGGCGTGAATCCCACTTCGTAGATCCTTTCACGGAGCCAAAGCTGACTTCAACCTTCGGGAAAGCACGCGAGCTTGAGAAGTTCAGGGAAGGCAGGATGGCGAAAGCTTTAAGGCTCCGACTTGGCACTGCCGAGCTTCTGCCCCAGTAACCTGATTTTGCAACGAAAACCAACAAGACTCAACACCAAGATCTGCAAGTTGTGACGGCAGTTGTGCATACGATGGCACTGCAACAACATAACCAGCAAACAACAGCCTCGACGGAAGAAGCGCACAGTCTCGTAACCTTTGGACTTTAGACGTACACATGCCTCTGCAACTGCACCTAGGCAAGTGGAACGGAATTTCCTTTAAGGTACAGATTGTGTTCATACGCCTTTGCTGTGCCACTGCACTCGTTGTGAACACTCAAGTACAGCGAAGCTGGAACAGCTGAATCACCAGCCCACAAATTTCACCCAGCAGCCATGTATACATCCGCCATGATGGACAGCTGTACCATGGCTGGTTCCAGCTCAAATCTAGCAGGCAATGACTTCTGAGGCTGTAGCTCCTGCACAGAGTTGGCATCTGGCACAACAGAAAGCCGCAAACTTGATGGGGCACATGTCTGCGCGTGCAGGTGACTTAAAGCAAGTTAAGGAACAAGAGAGCTTCCCTGTGTTTGAAAAAGCAAAACCCAGCCCTGCCCATAAAGACACTCCTTTACATGTTTTGCTGAGCAGTGGTCGCTAGTCCAGAACACCACATCTAGACAACCGTGGCACGACACCAAGGGAAGCGAACGCGTCCCCCTCGAACCTGACACGCTCGCCAGGTTTAGTCGCACATGATCCCCGATTTCATTCTCGAGGGTTGTGAGTTGTGGAGGTTGGGAAAATCGAAAATGGGCAGAAGTCGCACCAAGACGAGTCTACACACGACGAGCCCAACAATCAAATGTGATGATTACACTAATTACAGTGAACGTCCTGTAGAAGAACCAACTGCTTGGGACCCTGAGCCCCCCAGCGGGATTCACAAAATTCAGGTTGCTTCAAAATTGAAACCCTTAAGGTACCCTTGCTTTCGGGGTCAAGTTCTTATTTTATGTTGGGTGGAAGTGGTTGTGTTGTGGCTTGGCTTGTTAAACCCCAAACCTTCGACATTAAACTCTCCCAGTGCCCGCATGGCTTGACTGTCGCATGGGCAGGGCAGGAGTGAGCAAAGGCAACATCGAACTAGTGTCACACACAATTTGCTTTTACCCGGGCAGCGGCAGGCAGGGGCGTGTGCTTGCAGTGTGTGCTTGCGTGTTGTGTTTGCTAGCATGTGCACGACAAATTCAAGAAGAATGGAGCCCAGAACGTTGCAAGGCACCAGCAGTTGATTAACACCCAGACCGGAACGAGATCCTGTGGGGAGGCTTGTGAAAGCAAAAACTAGTGATCATTGCCGCGTGGCGTCGCCTCTTTGCTCCTGTTCGTTATGTTTATCGTTCCAGATGGCAAGAATCGAAGTGCTTGCGTTAGAGACCACATCGACGTCATATATGCGAGTGAAGACTAGTCCCGAAGCTGACCGGCACAGTCCCGCTGAGAGTTTGCCGCTGCTTCCACAGGACGTGCACTACATGAGGTTAAAAAACAGCACCAGCATCCGAGACGCGCAATCTAGACTGATCGGACTTTACACAAAACCACATACTCGAGGCTCCAGAAACGACAACTTCCCCGAAAACAACAGCTTCAGACAGGTATGTTCCTCTGCCGGAGCTTGCAGCCCAAGCTCATGATGGCAGATGCTGCTGCGGTGATTCCATTGCAACTTGTGGTCGATGTCATAACCCCCAAGAACGCAACGCAACAGGTAGAAAGCTTCCTGTTTATGTACTCGCAAGGAGCGATAGGACTAGCGACACTCCTCGTCGGCGTCCAATGGCTCAACGGATCCAGACACGAGCAGACGCCCTTCCAGCGAAGCCAATTGATGCCCTATCCACTGACAAGCAACTGCCCACAGCGCAGGCCTTTGAAAACATGTGCCTCTGGCTCCTGGCAGTACATGCAAACAGAGCAGCGACATGACTTCCTGCCTTTTTTCCGGTCCTTGTCTCCACCGCTTGACAGCTGCAACTCCTAAGTTTGCCAATGTTCCAAAGAAAAAACGGCCGCAACGGCAACTAAAGCAACGATTTAGTGATAATTCGGAGTCGACATTCAACGACTAGAAAGCAGGACGTTGCAAGATCCGGTGGTGGTGAAAATTTCATCACGGGACTAAACAGCCGTACCAGTCTGACTGGACATGCTGAGTCTGCTATGAACTCTCCGAAACCCAAAAATCCAAAAACAAAGGCGAGACGAGGGATGACAAGGCACTCTGTGCCCTGGCTTAGTGAACGAAGTGTCTGAACAAAGCGAGAGTCTGCGAGCTCGTCTGCATCCCAACCGTACAAGTTGAACCTGGACATGGCAATCACACGTGTCTCATCGCAGCATGCAAACCTCAGACCTTCTGCTGAGAACCTCCAAGTCCTGAAGATAAGGGGAGACAAGATACCACCGCGGTGGCAAAGCATGACTTCGCAGTTCACTGAAAGAAAGAAGCCCCTGGGCCAAAAGCTCCTCGGAACATAGGAACTTGCTCTTGACGGCTGTCCGATAACTGCTGCACTCTGACTCTGACTTGCAAAGCGGGCACATCCGGCGAGAACCAATTGCAACTCCATAGCTTGAGAATGATGGTGTCCTCACCGTGTGACTGAAAATTCTCAGGCACAGCTGTCTGGCAGGACAATGGGCAGCACATCGCACCATCACATTGTCACATGCCACATCGTGCCGGGCTCCTCATAAACTGGAGTGACGACTGGAATTTGAAGGCACTCGTTGAACGTGTACTGTCGCACCTGCTTGCCTGGCGAAAGCCCCCTCCTTTTCTGCTCCGCTGGAAGCGAGATTTGAACAATAACAACGCGTTTTGCGCGAAAGTGGCCCCCAGCGCCCAGCGGCCTGTCGAAGTCTTCACCAGGCAGCCGGCGAACTCAACTGTGACGTAGGGACTCGGTGCCTCGCCGCAAGGCTTTTCGGCAGAACATGCTATATGCCGCTACCAGCGTAATACTAGTACCTGTAGTACCTCTCAGGTCTCAGGATCGCGCTCCAGCATTGTCCTGCAATTCCTCACAGCACAAGCCGGGCAGCTCAACAGTCTTCGTGCCAACGCACCGAATCAGCTCTTCGTGCCCATATTGGCATGAACCCGACTATCCGCTTGACAGGATCGTCTCAACTCGTCCTCCACACGGAACATGTTCAAGCGTACGTAGTGCGCGCGTCCTGCAACCCCGCAGAACAACTTCGATATCAATCAGGACATCCCATTGGTTGAGGCAGGTTCACCAAGAGTTCTGGAAGGGAAGTGCAAACGGCACCTGCTTGGGCATCGACGGACTGTGTCAACACTGCACTTTCCAGGCCCTCGTGGTCCGCCTGGCTTGCCTCAGTCGCAAACATCAACATCAGCTCGGCGCAAGGCCAAGTCACAAAATCGGTTGGATCTTAGACTGCAGCGGCTGCTTCCTCGCCGGCTTCGACTTGCTCTGAAGTCTCGGCCATGCAAAGTTCAAAGTTGCATGTGAGCCAGTATACCATCAAGGAGCACCAAGGACCTGACCTGAAGTGACAAACTTGGAGCAAGCTCAAAAGGCTTTAGGACGAAGATGGTCACGTTGATGGTGCCGGTTACCGCAGGACTCAGGGCAGGAAACTACTTTTCCAAACAAAAGCCGTTCGCGTGCCAGCAGCAAAACGACCGATGCCTGTCGTCTCGCCGCAGTGGAAGCCATCGACGAGCATACCTTGTCTGAAGGGTCGCAAACGAAAGACCCTCTTCACTCTTTCTAAACAACACAAGGGAAACACCAACACATACGCACACACACACACACACCTGCAAACTCGCACGCACATGAGGACGACTGTGCAGACTGCTTACACTGGTGTGCATATGAATGTAAGATGCATGCAGACATACTGAACACCCACAAACAGCCTTACACACCTACCGACCTACCTCTACCTGTACTCTATACCGACAGAGAGACAGACGACAGACCGACAGACAGACGCAGACAGACACAGACAGCCACAGACAGAGACAGACCGACAGACATGCAGACAGGCAGGCAGGCCGGCAGACGGACAGACAGACAGACAAACAGACAGACAGCTAAGCAGACAGAAAAGCCGGCAGGCAGGCAAACAGAAAGACTGACATCCATCCATCCATCCATCCATCCATCCATTCACGCAGATGCTTCTCTTTTTCTCATGTTCTTGACATATACTTATACATTCGTTTATTCGGTGCATTTATCTATAAACACCTCCACATGTTCTCCATATGTGCCACAAACACTGCACGAACCTACCCAAACACAAACTGGTGTTTGACGCTCAGTGTCCATATCAACCTGCTATTTCATGAGATCGACACGGACTCTTTTCTGGAGAGGCTCAGATGATGCTGGCGCTTGTTCACGAACGACAGCTGCAGAGATGCTTTTCCAATGAGGAAGTTTCGCGTGAACCAGTTCCTGCCAACAACACCACACTCAGCTGCTCAAACACGGGCAACCGGCTTTGTCAGCAACCGCATCGCTCAACACCAATTTGAAACATGGTATCTGCAACTGCGGAGGCCTTGCGTATACTTTGAACTCAATGAAAGATGACTCGAACTCCTTCGGATAAAGTCCAATTCTCGGCCAAGTACAATGCTCATTCCTCACAGCAGCAGGAGCTGTCGGCATGCCAAACTATAGGAAAGAATGGAAAGGACATGTGTCTCGCTCAAAACTTAGCAAAGCTCCAAGGACAAAGAGAACTGCGACGCTCCAGCGTTTCTGTCTGGTACGAATACCCACAGCATTCAATGAGAACCTCGGTCAAGCGGTCGATGCCATGGTGCAAGCAACAAACTGAGACGGCGAACGATGTCGCACCACATGATGTCCACTGGACCAAGTGACAAAAGGATCACAAGGCGCTCCGTCTTGTGATTGCAAGCTTCTTCCTTCAAAAATCCGGAAGCCTCGTGGCAGGAGACTGTAAGCAGCTTGCATTGCAAGCTCCAGCATGCAACTCACCATGCGCTGACAGCCGCCTACTACGTAGTCTTGCATGCAGCAGCGCCGGCACGGGCTCAGGCAGAAATGCCGGCTAACTAGGACAGTTTTGCAAAGACATGGTGTAGTTAGAATGTAGTTGAACAGTTTAGCACATGATTTGCACATGTAGAACTACAAAGAGCAGCAAAGCAACTGATCTTTCATGTGGATCAAGAGGACTTTAGAAGTTCTGAACGTGCCCTGTTTGCTTTTGACTATGTCGTACTCGAAACTCAGGCAAGAGCCGATGTGAGCTAGATGACGCCCGCATGTGCAACCGGTTGGTTTAAGCCTAAGGCATGTACAATGAAACAAAAACGAACATGAGTTTATTGAGCAAAACCCACACCTCGGTTCGATTATGCTCCTCGTGTGTCTGCGGCTGGCTGGCTCATCCGGTTTTGGAGTGCGTGCACGTTGACTGCCCTGCATTTTTCAATACTGCCGCTCACTCAACGCAACAAATTGAATCGAAGAAACAACATGTGGACTCATCACTGCCACGAAACGACTTGGTTTGCACCATTCCCAATTGACTCGCCTACCCGTGGGTTGGATGGCAACACTTGCCGAGCTTTGTAACTTTCGTTGCGAGGATTACCCATTGCCCACCGCAGTCAATGGCGTCAAAAGTGTGCGTAAGGAACATGAGTGGCCATTTGGTCGTAGATTGCCTTTTTGAGGAGCTTTCTCGTTGTTCTGATTCTGTAGCTCCAGCAACGGCAACTAGGAGTCGCCTTTGCGAACTACTTTCTTTGAGGTGCCCAAAGATCCACAATGCTGCCCAGGTCGCCAACAGCTCAGCTGACGCTCCGCCTACTGTGATTTTCCACCTTCGTCGAAGAGGTACGGCGCATCGACAGGCGAACCGGGGGGCACCGAAGCGTCCTTGCTGGATTTCCAACCTTCCAACACAACAACCGTCATCGTACTTCGCATCCCTCATGCTGGCCCGGTGCCACGTTGTTCTAGAAAGGCTTGCACTGCTCTATCACTTGCTGCCATCTTTTATACCGTATTGGATCTGTAGGGCTCTGCGGCTAGCCCGGAGGTGCCAAGGTCGTTCAGCCCTGAACACGCGTGGTGGCACAGCCCCACAACCCAGCCTTCAGCTACTCTGTGGTCCTCCAGCGAGGCCCGCTGCTCACACAAGCTGAGCTTGCTCCTTTGCCACGGTTGGCTTGCCTCAGGTTCGCCGTCTAGCCCACTTGCCCATCCTCAGCTGCCTTCTCCGTGCTCCCTAGTGCCCTAACCCTTTCGGTTCTCCACCCGAGCCCGCCCTGCCAGGTACTGCGGTCCACGAGCCCGACATCGTCTTCATCAACTTCAACGTCGCCCACTGACAGCATTTTCACACTGGCTAAGTCTCACGGAGCACTCTTGTCCTGCCTCAGGTCGGCCGCTAGCCTTCTGCCTTCTTCCGGGGCCTCGCCTGCTGAGGCCCCTTGCAGCGCTGCCTTACATTCTCAGCCTCTGAGAATCAGTTTCACGCTCCTTCGGAGCTCCCAGTTTGCCTTTTCAGAAGTTTCACGGACTTCTCACAAAGACTAGCCTTGGGGGAGTTTATGCCTTGGCTAGCCCTAAAAAGGCCATGCAGAAGGCTGAGGCCGGGGCCGAATGTGCAAAGCCTAGGTGTGGGCGGGAGGGGCTTTTCGAGAAAACTCAAGTGCTAGAGCCAGTGCTGCGATGTGCTACAGATTCACATGCCTTCTGAAACATACGTGAACAAAAACACGAAACGTTCTAGAAAGGCTTGCACTGCTCTATCACTTGCTGCCATCTTTTATACCGTATTGGATCTGTAGGGCTCTGCTGCTAGCCCGGAGGTGCCAAGGTCTAGAGGGCTAGCCAAGGCATAAACTCCCCCACTTCAGGGACAGATCCAACCGGTAAGGCAGCAGGCAAGTATCCCCCACCGCGGGCGGTGGAGGTGGACCTGAGCAAGGCAGGAAGGAATGGCCATTTAGCGTGCAGACGGGGACAAAGCGAGCAGCCGTGAATGCAGCGATCCTCTTTTCGCTTCGGCATGGCTGTCCTGAGTCGGTCTCGGCGAAGCCGTCACGCCGGTATGGGCAACAATGGGCTTGTTGTACCTGGGGATCCAGACCATGTGGCCTGAGATGCCGCCGAGGCAAGGCGGTGGAGGCTGATTCTCACGCGTTCTTGCGGTCTACGGCTGAAGGCTTGCAGCCGACCTCGGCTGAGGTCATCTGCCCATTGGTTGTGTGCTCCTGCAACGTGAGACACCTGTAGGTCAACCCCATGGCAGGATGACCATGATGCTATCAGCTGCAGGAACTGCGAGAGGGGCCAGCTGGTAGTGAAAAGCTTGTTAATGCCCGCCTCGGAGGGTGTGTTATCGCTCTGCGATGGCAGGCATACCGAAAACTGCGAGAAGGCGTGGCGTTCTCGGGCCGTCATGGCTAGTGCTAGCTGAGCCAGCGTCTCAAAGCAGGCGATGTATTTTTGGGCATCCTTGGTGAGAAAAGGCCATGTGCTCCTGACTCCTGACCTCGTCCATGGTCCAGGCTTCGGCAAACCAGGCCATGCTGTGTTTGGTGGTGATCCATCCCCCGATGCCGATTCTGTCCCCTTCGGCCATGGCGTCAGCTCTGGCTAGGCACGCGACCAGGGGCGGAAGTGATAGGCTTGTGGTCGGGATGGCCTCAATACGCGGCAGGAGCCAACGTAGGCTGTCCTGGGCAGTGTTGGTCAGCTTGATCTCAGGGCAAGTGGGATCCGAGATGCGGACCCAAGTAGGTCCCGAAGACTTAGGCTGCGGCGGGAGGTCGGCTTTGCAGTGCACTGGTCGACTGCCGACCTCGATGATCCGGGCCTTGAGCGGCAAGTTGACTCCTGGTATGAGCCTGCAGACGACAGCTCTGGAGTCAAGGCTGTGGAGGAAGGCTGGCCACATTCGAGGGGAGATAGAGCAATTGCTGCCCGGAGGGCTGTTGAGGACGCTGTACAGAGGCGCTACATGGGCTCGAAGGACCTTGCTGATGGCTGTCGCCCACATGAGGAGGCCTATACAGGCTTCTAGGTCTTTTCTGGGGACCTTCTTGCGTGCCAATAAGGCCTTAAGCTGACCACAAAGCTTGGCTCGTTTGGCCTCGCAAAGCTCGACTGTTTCAAGGCGAAAATTAAAGTGCCAACCGCACCAAACCAGGCTGTCCCCTACTGAGGCCTTTTTCCAGCTAATCGGAGCGGCAAGGCTTGACAGCGTAGCTATGAGAAGGAATAAGAGTTCAGGCGCGAAGGCTCGGAGCAAGGCTGAAAGGAGATAACCGACATAAAGCCAGGCTTTGTGTGGGGCGAAGGCTAGAGCATGGTGCGCAATACGCGTAATAAGGCCTCCCACTCGCTGCCAGCAGTAGGCTGAAACTTGGCTCCAAAGTGGCAAACAACGTATCTGTAAAGGATTTTTTCGAACATGAATAGGAGGAGACCTTGTTCCGAGCGGTGGACCTTGACTCGCTTGTGGGCTGCCTTGAAGTCGACACTGGCTGCGAGGAATGACCCCCGCGGGTCTGAGGGCATGAAGGTGGCCCGGACATCGTTGACTGTAGGCATAGCAACCGCTTCGGGGATGCGACACATGGGGTTGACCTGGCAGACCGTGCTATCCAAGACTAGTCGAGGGTCTCTGTTCTCCGCTTTCACAAGGCTGAGCTTGCCGACGGCTATTCCCTTGGGCCAAAGTCGTTTGGCTTCATCGAGGCCGCCTGTCACGGGCTGTATCCATCCTGCGGCTTCTTCTTCTGCTAAAAGGCTTCGTACTGTGTCCGGGTCTGCCTCAGCCGGCTTCCAGTTCCCCTCGCAGACCTCCAGTCCTGATGAGGCCAAAGGCTGGATCTTGGCTAGCGGCCAGAGCCCTGAGGCTGAATGGGATCAAAGACTCCTGTGTGCACCCCGACGCGTAGCATGGCTGGGAGATCTTTGTCTGGGTCGTTGAGGAGATCTGCAAAGGCTTGCATAAGATTAAGGCGAAATGGCTGTCCTTCGGCCGCTTGCGTCATGGAGTCGTAGTCCCACTCCATGACCTCGCAGGCTATCCGAATGAGCTCGAGTTGGTCTTCTTCAGGGATGGGGTGATCTGGCTTGCTTTGTGAGAGGTGTGCAAAGACTCGTTTGGGCAGGTCGCGCTGGGATGCCCATTTGAGCCAGGCTTGCATGATGTCCTGCATGGCTGCAGGGCTCGGCTGAGGTCGGCTCCAGTCCGCGGAGCTGGCGTTGCCGGCCCCATCACATATGGGGGCCCTGTCGTTGGCCAGCTCCCCATGGCTTTGCAAGGCTAATGCTAGAGTTGGAAGCTGGGCGGGTTTGGTAGAAAGAGGCATGGCCGCAAACATGCCAGCCGCTTCCAAGGCTGCGAGACCAGGGTCTGCACAGGGCCACGTGGGTAAGGGAGCTGTAGCTAGGAGTACCCTATGTGAATCTGGCTCCGCCGTGAGGCTCCGATAGTGTACTTTGGGCAACGCCGGAGCAGCGTACATCATTATGATGTATTTTGTTTCCACTGATGTTTTATAGTTCCAACATCTCCAGCACGGAGATTTGACTATATCTATGCGCTTGAGTCGGGACGAAAAACAAAAAAGAACCCCATAAAACCCCACTTTTGGCTCAAACTTGTCAGCGCCTCGAGAGAGAAAAAAGAAGAAGACTATATACATTCATACATACAGCATAGATATATATTATACACATGCACACTCTCATACACACTCTCAGTTTTCGCTCGCTTGAACTTGCAAGCCTCCCAACATCTCAAGCCCTCATGTCCTTTTTGCAAGATTTCAGACGATCGAGTCGAAGCACTGCTCGCGGCTCTGCTGTCCGAGAGTCCATGGCAGGTTCGAGAGCATGCAAGTTTCTTCTGCTGCGACAGACCCTCTTCTCGAAGCGACAATTCTCATGTGTTGCGCTTGCATCTTGAGGGATGCCGGTTTATATGACGGAGCGAACTATAGAGTTTTCTTGAAGCAGAGCTCTGAATGCCATGAGCTCCCTTTCGGAAGCAGCATGGATCAGCAGCTCGAGGCGGGCTCCCGGTCTCGAGAACACTTGCCTGCAGGCTCATGCATGGTGAACCGGCAGGCCCATGATGATTTGTTATAACCAATGTGACTTCATGTGTCATGCGGGCCTTTCTTTAAGTCCACTCAAATATGTCTTTCAATCACATATATATTAAAAGTGGAAATGAGACCTGTTAGAGAGCTTACGAGCCTCAGAAATAGCATCGCTCGGACAAACTACGCTCGACAGAATCTTTTCTTTCGGTATGGCAAAGCCTCTCGGGGAAAGAAGTGCATGCTCATGATCCCCTTCGGGATCCCATCACATGTTGGCACTTCGCCAACAGCCCCTCCGGGCTCGTAGAAAAGTTATGGGGCATCTTTCACCCCGCAAAGTTTGGGTGGGAGTGGTGGGTACAAACTTTGCTGCACGGAAGGTTCCCGCCCACCCACCCTATGTTTGAGCATGCGCGGAACAACAAGGATTCGTAAAAGTTCAAGTGGAATCTCATGACACATGAAGCGGTTTCGAAAAACTTCTTCAAAACTTTCGAAACCTACCAAAAAGGTTATAAAGCCTTATGGGACTAGTTTGTGATTTTTAGCGTCCCAAAAACGGCTTATAACCAATGTGACTTCATGTGTCATGCGGGCCTTTCTTTAAGTCCACTCAAATATGTCTTTCAATCACATATATATTAAAAGTGGAAATGAGACCTGTTAGAGAGCTTACGAGCCTCAGAAATAGCATCACTCGGACAAACTACGCTCGACAGAATCTTTTCTTTCGGTATGGCAAAGCCTCTCGGGGAAAGAAGTGCATGCTCATGATCCCCTTCGGGATCCCATCACATGTTGGCACTTCGCCAACAGCCCCTCCGGGCTCGTAGAAAAGTTATGGGGCATCTTTCACCCCTGCACTCTTTGCCCCGTGACTTTGAGAACTCTGCCGCTGATGAAGCACACAATCCGATCTTCAAGGTACTCGCCGAACACAGGGAACCTCCAGTCGGACCTCGAAGGTCCATCGCCTGGATTCGACTTGCTCGGGACTCGAGCGAACCACGAGATCGCCGGTCCCAGCGAGTCGGCACACTCGTAGTGAAGCAAAATGCTCCTCCATAGATCATCGCGTGAAGACCCTTTGATCATCGCAGACAAAACTCCACTGTGGTCCACGTAAAAGACGACCCTCTGATCATTCAGAAAATCTTTCCAGACATGTCGGGCCGCCACCACCGCGAAAAGCTCGGTAGGACCTATCAAGTGTCTCTTCCCCAGTCCCGCCCATTGCTCGACGACCGATTCGTCCAGGTAGCACCCGAACGCCCTCGTCTCATAGGAACCAGTTGGAAGCACCCGATACATGACACCTCCGATTGAGCAGCTAAACTTGTCGCCCAGCTTGTCGCATGCACCATCAGTGAAAACGAGAGTCTGGCCGCCAACGGGAAGAACCTGGATCTCGCGTGGCCGGCCCTCAAGCATCCTCTCCCTCAAGCTTCTGAAGACAGTAGCGTCCAAAGAAGATAGAACGTGACGGTGACGAGCACTCGAAAGCCAGCGAATCTGAGCCAAAGCCAAGCGTCCCTGTCGGCCCATCAACTGACTCTCCGAAAACTGTATCCGGCCAAACAAAGAGGGGATCTGCTTTGGATCAATACAGCCATCCGCAAGGATCTTGTCGATCGAAGAAGCAATTTCCTTGGATCTCTCAGGCTTGTTTCTGACCCTCAGCACTCCGCCCTCCGTGTCAGTCGCGTCCAGTCGGACGCCCAAGACGTCGGCTGTCTGCGAGAAAGGAAGGTCCTTGTCGCTCGCCCAGTCAACTCCCAAAAGGCGCAGCGCTGCCTTCACTGAGGAATCATGGTTCTCGGCAAGGGCCCTGACCTCCACCGACGGGAAATCGTCGAAATAGCTCGCCGCAGCGAGCTTCAGCTCCCAGAGAATCCTTTGCCACAGCCTCGAAAACCTGTTGAACTGCCCGACCGAAGCCAAAGCCCCGAACGGCAACACGCGGCAGACGAATCCCTTTGTTAAGCCGTCCGCTGGATCCTTCAAGGTCACCACGCACATCCGATGGTGTCCTGGCCGGATAGCGAACTGTTTATAAGCTGAGCGCAGATCCGTAGTCTTCAAGACCGGCGAGCAACGACGAGTGTCTTGCTGCCAATACGAATGCAAAGGACCAGACAAAACAGAGCCGTCGGATTTCCGGAAGAAAACTTCGCGTCGGCCCAAGCTGGCCCTCATCAAAGCCATACAGGCCCAAGTGATTTCATCAAGCGCGCGCAAACCTATCCTCTCCATCACTGTCCAAGCTTGATTGACGGCATTCTCGGACAGGTCGTCGATGGGTCGCAATTTGTTCTTTTGCCTGATGGAGAATCTGCGCACAGGTATCCACTTTGAGTCAAACATGTTCTGCAGTTGTTCCCACGTGTAGGGCCCATGCAACCAGCCTTTCTCATCGGCTTCAGCACAAGTGAGATCCCAGAGCTCCTGATCATCCGGGTGGCTCGCATCTCCCGACACCTTGCCCCACAGGGCTGGCTTCAAGAACTTCGCATGATCAAGCAACTCGTCCACGGACATCGAAGAGGGTTTCGGATCCACCTCGAAGATGCCTGTAACCTTGGCCTCACCCACAAGCTCAAAGCCGTTCTCGATGTCGTCGATTATCGTGGCATCAGGCCACTGCAAGTCTTCAGCCACACGTCGCAGGAGGGTCAAGTTCTTGCGTGCAACTATCTTCTCGACATCTGGGTGAAGCCTCGCGTGCAAGGAGGCCTCTGCTCCACGAAGTTCCTGAGACCACTTTTTCCATTTCGCCAAGGTGTCCAAGCGATGCCTCATGACAGCCAACGGCCCTTTGGTGAGAGTGAACGCAAGAATCTCGAGCATCTCATCTGGCACTGCCGAAGACAAGTCGAAAGGATGGGACAGAGTGACTGCTGTCCTGACGAACTCATCCTCGGTTCTGTAAACCCCAAAAGTAACCCTAAAGCCCGAACCTGAAGGACCCTCGCCCCCTTGCACAGGCACCACCTGAAGGATGCGGGCACCGACAGGCACCGATTGAAAAGCGGCCGTCAAGGAATTTTTGGCATCATACCTGAGAGCATCCATGGATGGAACCTGCAAAGTGACCCGATGCTTGTATTCAGGCATGAGCGGCGGCGCCTTGGAGACCTTGGGTTGGCGTTGCACTGCAATGGAAGACCGATGATTGGCCGACGGCTTGACGGCATCAGGAGACACAGCAAACCCTAGGGTCCCCGCGAAAACAACTATCTGGGCGGCGAACCGACTGCACAACAAACGCGGTCTGTCCCGCAGGGAAGTCACTGACCGGAAAGTTTTAGGAGGTTTCTGACTTTCGTCACACGGCACAGCAAGGGCGCTCAAAGTCTGGACGTTAGTATGCAACAGCATCCGCTGGTGTTGCTCGCCACCATGGGCAAGCAGGTCGAACTTCACGACATGCGAGGCAGGCAGCGCCAAAGTCGCCCACAGCCGGCTGCTTAGCGGATTCAAGACTCCCCATCCGATATCAAGAGTGGCGAGCAATGCCAAGAATGAGCCGAGCTCGGAAGCCACCTGGGCAAAACCTTCGGGAAGGTCGCCTGAAGAGGCGGCCACAGTGGGGGCGGCAAGCACAAAGACGACCCTCCTAGCGAGCACAACCTTAACTAGGAAGTCCCAAGAGGCAGCCCTCCTAAGATCTAGCGACACAACGCTGAGCAAAGCTCTCTGCTTCAGGTGCGGTTGCTCGATCGCGAGCACATCGAATCCGGCTGCCTTCAGGGAGGCCCCGAACTCGCCTGCATTGCAAAAGAGGTCAAGGCACAGCAGAGAGGCGGCTTGCAGTTGAGCCGGGAGGGCATCACAGGCTTCATCCACTTGAGAACTTCTGAGGTCATGGAAGGTACCCCTGACCTCGATCAAATCCGGACTGAAGTTGGGCGGCGTCTGGGGCACAGGGAAATCAAGCTCAGCCAAGCGCGCCCTACAGTCCACGTCAAGCTCCTGAACCCTAGCAATACAAAAACCAACTATGACTACGCGTCGGCCGCTCCACGGCCGTGTAGCGTGCACATGGCTGCAAGCATAGAAGGCCTTCGGTCCGGAGGCAACATCGATCAAGATGCCGCGCTTCGTAACACCATCGACCTCACAAGGAAAAACGCCCTGAGCTGACTCGACCCAGACCTCTCCTTTCCGAAAATTGCTGAGTGGCACAAGAATGTTAGGGAAAGGAGAGTTGAAGCGGTCGACATGAGGCTCCGTCTTAAGGTCTGAAAACACACTCAGAGTAGAAAATTTCATTCCCGGGGCAGCGCGTTGCACCGCCTGAGCGAAAATCTTTGAAGCCGCCGGATGTTTGCTGCAGTTACTCCTGAGACCGAGCAGAGGCCCCTTCACGTAGGCACCAGTCGAGAAGGCCGCGGCTCCATCGTCACGAGTCTTGCTCAAAAGCGGCTCCTGAGGAAGCATGTCAAACAAACGAATCAACTCCTGGGCCGTGGGATCCCTGTCCAAAGACAGAAGCTCCTCGGCATAAGAGTCCGCATGAACCTTTGGATCGAGTGGGTTCGATCCCTGCTCTTCAAATGGCATTGCTTGGGCCCCTTCGGGCGCACTCAAAAGAGGCTCATCCCCTTCGGGATGGGCCTTAAGCACTTCCTGGATTGCTCGAGAATGGCCTTCGCCACTCCCAGACCCGGCCACCGACTCTTCCGTACTCGGGGCCAGGATCGCACTTGATAGTCAAGCGCCCGCCTGCTCGCCATCTTTCGGCTTCTTGGGACACTTGATAGCGGCGTGGTTCATGCCGCACTTGGGGACTGCACAGATGTGCAATCCCTTCTCACACTTATTGCCGGTCACCTTGTTCGGGCATGACCCCAGGTTAAAGGCATAGCAGATCGGGTGTCCTTTCGCGGTGTGCGAATTGCACCCACGAAGCTCGCTCGGCATGGCAACGAAGCGCTTCTTTCCTTTGCCATCCTTGCCCTTGCCTTTGCCTTTATACGGTGACTCCCGCAGTCGAGCAGGCTCACTGGGACCGTACGAAGACGAAGGGCCGCCCTGTAGCGGCTGCATCAACGACACCACCTCGTGCATGCAGCTGACTGAATCTATGATGCCATCGATCGGACGACCTTTGGCATCCGACTGGATGCCTGTGCGCGTATGGTCCTGAAGCTCCAGAAAGAGCCTCGAGTCTGCATTCTGCAACTGAGTGAAGGTGACTTGCTGGTAACCCGGCGGAGGTGGAGTCAGCCTCGCCTTCATCAACTTCTGATGCCACATGTCAAGCTTTGTGAAAGAGACAATGTTAGCTTGATCGAATGCAAGAGCACGCCGCTGCAGGGCCTGCAGAAGCATCACTTCAGTGGATGTATCGGCCACCTGATCTTTGGCCTTGTTTTCCACCTTAAGCCTACCACTCTCGCCGTCAATCGAAAGCTTCAGGTCCTTCTTACCGTCGCCTAGGAGCTCTTGTTCCCGCGACGTGCACTTAGACCAAGGCACATACTGAATCACATTGGCCTCGTACTGACCGACGCACAGGTCGACCAAGGCCTCTGATGGTTCCGAGGAACCTTTTATCGTGATGCCAGTCAACTGTGAACGCTGGCGCTCAATTCTCTCAGCCCTCTCGGGCTGACTCAAATGACGAACTGTCGGTTCCTCTACCCTTTCGACCTGCTGTCGCATCTCCGAAGTGACAATGGCATAAGCTTCATGAAATACGGCTCTGAAAGCTGCTTTCTGACTCATCTCTGGGTCCTTTCCAAGCATCGCCTTAAGGGCCTCGATCAACGGACCTTCGTCCGCAGCCCCCGGAGCAAAAGAGCTCACGAAGGCCAACTGCTTCAAACTCTTAACGTGCTTCAGGATGAGATCACGCTCAGTCTGATCAAACCCCGCCTTCGAGAGACGCGACACCAGAACCGGCTCGGACTCTGAGTATGCGGAAGCCATGGCTCACTCCTTCAGCACGGGTCTACCTTCAAAGTAGCTCGAGCGACCCTCACTTGAAATCACAAGGCGGCATTTGCGACTCCGGGCTCTTGAGACCACTGCAATGCCGAGCACAGCGTTCCTTGTATTCCGTGCGCATATTCATCCCGCCTTCGCGGGCTCTCACGATGAGAGGCTCACAAAAATTCGCATGGCGGCACTCCAGCCAGCCAGCCTACGATCCCTCACCTCGCCTCTGGAAAGCACTGCCGGCAGATCGGATGCAAAAACCTGGGTATCGCACTGCACTCCAAGTAAGACGATGTGATCTGCCTGCCACACTTAAAAGTTGTGCCCTCCTCAGAAGCGACTAAGTGTATGAAGCGGGTGGTGACATGCCGAAAAACCGCCTTGCCCTCCAGGCTTTCTCGAAGGCAACCGCTCGGCTCAAAATCGCCGACACTGTCCTCAACCACCTTCTCCTCCTCGAGAGTGTCCGGCTCCTCCTCGTCATCGCTCCTGTCGGAAGAAGAATCTGAACCGACCTCGGCCTTGTCATGAGCATCTCCCCTGGCAGCCAAAGACTCCGCAAACATGCCCGAGCGCGTGGCGTCCGGGAAGAAGCGCCTGTAAGCGACCGCAGAAACCATTTCCTCCAGCTCACGCAATGCAGGGGAAACGCTGTCCCTCGCGTAGATCACATCCGTGCCGGCGTTGGCACTAGAATGATATCCGAGTATCGACCTGATCTCCTTACTAGCTCCCCACTTGGACATCCAAGATAAAAGCGTAGCTTTGCAGGAGTGAGTGCCCACGGCCTTGACCAATGCGACATCCTCGCCTGCACGATAGAGAAGGTGGCGAAGCCACCGCGCTCCAGCCTGCGCAGACATAGGCGCCTTCTGCCATTGGCCACTCTCGGTGGGGGACGGTAGCAGGGGCATGTCAGGCCCCCATGCGGGCCCCGCCCTGCCAGCCACCTCCATCCAAGCCATCGCCCAAGAATCCTGCTCAAGGCCCCATATCGGACTGACCATAGCAAGATATCGGGTTTTACGCTCCAGGTTGTGACTCGTTTTACTCCTGGTGACCCTCGCTTCAAGGTACCCACGCGGTCCGTCTTCACCTTGCACGATGTCTTTCGCCAGCTCACCAGAACACTGCATGTCCGAATAGCGGGCTCTTGCAAACACACAATACAAAAAGCACCCTGCCGCGTATCTATCGACATCCGTACGGACTTCAGGTATAAGTCCCAGCACAATTCGCTCCAAAGCCCGAATCTGTGAAGCCGTCAGCGGCGGCTTCTGTTGCAGCTTTCTCTTCTCCAAGTAGAGCTTCGAAACTGCGCCAGCCAGCCTGCTGCTAACACAATCGGCCGGGACCTTCGCCTCCAAGACATATTGCATGAAGCCAATGGAACTCATAAAGCTGGAGGCAAAGGTAGGCGCAGCCCCACTGCAGTATTCTTTGACGAAGCGATACATCTTCTGCTCGGACAAAGGGAAAGGCTGCTCTCTGATGCGCCAGCAGAATGCCATGTATCTCAGGACCGGGCCAGCCCTGCTGTGAAGCGTACTGCTCGCCTTGAGTGAGAAAACATCTCCTAGAGACTCCTGCAGTGAGGCTGGCAATCCAGCTTCAGCATCTTCCGCCACTCTAGCACAGATCCCAAAGAAGTCGCCACCCTCTTTAGCAATCCGAAGCCACTTCATGACAGCCGCATGTCTGTTATCCGATTGTCTCTGAATCCAGGAAGGCCCAACCTTCCGTGGCAGCTTGCCTCCAGTAGCAGTCAGATTTATAGCCGACGGGCCACTCGGAGCTTTCACAGGAGCAGCAGCCGTATGAGTAAGCACATTCCCAAGACGCCCCCTTCCCAAGAAAGCTTTCGGCAATACACTCGGCACATTCACAATGCTTCTCTCCCATGGCTGCTTTGAGTTGCTCGTAGAATTCTGGTGCACAACATGAGCAAGATGCCCTTCGAATGCAGCATCAAACGTCCTCTTCTCTGCCATCACGAGAGAAGCTGCCCATGTGCCACTGAGGCGGTACACCAGGGGTTCACGGGCCTGAAACCTGTTTCACACAGCTTGGCCCGGAGCCCGCGTTCTACACGACTCTCTTTTACCCCCCGTACAAACTTTGCTGCACGGAAGGTTCCCGCCCACCCACCCTATGTTTGAGCATGCGCGGAACAACAAGGATTCGTAAAAGTTCAAGTGGAATCTCATGACACATGAAGCGGTTTCGAAAAACTTCTTCAAAACTTTCGAAACCTACCAAAAAGGTTATAAAGCCTTATGGGACTAGTTTGTGATTTTTAGCGTCCCAAAAACGGCATGCACGTGCAGCTGTTCATGAACATCGCTTTGGAGGCTCAGCGAAATGCACAGTTGCACGAAGGGTGTTTGCGTGAGAGAAGCGTCAAGATCTGCAGTGCCCCATGCCGCAGACGGCACGGCCCGAAGAGTGAAAGACGGACATGGCACGCAGGCTCACTCCAGGGTCAGGCAGGCTCATGGCACTCGAGGGTCAGCTTCACAAAGCTCTCTCGGGGCGTTAGGCTGCACTGCATGGGCAATCATAGGCACAGCACAGCACTAGCTCCAAGTGCAGGGCCCTAGGGTCTGTGCATGGCCGGTGCTGCTGCGGCCATGGCACTCGTCCCAGCTGACGCTGCGGCACGGCCTGAATGGCGGTCGGTCCGCGACTTCGCTGCAATGATTTGTGGAGCATGCACCTCTTCTGTGCACCGATCTTTGCATGGGCTTCATGCGTGGTAGTTATAGTCATGCGACATGCAGGCGCTGGCAAAGTGAAGTGGACCTACGAGAAGGTGCAGGGCCTTGCAACGGCCATGGAGCAGCACCTGCCTGTGGCAGTCAAGGACTTGATAGAAGGCCCCAATTGGAGGGGCGGTGCCATCGTCCGACTGGAGTCGGACACTGCGCGACCGACAGCGCGTGAGGTGTCCCGCCACTACTTCCTCCTGAAGCCTTGGGTTCAAGCCCTCCCCACCACGGTGCCGAGCGCTTATATGGTTACCGACACTTTGCTTCTGCTGAACGAGTTGCTCGGGAAGAAGCTCTTCCCCGTCCAGCCGAATGAGTCGTTGATCAACAAGGCGGCCGCGGAGGCCGTGAAGATCAAGAAGCTCCTTCAATCTTTGAGGTACCTTTTTCGATCGAGCGGCTCAATTGCAGATCGGTTCCATTTGGCAATTAGCAAAAGCGCCGGATCCCAGGTAAGAACAGCCGCTTCACGAGAATCGCGGATTTGAAGCACGACCTTCGCCCGAAGGATCCGAAGCCGCCTGTTGTCCTTTGAGAGGGTTTGGCATGGAGATTGCTTTCTAGTTTGCCCTGCTTTTCGCTTGGAGGAGAGGACACCTGCGAAGACGGAGACGGAGAAGAAGGAAGCGGAGAAGGCGATCGAGGACGACTACCTCGCCTCGATTGCCACGGAGGCCGCTCCGAGTGCTGTTGCTGGGCTTCGCTAGTGTAATGTTGCACGATCTGAGGATGAGCCCCTGCTTTCGCAAGCGTCGACACGACAGCTGGGAGATCGGTCGGAAGACGATGAGGACAGGTTGGAAATACGTTCATTTTTTCTCCCATGCAACCCTATGACTTGCAGGATTTCTCCGACCGGGGCTCCATGTCGCTGCTCGCGGAGCTTAGCTCCGAGGAGGAGTGGAGCGACAACGATATGGACATGAAGCTCGATGAACTTGCGTGCGGGCTGCTCTTTCCGCTCGAGTGCCTCGATCCAGAGGCAACGGTGTCGTATTGTGGGGCGTCGGACATACCGACGCCGCCATCTTCGCCGAAGAGCGAGGACGAGGACGAGGCATTCTGATAGTGCATGTTGGAGTGAGCGAGTGTGCATTGCATGCATGAGGATGGCACGAAGATGATTGCCAGTGGCAAGAGGCTGCCAAAGGACTGCCTCTATAAGATTGCAACCTGACATGTGTTCGTGGGATGTGCATGCATTATAGGATCCGACGGGATCCTGGTTGTGTCGGCCCCGTCCAAAAGTGGATCTAGATGAACCTATCTTCGAACCGTGGCCGGTGGTTATCGATGATGATGATGACGATGTCAAGGATTGAACGTGCAGCGACATGTCTTGTGATGCTTGGATTTTAATTATAGCACCTGTCTCTTAAAGGAGCCGGAGCCTCCAAGCGTGCCGACATCATCTGCGGAGCAGGACGTTAATGTGTGCATGTTGCAGTCATGATCAACAAGTGTTTGCATGTTCCAGGATGAAGAAACCGACCTCGAAAAGGCCGAGAAGATCATGGATGCCGTGAGCTCGAGCTCCGAGGAGCCCGAGGATTTCGTGATGATCATGATTCATTCAAACAATTACTGTGTAGTCCCGTCATGTTGCAGGAGTCAAAGTGTGACCGGAAGATGGGCAAGAGGAACAAGAAGCTTTCCCGAAAGAAGGCCAAATTGATTTAGAGGTTCCATAGTTGTTTCATTGCATCTTGTTGCGGGTGTACAAGGGCCAGCCGAAGATGATCGGCCCATCCGTGGCAGAGGACGCAGTAACTATGGTTCACGCAGAAGAGTTGCTTCTCGTTACGTGTTTTGGCAGGACAGCGACATCGACGTGCCGAAGGGCCCGGATTCGGCATCGGAGAAGGACGAGTGTAAGGTTGAGACGAAGAGTTATGCATAGTTGTGGGTTTTTGCAGGATGCGCAAAGCGACTCCGACATCCACAGCGATGTTCAGGGCCCCGGGACATCGTCCAAGGAGGAGGAGTGTAAAGTTCATGCACACGCAAGGTTTTTTGTGGGTGCCTTGAAAACTTTCGCAGGATCCGGGAAGCGACAGCAACGTGGAGTCGAAGAAGCTGGGCCGCCGCGGCCCACGTCTGAAGGACGAGTATTGAGTAAATCTCATTGGGAAAAGCTGTGTGCTATTGCGTGTTTGGCAGGATTTCGCAACTGACACCGACTGGGCCCGGGCATTTGTGGAGTCACAGAACTCACGATCGGAGAAGGACGGGTGTGGTAATCTACATATAGAGTTGTTTGTATGTACGTGTTTGTCAGGATGGACCAAGCGACAGCGACATGGAGCCGAAGGGGCCGCTGGGTTCGGCATCCGAGAAGGACGGGTATGAATCAGCTAGTATTATTTCTAATTGTGTGTTCTGGCAGGAAGGACGAAGCGCCAGCGACATCGAGCCGAAGGGGCCACTGGACTCTGCATCGGAGGAGGACGGATATGAATCAGCTAGTGTTACTTCTATTTGTGTGTTCTTGCAGGATGGACCAAGCGCCAGCGACATCGAGCAGAAGGGGCCACTGGACTCGGCATCGGAGAAGGACGGATATGATACAGCTATATAGTATTATTTCTATTTTGTGTATTCTTGCAGGATGGACGAAGCAGCAGCGACATCGAGCAGAAGGGGCCACTGGACTCGGCATCGGAGAAGGACGGATATATGCAGCTATATAGTATTATTTCTATTTTGTGTATTCTTGCAGGATGGACGAAGCAACAGCGACATCGAACCGAACGGGCCACTGGAGACGGCATCGAAGAAGGACGGATATGATTCAGCTATATAGTGTTATTTCTAATGTTCTTGTAGGATGGACGAAGCAAAAGCAACATCGAGCCGAAGAAGAAGTGCCCACGGCGGGAGAAGGACGGATGTGAATCAGCTCTATAGTGGTATTTCTAGTCGTATGTTTTTTGCAGGATGGACCAAGCAAGAGCGACATCGAGCAGAAGAAGAAGGGCCCACGACGGGAGAAGGACGGATGTGAATCAGCTCTATAGTGGTATTTCTAGTTGTATGTTTTTTGCAGGATGGACCAGGCAAGAGCGACATCGAGCAGAAGAAGAAGGGCCCACTGGACTCGCCATCGGACCAGGATTCGTATGCTTTTTCCATGTTGCTAACCTATAAACTCCATCCCGTCCCGCCAGGATCTGCCAAGCGACTTCGACAGCCCCACGAATCCCGAGTGGCTCCCCGAGACTATGATGGACGCAGAGGCAGCTAATCTATCAGTGTCGTTGAGGTTTTGGAACATGTCCTTCAATTGATTTGATCGAAGGGCAGCGAGGATGATCCCATGGCACCGCCGTTCATGTCCAGCAGCGATGAGGAGTCTCAGGGCAGTTGCATAAAAGATAGTATTGAGAAACCCGTTGCATGGATTCCTACTACATTAGTCTATTCATTCGCGACTGGGGCAGGACCCTGCCCGGAACAACAAGAAGCGGCCAAACCTCATGATGGTGAAGGCGGAGGAGCACAGCGAGGACGACGAGGCATGCAGCACGCCCACGTCGATTGCGGAGCTCATGGGATTGAACAAAGATATGATGCATGCTGACGTCGAGCCAGTTGGAGAGCAGGGATATCGAAGCATGCAGGCCCGCAAGGCGGCCGCGAAGGCCGAGGCCGCGAATCCCGTGAAGGCCAAGGCGAAGGTGCTCAGAAAGAAGGGCAGCTTCAGACGCGTGCTCAAGCGTCGCAAGAAGAAAGCCGCCAAGAAGGCGGCCGAGGAGCCCACGGACCGTACCGATGCCATGTTTCAGAAGTACAACCTCAAGGACCTGGCCGTGCCCAAAGACGCCTTCCCACAGGGACCAACGAAGGGACTCCACTCCTACACGATCCGCAGCCCGAGCCAGAAGTGTGCAATAGAGGTCCTTTGCAGGAATAAAGCCTTCTATGCCAAAAAGATCCACCCGGACCTGGCAGCTGACCCGGGCCACAGAGTGGGGCAAGTGGGCTGGAAGACGGTAGGGAGTGTAGCGGCTGCTTGGAAAGTGGCAAAGGACAGAGTGGGATGGGATTTGCCGTGACCACTACAACCTACAACAATCCTAACTACCAATACGTTTCTCTGGTCTCCTTGCAGATTTGTATTCCCCAAATGATATGTGGGGAATCGAAACATATAGAAACTTCGAGGAAAAATTCTCATTCCCAATATGATCCGAGATATCTTCGATCAATGTAAACAAGAGCTCGCAGCGCACGGGCCTCTCTTTTTTCCTTCCTATAATACTGCATCGGGGGTAAAAACACCGGGTCAGATGGCGAAGAAAAGGGGCTATAGCACAGCCCCGATGGCAAGTGCAGCAACCATCTCCCCCCCAGCGGCACAAAGACCGTATTGAACCAGTCGGGTGGGTGGGTGGTTGAAAATTTTCCTCGGCTCAGCAAAACCCAGCTTGAGCAACTCCACCGTCGAATACATGGTTCAAAATCGCACAAACAATGGAAGCATGTGAAACATCGTGAAAAGTTGCGTGAAAATCGAAAAGTAAAAATTGCAAGTACGCTTCGCCTTCAGCTTCGCTAGACCAGGAGAAACATTACTGCGCTTCGCTCCGTGGGTCGTTTCTCTGGTCTCCTTGCAGAT
Organism: Symbiodinium sp. CCMP2592; assembly: GCA_905221615.1. Classification (NCBI taxonomy): domain Eukaryota; class Dinophyceae; order Suessiales; family Symbiodiniaceae; genus Symbiodinium; species Symbiodinium sp. CCMP2592. Next base: position 319,439 of record CAJNDT010004434.1, read on the forward strand.
TTGTATTCCCCAAAAGATATGTGGGGAATCGAAACATATAGAAACTTCGAGGAAAAATTCTCATTCCCAATATGATCCGAGATATCTTCGATCAATGTAAACAAGAGCTCGCAGCGCACGGACCTCTCTTTTTTCCTTCCTAATACTGCATCGGGTGTAAAAACACCGGGTCAGATGGCGAAGAAAAGGGGCTAGCACAGCCCCGATGGCAAGTGCAGCCATCCACGAGCAACCATCTCCCCCGTCTCGCGAGCTGCGATGCGCTGGTCATGGGCTACTGCACAGCCTCATCTGCCCAATCGCCTTCAAGTCGAGTTGAGCTAAGAATGGCTTGGGCCGTTCTGGTATCATAGCTCGTTGCACAAAGGAAATCAAGCATCGTGGGAGTCAGCGCAATGTCTCCTTTGTTCACGACTGCGAAACGCTCACAAACTTCAGTGATGGCCCCCCTTGATGGGAGGTCAGCTGGGTTGCTCTTTGAAGGTACCCGCTCAAACCAAAGCAGGGCCTCTAGTGAGCCTTCCAGCAAAGCTGTTAAGGAAATCAAGCGGAGCAAACTTGATGAAGGAGAATACCGCTTGATGAACCCGAAGCGGCAGGCCTCGTTATCAATGAAAGCAATCAAGGAACGACCCTTCAGAAATCCCCTGAGCCCGAAGAGCACAATCGCCAAAGCGTATGCTTCGACCTGGCAGATTACTTGTTCCCCGGCTTGGCGCTCCCAGAGATTCTTGAGCTGGTGGCATACAGTTCCCCCGAAAGCCCACCGAGCTCCGCTGTGATTATCAATCAAGATGGCCCCCCATGTACCCACGCCCTTCTCATAGGCGCCATCGGCGTACAGTATGATGGGAGGCTTCACCGAGGCTGGACATCGCTTGGGGCGGCACTGGGATATAACGTCGAGGGCCAAAGAGCAGGCTTGCCGCAATTCGGGAGTGTTTCCTCTGAAAGGTCCTGAGAGGGCCCGCGACAACATCCTCGAAGTGGGCTTAAGCTCAAACCCCAAAATCAAACCCCCAGCGAAGTTGATCAGCCCGTGCAGCGACGCAATGTCGGTACGAGTCACTTCGCCACCGTCCGCGATCGCCTTGAGATGGAGTGCAATCCGCTCAAGCCTTCCCGCCTTGTTCTCAACCGTCAGGATCCCTCCCCAAATCTCCTCAAGCCCTAAGGTGACCCCGAGCGAGGTGACCCTTTCGGCGAAAGGCACAAACTTGCGTCCTGAGCGGGCATAGGTCCATCCGAGTATGTCCAGCAGCCGCATCAGGGCTTTGTCAAGAAGGGAGGCAGCAGGCTTGAACTCGTAGATGGTGTAGTCGTCGTAAAAGTCCGTGGCGATGGCCATGAACTTTACAACCATTATGTGCAGAACCCCCAAGGCAATCTTATTAAACCCAAAGACGCTGGCAGCTGCTCCGAAAGGCAAGCTCTTTGCAAGGTAAAACTCCCATTCCCCACTGGGCGTGGGAAACCCTAGAACCGCGAAGTCCTTGCTGGAAGGATGAATGGCCACTTGACGGTAGGCCTTGCTCAAGTCCAAAGTCTTTGCGAGCAAAGGAGGGCAGCTAAGCATTTCCGGCGCCCAATCACCTTCCAGGACCGAACCGTCCATCAGGGGCACCCTCACACGAGAGCGGTCTTGCAGGATCCGAGAAAGAAACCTGAGCAGCCCTACTGCGAAGTCAGTGTCTTGCAACTCCAGGAACGATGTCGAGCCGAAGGCTCTGTTAACAGCAGACATCTTAAAGTCGTCAATGATCCTGACTTTTGAGTCTTCTCCCTGCCTCAGGAGAAAGCGCGGAGAGAGTGACCATGCAGACGTACCGAGGATCTCACTGACCTGAGCTTCTGAAGTGTACGGTCCGGCAAGAAATCCTGCCTTGACTTCCTCCTCGGCTGTCTCCGAGCGCATATCTGCATAATCTGACTCCGAGATAAGCCCCTTGGTGCGCTGTAGCACCTCGCGCCTGAGCACCGATTGAGCCTTGAGTTGATCAGGTTCAAGGTCGCTGGGTTTAGGGCGTTTTGAGAAAAGGGCCGAGGCAGGTTCCTGCCCCACGAGCGGAACCCCCTTCTCTAGGAGCTCCACCACAGACATATCCGGAAAGCCAGTCTCCTCTAGCAATTCACGAAATAACGAGATCGCCTTCCCCTTGGTCACTGAAGCAACATCAGCATGCATGCTCGCGCGCAGGGACTCCTCCTCGGCAGCCAGTTCCTGGACTCTGCGATTCAGATGCTGAAGGGCGATGAGCCTTTTCTTAGAGATGGCTACCGGACCCTCAGTCAGCATTGCAAAAATGTTCCTTCGTAGCTGATCTGGCAGCCTACTGCTATTGTCAGCGGGGCTTTCCAAAGCGGCGGCTAGTTGAAGGTGTTCTTCCATGGTGTGGTACACCCCTGCCATGTCCCCTACTCGGGGGCCAGTGGGACTAGGTTGAACCCCCCCGAGCCTAAACCGCTTATCCGGCTCAACCGCACCCCCCGATGCCGAGCCGTCCTTAACCAAGACTTTAAACTCAGCGCCAGGCGGAACTTGGGACAACGGGGTCCTAACCCGAAACTCAGGGATTAGGGGCGGAGTGTGGTGGGTTTGATTGGCGGCGGCCGCTCGGACGGCCGCGCGCAGCTGCCTGGAGCGAGTGACCGACGGCCTGTGGGTGGCCTGGCCTGTGACAACCTGGCTGGCGCACTCACACAAACGCTGGCATAGAAGAGGGGGCAGCGACGAATCGCCGAAAGATGCATCGGCGGAGGTTGGTACCCAGGGCCTGTGCTTATGGGACTTGTCACAAGTAGCTGCAAGTTGCTGGAAAGCGCGAGCCGAGGCTTTGACACGAAGTGAGGTAAGGAAGGGTGATCCGAACATGCACGTGTCAAGCTCCTGATCTTGAAGGGAGAAGAACCAGTCTATGAAACCTCGGTTTTTAGTGGCCTTGACAGTGTGGGCGAGGAGACTCCAAGCCCAGCTTCGGGCCGGCCCAATCAATGACACGAGGGCCCCTGTGTCAGAGGCCCGCAGCAGGATGGAAACCACAGCGGAGCAAATTCGGTTATCACGTTGGACCAGCTCCTTAGCTCGAGGCGACAACCCTGGGCAGCCAAAAATGCTTTCGGCTGTTCGGAGAGGTTCCTTAGAGGATGCGCGGTCGGGCTTCTTGCATGACTTGAGAAAAAGATGCCCGTGCCACCAGTCAACCACTTCAGATGAGTCAAAGTTGAGCAGGGCATGTGTGCTCTCTTCGACCGAAAAGTCCAAGCAAAGCATTGGCGAGCTTTCGACTGCAGGCACCCTCTTACCCACTGGGATCGCATTCCATCCCGAAGAGAGGGCCTGCGCTGCTACGGGCCCACAGCTGGCAAGGCACTCCACCATTGTAGGAGGCTTGACCGCCGTAGTCGAGTCGCTGGCCGATGACGCGCTGGGGCAGCCTGGCTCAGCCCTAACGGAGCTGGGCAGGACGGCGCGTTGAGCTTGACTAAGCTGCACGGCTTCAGTAGGACAGACCTCCCTGGACGCAAGCTGTTGCTCATCTGGAAAAGGGAAGCCTAAGCGTCGCAAGCGAAGTTTGTCCTGGGCCGAGGCTTTCGTAGCGGCTTGCAGGGAAAACAACACTAGGACCAGTCGCCTCCCTTTAGCCGGCTTGGTCCAGTGCGGAAACTGTCGCGCGCAGAACCGCACAGGCCCGTGCGACACGTCAATCGTCAAGGCTTATGACTTGGTCAGGCTCCTTGACCTCGATGGAACCCCCATTGAATGCAGTCAAAGGAATAACAACATTTGGCAAAAAAGAATTCTGTGTGTCCCGGTGCTCCCGGGTCTGTACTCTGGAAAACATGGCAAAACTCGTGTAAGCTGTGCCGCTAAGCAAAGAAGTTACAAACTTATTCACCGCTTGCACGGAAAGAGGAAACAACTTGCAGGCCTTGCGGAGACCCACTTGGACTCTCGAGTAGAGTCCTGCAGAGAAGGAAAAACCTGATTCATCCCGGTCACACCTGTCGTGCGGCAGGGCATCGAACAAAGCAGCCAGTTGCGCTGCTGTCACCGGCTCTCTCTGCTGCAAAAGGCGTCTGGCATAGATCTCGGGCTTGCACACAGCCCCTGAGCTCAAATGCGGAGAATTGTCGTTGGCGGCCGCCCCTGCGGCTAGTCAATGCTTGCACTCGATGTAGGGTCGTTCAGCCCCACACCCCTTGAAATTGCAAACGTGCTTACCGAAACGACAGGACTTTCGCTTCTGAAACCTGCAAATGCCCTTGATGTAGAACGGACAAATGAAGCGACCCTCATCAGTGGCCCGGACGCATCCTTCGGGGAGGCTCTCAAGCAGATCCTTCAACGAGGTGCCATTGGCCGCACCTGAGTTAGTCTGGTTCTGTTTCCCCTTGCCACCCTTTCCTTTGCCTCCTTTGCCGTCGCCCTTATCTCCTTTGCCATCTTTGCCACCCTTGCGCGGCTTCCAGGGCAGCACCGAAGCTTCAGGAGGCTTAGGCAGGTGAGTGAGGCAGGACATGACGAATTGGTCCTTGGCTGCCGCGATGATATGCTTGTCAAGCGGAGCTGGCATTCCCACTCCTATCGAGATGTCCCCCCGGCTTTCCTGCGCAACTACTTGCCACAACTTCTGGTCCGCGGCTAAGACCTGCTGCACAGTGGTGTACCTGTATCCTGCCGGCGGGGCGTCAAGCAAGGATTGAAACATCTTGTTGTGCCAAGACTCCATGACTGCGTAGCTTGCCAGACCCACTTGATCGAGGGCCAAGGCTCGCCTCAAGAAGCAGCGCCTCAGCTTGAGTTCTCCGGTGGTCTCGCATCGCAGTGAGGAGGCCTGCTTGGTAATTTTGATGTTTCCGTCTGCGCCCAAAGACAACTTCTGCTCGGTCTTATCGCCCAGAATTTCGTCATGACGCGATATGCACGTCTCAGGGGCAATATGAAGAACTTGAGCGCTGTCTAGCATGGCTTGCACCCGGTCCACAAGGGCGTGTCCCGGTTCTGTGTGGACATCCATCTCGAGGCCCTTGAGCTCGCCCCTTTGTCGCTTCAAGCGTGTCAAGCGTTCTGCCAAGGGCATCTCGCGGGGGCTGGTCTCGCCAGTGAGGCTCTTGCCTCCAAGTCCACCAGGGCGTGGGAGTGAGACTCGTACCACAACCTCCTAACAATAGACTGCATCTCGACTGGCACCTCCTCTCCAATGAGCAGCCTGATGGCCTCGAAAAGGGCTTTGTCGTCACCGGAGCTAGGCCGACTGCTGCAAATGAAAGCGAGCTTGCCGTACGTGTCCAAGTTTTTCGTCTTGAACTTCTCCAGCAGCTCATCGCCGATGCCGATCTGCTTGGCCCTCTCTGTGAAAGCCGGCACGGATTCAAGCCCAGCCATGGGGACCATGAGACCGCCCACCACGGCGGGGTGCCTCGCCATCCCCTAGTGCTTCCGTGAGGGTAGGCAATGAGCGGAGTCTATCAAGCTAAGAGAGCGGAGACCTCTTAAATTAACGATCGCCGACAATCTGCGGTAAACAGTAGAAGAAGTTTTTTTGGGCGGCCATATGCAAAGCAGACACAAGTCAGCGTACTCACTGTGAGTAGGAAAAGAAAGCGCTAGACCTGAGGAGCTTCTTGCACGTTGGCAGCCCCACTAACTGAAGCCAAGCCGGACGGTTAACAGCCAGCCTGTGAAGCAAAAGGAAGGCAAAAGGAAAACTAGGGGCTTGAGAGGTCATGGCATGTGGGGTATGCGAGAGCCAGTGCCATGCTAGCTCGGCACACTGCTCAGCCCAGTGCAGTCTACGACGTCCCGGCCGTATGCCTGCCTGTACGGTACCCCCTCTATATACAAACGCCTTCGTAAAAACACAGTTTCGCTCCAGGTTGCTCGGAGTTGCTCTCAAAACATGACCAAACAACTTTAGTTGTGCCCTGTGAATGTGGTGGGTGAGTGGGGGCTGGTCGGCAAGGGCTCGGACTCCTTCGTTTCGGATGGTCTGTGCGAGGGGGTTGTCTGTGAGGATCTTGGTGTAGTAGGTGGCTTTGATCCGTTGGATCTTGCGGAGTGACTGTGAGTGGAAGGCCTCAAGCCTGTGGAGGTCTGCTGTAGTGAGCGCAGCGGACTCCATGCCATAAGCAATCATGGGGATGAAGACCGCGTTGTAGATGCGCAGCTTCCACGCTACGCTCAGGCCTGTGTGTCGCCAAAAGGCGTGCAGGGTGTTGAAGTGCTTCCGCGCCTTTCCCAATCTAGCTGTGATGTCCGCCTTGCTGGACGAGTCCTGGCTGAGGACAACACCGAGGTACTTGGCCTGTGTGACTTCCTTCATTAGCTCACCTGTGAGGAAGTGAATGTGATTGACGGCCAACTGTGAGCGAAGCAGTTCGCACTTTTTAAGATTCAACGAGAGGTTGCTGTGAGCGGCAACTTCCTGAATCTTGTGCAGAATTTGCTGGCCCCTTTCCGCAGTACCTGTGAAGATGGCCATGTCGTCTGCGTAGGCGAGATCGTAGAATGGTTGCTTTTGGCTGAAAAGCCACGGAAGCATCTGGCCGTGCTGCTGCAGCTCTGCGTCGACATCGGCCATGATCATGCTGTGAACGACCAGGAAGAGATAGGGAGAGAGCGGACAGCCTTGGCGGATGCCCGAGCTTGCGAGGGACTGTTGGCTCTGTTGCCCTGCTGCCTTGACTGTGAAGGAGGCTGGATTGATTTTCTTGTTGCACTTCGCTTGATTTTCTTGTGACAATTTTTGTAGACTGCTTTACGGTGCTCAATCAGAGAGTGCAATGCCATTCCGCATGCAGTGGTGTGTGCTCAAGCCGGGCAAAATTTTTGTCCCACCCGCCCACCCTGACACTGCCTCCTAGAGGGCTGCAACTCCCTGCGTGTAGTTTGTGCAGACGAATGCCAGCTTGGCATGTAGTTAGTGAGCTTGGTGTCAACATGGCACATGCAGCTTCAGACTTCCCAACGTCACCGAAGGAAAAGTCGTCGGCAGTGCGATCTACAGTGTGAGTGCTTCAGTACATGCAGTCATGTCATTCTTGTTGCACAAAGCCTTTCAAGTGTTTTACTGCAGCTTGAATAAGTTCGCCTTTAAGTTTTACTGCTGCTGTTTAGTCCAAGTCGTTCGGCTCGAGAGAAAAGCTAATGACACCACAGACAGCATGACTGCAACTCAAGCTGCCAACCTCAAGCTTTACATCCAGGCAGTTGCAGAAGAGAGGCGAAAGCACGAGTTCGACCTTGCTGTTGTCGAGTTGGACAGATGCCCCTTGCGGGCCGTCGGAGGGAGAGTCCACAAAGACCGGGTGCCCAGTCTGCGAACACAGGGGCCTCTATTGTTTGTGCTGTCCACTGCAGACATCCATCTGCCCAGCAGCCAGATGGAGTTTCATCGTTATGTGCTGCCAGAAGAAAGGCTCATCCTTCAAGGTCACAGCCCAAATCTTCTCCAGCATTTCAAAAGCAAGCAACATGTTCTGCAGGCAACAGGCAACTGTTTCAACGTTTTGCAGGCCAGCATAATGTTGGCCCCACTCCTGCGTGCTGCTGTAGTAGCTGGGAAGTTGTGGCGAGGTGTTCGGCAGCCTCGCTTGTCTCGACTTGAGCTCAGCAGTCTTTGTTTTGCAGAAGTTCGTGATGCACCCAGCACCAAGCCAGCTGTTGTTTCACCACCAAGAAAAAGACAAAAAATGATGGCAACCATCGAATGGGCACTCAAGACCTTGTGATGTCCTTGCATAAATCAATTAGATTGCACAAAGTGCAAGATAATTTGATATGCACTAGCAGCTAGGGATGTGGCCAGTGTTCTGTTCATCATGTTCGTGTTGCTGTCATCCCTTTGCAGATAGTTTACCAGGGCTACATCCACCATAATTAGTGCGTCCGACGACACTTTTCTGTAGCACCCTGCACCGAGAAGGCGTGGACCAAGGAAAAGAAAGTGCCACGACATCAGCAGGAGCTAGAACGAGAGAGACAGAGAGAGGGAGAGAGAGAGAGAGAGAGAGAGAGAGAGAGAGAGAGAGAGAGAGAGAGAGAGAGAGAGAGAGAGAGAGAGAGAGAGAGAGAGAGAGAGAGAGAGAGAGGAGAGAGAGAGAGAGAGAGAGAGAGAGAGAGAGAGAGAGAGAGAGAGAGAGAGAGAGAGAGAGAGAGAGAGAGAGAGAGAGAGAGAGAGAGAGAGAGAGAGAGAGAGAGAGAGAGAGAGAGAGAGAGAGAGAGAGAGAGAGAGAGAGAGAGAGAGAGAGAACTTTGGAAGGAAGTAGCAGCCACTCCATGATGGATTTTTTCATATCATGTTTCCAGCCGTTTTGCTTTTCAGCTTGCTTCTTTTAGGAAGCCCCGGCAGAGCCAAGTTTGCCTGCCTCGCCACGAGAGTACTCTTCGTTTTTCTGCAGACACCGAGCGATGTCTGAGACACAGCTTGTGTGTCAGAAGTGCAGGGACCCTGTGTTGCTGGAGAACTCCCATGCATCAGGGCGGAATGCCCTGAAGCGTGTGTGTACAGGTTGTGCAGCAACTGACAAGTCCTTGCAGAGGTCTTGCAAGACCAAGGTTAAGGGGGCTGACGAAACCCCGGCAGAGCAAGACATGAGAATGAAGGCCGAAAAGGTCAAAAGCGAAGTGGCCAAGATGAGCGAGGAGGACAGAGCCGAGTGGTACAGGAAACAGAAAGCCAAAAGAGAAGCTGAAGGATTCTCCAACAAAAAGCCGCACGTTTGAATCCGGAGTGGGAATCGTGGAGGAGAATCGCAGCCGGCACAGCGGCAGCGATGACGTGGCCCGGTGGACCAGATTCCGAGACTGGGCCGCAACAGAAAGGTTGGTGACCGGTTGCTCGCCCGAGGAGCTCCCCACCCGTTGAAAGCGGGAGCTGGACAAGCCGACCAGCCAGACGAAGACTGTGAATGGCGAGGTCCTGCTGCGTGTGTGGACCGGCCTGGAAGACAGAGATGGCAGCCGCCACAGCATCACAGCAGGCCTCAAGCAGAGGTGCGATCTTCACAACTCCGAGGACTTGGAGGCCTTCGGCACCCAAGCGGACATGCGCCTGCAAAGGGGAGAGACGTTGCTCCGTGCAGACCGCATGAGCTCAGATGCCGCCGGGGTCCACAGAGAGACCCCTCTGCTTCAGATCCAAGCAGACATGGAGGCGTCGAGCAAAATGAGGATGGCGGCCGAACAGCAGCTCTACGAAGAGGCCGAGAAGATTGAGGAAAAACGGCGACAACTCCTCTCCCAGAGACCGAAGGTGTCAAGTGCGGCGCTCGAAAAATTGCAATACGAAAGCAGCATCAGCAGGGCTCGGTCAAGTTGTGAAGCGAGTTTGTGTCGTTTCAAGACAGCTCTCAAGACCCTCAAGCTGGAGATCGAGCAGATGTCCGAGAACAACCCCACCACCATGGCCGAGATGAAGACAAGGACGGACAAGTTCGAGGAGATCTACAAGGGTGCCGAGCAGTACTTGGAGGAGACGATCGAGCATCTTGGCTGTGCATTCTAGAACAGACTCTTTCTCAGAGCTTTTGATAGTTTGGGAAACAGCAGAATAGAATAGAGTCCTTCCCAGAGCTTTTGATAGTTTGGGAAACAGCAGAATAGAGTCCTTCTCAGACCTTTTGATAGTTTGGGAAACAGCAGAATAAGGTCCTTCCCAGAGCTTTTGATAGTTTGGGAAACAGCAGAATAGAGTCCTTCTCAGAGCTTTTGATAGTTTGGGAAACAGCAGAATAGAGTCCTTCCCAGACCTTTTGAGTGTTTGGGAAACAGCAGAATAGGGACCTTCTCAGACTAATAGATAGAGTCCTTCCCAGAGTTTTTGATAATTTGGGCCACAGCAGAATAGAGTCCTTCCCAGAGCTTTTGATAGTTTGGGAAACAGCAGAATAGAGTCCTTCCCAGAGATTTTGATAGTTTGGGAAACAGCAGAATAGAGTCCTTCTCAGAGCTTTTGATAATTTGGGAAACAGCAGAATAGAGTCCTTTTTGGAGCTTTCGATAGTTTGGGAAACAGCAGAATAGAGTCCTTCTCAGAGCCTTTCATAGTTTGGGAAACAGCAGAATAGAGTCCTTCTCAGAGCTTTTGATAGTTTGGGAAACAGCAGAATAGAGTCCTTCTCAGAGCTTTTGAGTGTTTGGGAAACAGCAGAATAGAGTCCTTCCCAGAGCTTTTGATAGTTTGGGAAACAGCAGAATAGAGTCCTTCCCAGAGCTTTTGATAGTTTGGGAAACAGCAGATTAGAGTCCTTATCAAGGTGTTTGATAGTTTGGGAAATACCTAGTCTATCATTCTTGTAGTTTGCCGAGCCCAGGAAATGGACAACTGCTTTGGAAAGCAACCCTTCGGACACCTCCGACGAGGCCGCCGAGAAGTGGCACCAGTACTTCATGGATGTTTCGGCCTTTGTGAAGACGTTCGCATCAAGAGATGCGGTGAAAAAGGTGAAGGACAACCTGACGGACATCAGGGCCTGGTGTGCCGAGTACAAGAAGGGCTGCAACAAAAAGAAGCGACTGTCAGTTTCCTCGGCGAACAAGGCAGCCAAGAGCCAGAAGACAGGTAACCTGCCTCCCGGCAGCAACTCCCCACTTGGCGAGGCCCTGTCGAACCTCTTCTGGACCCAAGCAGTGGAGAACATCGATGAGGATCAGGGCGTGGTGTTTGCCGCTGCCGACTGGGTTAAGAAGGAGAACCAGGCCTTTGCCCTGGTTCTGGCTGCAGCCCAGAACCAGCAGCTGTTGCAGGAGTGGCTGGAGTTGCCGTACTACGAGCAGCAGAAGACCTGGCTGGCCGAAAGCTGGAAGAAAGGCAGCGGCCCCGAGCTGTCAACCAACGTGGTCGCCAAACCGCAGCTTTGCACCAAGCTCAACAAGGATTGGATGAGCTGCCTTGGCAATGCATCCAAGCACATCAAGGATGTCACCACAGACGGTGATTTGAAAGAGGTGTTTTCGCCAATGTTTTGGAGCATGGGGAAAAACACCAGCAAGATCTACTTCACAACAGACTATGCCTTGACTGAGTTCAAGATGTGCTTGGAGGGCACATCTGTGTGCTGCGGATTCCAGATCAATACCACGATGATGAAAGACGGCTTCAAAGCGTTCTGTGATGTGACCCGGACCCAACCGATTTCCTGAAAATCTGCCAGAAAAAAGGCTGGATTGTTCATCTGTCCCCGGGCAAAGCCCTGGGCATCCCAGCCGGCCACTGCTACTGTCAGATGGCCCAGGACGTCACCCATGGCTGCCGGGTCCTGAAGCTGAGGGCCAGCGATGAGAAGTCACCCGTTGGCCTGCTGACCGCACGAATTGCGGATTATCCAGAGCTGATTGGTTTGCGCACTGGCAGGCTCCTGAACTGAATTTCCGGCAGTCAGGATGCTGCAGCTGCAGCTGCCCCTTCCGCCGCAACGAAGGATGTTGTGGCGGCAGCGTAGATGATTTTCTTTGCGAGGATTCCTCGCGATCTTTTCCTTGCCGATGTGCCATCTGATAGCAATGTCAGTGCTGCGGCTTTGTACTTCTTTCAAAAACACCCGGAGCACGTGAAGAGAGTTTGAAACGGTTGTGCTGCCGTTTGCGGGAGGGTGCCTGCCAGCCAAGAGCATCACCAAGGTGAAATCTTGTGCGGCAGCTCTTGGGAGGCTACACAGCGTTGCGAGTTCTGTCACGTCTCACCATCTCAACCTTGGAGCTTTGTGAAGCTGTGAAAACATGATACTCGCCACAGTCATGCCCAGATCCCAAATATCATAGTTAGCTAAAAATTCTTTTAGCGAAGTTGTTGCTTGCTATTCTTATCTAAACTTCAAAGTCCCAGCATTACCCCAAACCTTAAACCAGTTGCTGCTTTGGTGAGCTGTTTCCTTCTCAAGGTAGGTTTTTTTGTGTAGTCTCAGCTGTAGAACATGTATATCAAGTTCGTGCTGCCGAATGACACACCATGCCTCGATGGAATCACAACGTGCCCGCTGCACTGCCAGTATGAGCAGAACGACTTCACTAACAATGTGGACTGTGTGACACAAAATGTTTTGGAGGCTCATTTCGGGATTGGCCCTCCAACAGTCAGCGGGATCCCCTTGTCGATGTCTGTTTAGTTCTCATGGATTGGAAGATTGTAAACTTCTGGCAAGAAGTTTTGGTCTTCAACTGCTTCACCTCCAGAGTCGAGTTCCGATCTTGGGAGCTTGAAGACTTTGGGGCAGTTTTGCGAGCATTAGACACAAACAGGGCCACAAAGCTTAGTGAGTCTGGAAAGTGACTTTTGCTTTTCAGCGAAAAAGGCTTCTCAGGATCCAACACCACGGCAAATGATCAAACTCTCATGTTTCCGCAGGTGCACAGGGAAGACCTCTGGGGAGCAAATGCTGCATTCATCTGCAGCAACTCTCCTCAGCAGGTTCCAGTTGCAGACCTCGGAAATTTTGATGTCTTGCTGAAGGTTCCAGGTGCAGACCTCGGAAATCTTTATTTTGCTGAGTGTGTAGATCTAACACTTCTGTTTTCTGCGAACAGCGAGACTAACCACAGCGGGATGTGAAAGAAGCAGAGTCTTTCAGAACAAGGGCGCTCGAAGAGACGTCTACTAGATTAGGCCCTAACCAGGAGTCCAATTTTAGAAGTTGGATCAGAGTGCGTGCTCCAGCTGTGATTTCAGCCATATTCAAGTCTCTGGACAGATCAACCCCATCAGCTTCAAAATCATGGTTTTTGTCAAGTGCCCACTAAGACAAGATCTGCCAACGACAGGACACCAGTCATTTTAGGCAAAAACAAAAAATTAAGTTATCTTTAAACCGCAAAACACAGTGTCAAACCTGGTGTTGGATGCGACAGTGTAAGCTGTATTCCGAAATAGCTTCCAGAACCGAACCCTCGACCAACCCTTATTTTCCCTTTGTGCAAAACACCGGGCGTGAGAAATTAAACGAATTGATATGTGAAACACAGACTCCAATATCTTTCGGAATATAAAAAGAATCGTCAACCAAATATACATTCATATGCAGTCGAAGACGCGCCACTCTCTTTTTTCACAGACTGGGGAGACGAGTGCCCACGTTGGCCGGGCTTAGGGCCCAGGGCAACGGTTCGGTAAATTAAAGGAAGCTACGGCACGTTCCAGTGAGAGCACTTTCTCTGTGAGACCACGTTGGAGCACCTCTCCGAACGATGGGACTTGGGCGGGCGGGACGAAAAATTCTACAAAACTTTGGGGGTCCCACCCACCTCTCCCTTGAGCAGAAATGTTTCGTGAGAAACACTCTTAACATAGCTCACATGAGACAGTCACACACATGCCCTAATTTATTTCGAAAGCGAAATAAATTTGTTTTGCAGGGAAAATAAAAACTCATCCGTGCACGCGCGGAGATAGTTCTTATTTTCCCTTTGTGCAAAACACCGGGCGTGAGAAATTAAACGAATTGATATGTGAAACACAGACTCCAATATCTTTCGGAATATAAAAAGAATCGTCAACCAAATATACATTCATATGCAGTCGAAGACGCGCCACTCTCTTTTTTCACAGACTGGGGAGACGAGTGCCCACGTTGGCCGCCCCTGTAAAACGTGGCTATGTACTGAGGGCGCACTTAAGGGTCTCCGTCAGAACGTCTGCCGAACATTCGGCACGGAGATCCTGGCCCATTGAGTACACACCTCGAGAAGGCGCATCAGCTGGGTTGCTGTGCGACGGCACACGGTCGTAGTAAAAGAAGGCCTGTAAGTCAAACTCACGCTTGGCTGCCAGGAAAGCCATCGCACTGCCTACTGGGTTTTCTGACCAGCACTTCACGAACGCGCCGTGCACACCTGAGTTGTCCGTGTACACTACAACGTTCCTCTGAGACAGGTGACATTTGAAAAGCTCAAGTGCCACTACCACTGCAAGAGCTTCTAGCTCAAAGATCACTGTCTCTCTGTCGCGCCCGAAGCAACTCAGCAGAACCTTAATCAAGTCACTAGGGACGGTCGCCCCAAACCAACTTAAGATTCTCCCGTCAGCATCGTAGCAGACGCCTCCAAGCCCACTGTGCCCGGACGGCTCGAAGGAAGCGTCTACAAAAACAAGGCGGTTATCACCTAAGTCCCTAGAAACGACTCTGGAGCAACCACTCTGCAAAAGCTCTACAAGGTGAGTGGCACCCCACCTGAAGCGCTCGGACACACAGAAGCTCTTCGAAGGCTTGTCCGACAAACAGTGAAGCGCCTGCCGTGCCAGTCTGCCGAACAACTGGCCACTTGCGAACTGGGCTCGCCCTCGAATCTTTTCAAGCGTTGTCGCATCAATACTGCCCCGAGCGAGAACCTCTTCAAGAGAAGCAATGATTTCGTTTCGGCGTTTCAGGGTATTCTTCAACAAGGCGTAACCCCGAATGGCGTTTCCCACATCAAGCTCAATCCCTAACACCTTACAGCAAGTGGAATAGGGGAGAAGCTTATCGGTGGAAACCTTCCACCCAAGGAGCCTAAAATACACACTGATTACCAGCTCGACGTGCTTTGCTTCGCTGCTGCGGGCGATGCTAAGGTAGTCGTCAAAATAGACGGACCAAACTAGGAACAGCAACTTGACTGCTACCGTCCAGACGGCCACTGCGCATCTGATGAACGCCGTAACTGAAGCTCGCGATCCGAAAGGGAGAGCCCGCTGCTTGAACACAGCGGGCTTCTGGCTCCTTGGGTCGTAGATCACGAAGTAGGCATCTCGAGCAAATGCGGTGTCACTGAGAGGCAGTTGTTTATACGCAGCCTTAAGGTCCCACGTTTTGGCATTCATCGCAGACCGGACACGATGGGCCTTGGCGCGGGCTAGCCAAGACGAAATCATGCCCGCCACCACGTCAAGAGTGTGGACCGTGACTTGCTCCGATTGCGTCACTGCAGCATTAACTCTAGAGGCCCTATAATTATCGATTGGCCGCACCTTGGGCGCGCCATCAACCTCTCCCTGAACCACACCAAAACGGCGGGTCAGCGTGGCTCCCTCCGGAAGCGTGCTGGGGTCTATGGGTCCCTCGACTACACCGGCGTCTACTTCCTTAAGGGTCGCTTGCAGCACACCTTCGTCGATGACAGGATCATCCGCTGGCCCAACAGTCGCCAGAGTGGCTTCCCTTGCACGATCAGCACCTTGTCGCAAGTCTGCTTCGAGCATGCTGGCTGGTCTGAATTTCTTCTTGAAGAATCCACTTTCAGGCAACTTACCAACTAGGTCGAACCCTTGCACTAAGTCGTTGAAGAGGCCTTGGTCAGCGTGCTCGGCATCCTCAAGAAGGGTCCTGAACAGGATCAAGCGTTTTTGTGCAAGGATGTGACGCCGGTTATCGGACATTCCCTTTCGCAGCGCATCCTCTTCACCAACGAGGGAGTTCGCCCGTGCAATCCACTTTCTGATCAGCTCGGTCCGATGCTGCCCCAATGCGTGCTCGCCCAACTCAAAGTTTTTACGAACAGCGGTTTCAAGGTCTGCTGGGAGCAGGTTCGAAAGGCTGCTGGGGTGTTCAACATTGCACGCCTGCTCGACGAACTCCTCGGGCGACCACCTGACACCAAACTCAGCTGTAAACTTCACGGGCTGAGAGGCTGCATTGGTAGTGGCACAAGCAGATGTGACGAAGCCGAGCTCGTCCAGGATCGCCCGGTCACATTGCTCGAGCTCGTCCAAACCTCCCGGGAGGAATGCAACTAGTACAGCACGATCTCCTTCCCAGCGCTCAGTCGCATGAGGCACACGTGGGTTGAAGCAAATTCCCCCGCCGTCAAAGGAAAGCACCGTGCCCATCACTCGTGTGCCGTCTATGGTCCTCGGCGAGCTGCCTGCTTTGTCAGCAAGCCACAGGCCACCTCGTTTGAACGACGTAATAGGCAGCACAAGGTTGTTAGAGTTAGGGTCGTTATGAGCATCCACATGTGGCTCAGCCAGAAGGTTCACCGTGAATGCTATCGCTCCAAACCTGTGCCACGGAGCTTGCTCGCGTACATACCGGCATGCCAAGGCGGTGGTCCAAGGGCAGCGCAGAGTTGAGTTTCGGACACCGACCATTGGACCATGGCTGTAGCCTCCGGAGAACCACTGGTGAGAGTCCTCCGTTTGGATACCTCGGGCCCTGGCTGGAAGGACTTCGGGTGTCTGTGACAGGACTTCGAACATGTCATCGGCCGTGAGCTCACCAGGCTGGCGGCGCGACATAATTTCGTAAGCTAGATGTTCACATTTCTGCGCATCGGCAGGCGGTGGTTGCGCCAACACTCCCGAACTCGTTAAACCTACCTGAGGCTTAGGACAAAAGGGAGCAGGCGGCAAAGGAACCCAAGCGGGACTAACCTCAGGATGACTATGTACCCCTTCGGCATCTGGCTGCACCCCTTGTGTGGAGATGCTAAGGACCTTGCTTCCAACAGGAATGGAGAGCAGGTCCACCGACAGAGTGGACCCGGCAGGGGGAGTCCACTCCTCCGTTAGGACTTTCCGGCGCTCAAGGCCACTGACACAAGCAGGATCGCAACACCCTGAAACCATGACCCGGGTTTTGAACTCTGAGACCAATGGCAAGACGCGTTTGCTGGCCTGAACTCCGGAATACACGCGGGCTCCGGTTACTAGGTTATCAAGCTCGTGCAAGGATTGCGGCGCGTCGGCACAGCCCAGATCAAGCAATTGTTTTCGCAGCAAAGTGGACATCTCTCGTGCGAGGGCCCAAGGATAACTAAGCTCGGCAGAGGACTTAGCGAAATCCCAAGAAGCGTGCGAATGCTTGCCGTCGCAAGTGCGTTGAAGGCAAAGGAAGGCAGGCAGTGTGTGCACCAACAGGGTCGCCTTCTTTCGGGAGTGGCCAAACATGCACTGGTGCAAGGTTGTGGCGAAAATTGGCACGTCTGTGAAGAAATCTCGCCACCACTTGGTGGCCCACAAAAATGACTGAAGAGGCCCTTCAACTGAAAATAAAATCCCTCGCATGTACATTATCTTGCAGGCACGAGCACAAAATTCGAACAAGCGGTTGGCCTGGTTGACCCGAACTTTGTCTGCACCTCTCAAGGAAGGAAGCCCATGCGGATGCAAGTCATCACGAAGCCCGGCACCGCGAGTGGCAGTACCAGCCGGCGGTGACATGTGCACATAGACCAGGTTAGGCTCATTAAGAAGCGAAAGGAAGTGTTTTTGGCCCTCAGCAGTGCTAAGGTCCAGTGATACAATAGGACACACAGCTCCCTCGACCCGCGCATCCACAGCAAAAGAATCTTTCATTCCACATGCACGAAGAGCCGCAGTGAACCTCCCGGCCCCTGAGCAAACCTGAATGCAAAATGCTTCAGCGATGTTGAGTTTGGCCACACGTTCAGTGGCACGTCCAAGGAAGGACACTCGCTCCTTCCCAGTCCGAAGCTCAGGGGCCCTAAGCCCTCAAGCGCCGCTTTTCTTGTGATGCTCCTGAAGAGAGTGAGGCTGCAAGCATCCCGGCTCTGCGCACAAGTGCAGCCCGCGCGAGCATGCACTCCCCGGGGCGGCGTCTCCACAGCCGCACTGCATATTAAATGCCCAGCACAAGCGTTCACCATCTTTGTTCTGGCTCCACTTTCCAATCAACTCCTTCGGCACACGCAGCCTAGCCCCACCTTTCTTACCTTTCCCTGTGCCTTTGCCCTTCTTACCTGGCTTATTCCCTTTGTCATCGGCCTGCTGATCCTCGATCTTCCTTTTGAGCGGAGGCGGCGGGTGCTTAGGTTTTTCGGGAATGGCAAGCGGCAGAAGATGAAAGCTGACATGTGTGTCATCGAGAATGTTCTCGAAGGCACGGTCCAATGGTCGGACCCCATCCGCGCCTGTCTTCAGGCTACGCACCTTCTCAGCGATCCTCGTGAAAGCCGCTCTGTCAGCGCGGAGTGCCTGAACCACACTAACCTTTGCGTAGTTAGGCGGCGGCGCGTCCTGGACTCGCTGGATGAGCAGGCTATGATACATGTTCATAGCATCGTAAGAGCAGCAGCCGACGAGGTCGAATGCGAGCGCCCTTCGGCGGAGCGCTTGAACCAGCTCCAGCTCTCCGTGGGTATCACATGTGGCCTGCTGCGGCTTGTCTCGCACTGTCAAGGAGCCACTCCCATCCAACGAAACCTCCTTCACCGCCTTCTTAAGCTGAAGTTCATGCTGACGCGTGGTGAATTTGTTTGGATGCTGGTACACAAGCGTGTCTTGTTGCAGCATGCCGTACACCAAATTGTACGCCTCGAATGCGACCTCTTCCACTCCACGATGCGTTAACCCTGTGAGCCGGGCCCGCTGCCTTGTGATGCGAGCTTCGCGCTCAGCAGGATTCAGTCGCTGGGATGTCGGATCATCCCCTTTTTCAACTTTCTGCTTAAGATCTGCAACAACCATCGTGTGAGCCTCAAAGATCAGTCGCTTTGTGGCAGCGACGACACCAGCGTTGATTACTCGAGTACCAAAAAGCTCGCGGACCTGATCATTGGAAGGCGTAGCCCCTGGCGGCACTGCCGCAAAAGCTAGACGGGCTAGACTGTGGATGCCGGATCCAGTGAGGGCCGCGATGTCGTCGGCAGACAATCCGACCTCGGCCGCACGATCCTCGAAGGCCGCTCGGCTCTCGGTAAGAGAGGTCATGGCACTGGCACGGCTCAAAACAGCTAAACTCGGTAGTGGCACAGCGCTATTGAAAAGATGATATTCCGAAACACAGGCTCGTACGAAGGCACGCAGTTTAGGAAGCAGTGTTTCCCAACTGAACGCATATTCATCATTCCATCCTGTATTCCAGTCAAGACCTAGAAGCCATAGCAATCTTGCATGTGATGTATAAACCCTTCGGCACCGGCACATCTCGGCGCAGCCGCAGTGCACGTTCACTCGGCCCTCTTGAGCACAGGAACATGTAGGCGCGCTCAAGTTGGTTGTAAGTCTTGCGGCCGGCACGTCTCGGCCACGTAGTCCCATCGGTCACTTACTCGATGGAGGCTGTGAACATGCAGCAGCGACTCTCCACAAACAGACATTCACTTTGCAGACCACAAGTCGTCTGCCCTGTATTTTCTCAGGCGATGCCTTTCAAGTGCACCTTCACAAACTCTCTGCAGCCGACTTTCGCTGCATCATAGCGTTAACGGCCTCGGCCAATGCTCCTGGATCGCGGAGCGGCTTTGCCCCTTCACAGGTCTTGCACTTCCGAAACGACAAAAATTTAGTTTGGGCGACCTCCTTGAAATCGGACGTCACCTTCCGCCCACACGCAAAAACTCCGGTCGAACTGCCTTGTGCGCAAAGATGAACGACCTGTGTCCTAACATGTTTGTACATGACATATCCAGGTTCCCAACTTGGCTTGGGACGGGCGACTGCACACGCCATCTCGTCGTTGTCCAAGTCGGGGTGGTCCCTGCCTGCAACGACTTCGTCCTGCGAGCTACTGCTGTCCGAGGAGGACAGCTCATGGTCAGTGGGTGCTGCAACCTGATCTTCATCACTCTTCTCTCCGGCGGATGCTACACCAATGGCCTCAAAAGAACCTTCTGAAGCGAAGCTGGTCAACCCGAGATCAGGCACTTCATCATCAGAGACCTCCACCTTCGGAACTTGTGCAGCGGCTCGCACGCGACCCGAGCGCGTAAGGTCCGGGAAGAATGTTCCGTTTCGGATTGCAGCCAACATTTCATCGTAGCGCCTGAGGGCAGGCGCCAAGTAATCTCGGCCATAGGTGTGCAATGTTCCTTCGCCAGTGGCATGGTGTCCAAGTTGTAACCGGGAATACTTATCGAAACCAAATTTACAGGCCCAGGTCAGTGTAGTGCTTTTCAAGCTGTGACCTGTGATCCCTTGGGATGGCTGCCCTCCCTTATCAAGAATCTTGCAGAGCCAAGCGCCAGCTTCGGAGGTGGTCACCGACCTGGACAACCATCCTCCGGTAACGTCCGGAGCGGGCAGCAAAGGCCCCTCAGGCCGACCTACGAACCCCAAACCTACTGCAGAAGCAACCTTGCTGAATGTAACAGCCCAGCTCACCTTACCCAAGCCGACAGCCGGTGCAACAAGGGGCATGGCAAGACCAATGGCCGCAACGTCCTTTTCAGTCTTGTGACTGCGAGTGCTGCACTCAAGGAAACCTTGCCCGTGGCTTTGCAAACAATCAAAATCCAAAATCCAATCCTTGACCTTTCTGAGATCACTAATGCGACTACGGCTGAACAAACTGAAGAGCATGCATCCTGCAGCGTAACGGTCGACTAAATCTTCATCCTCGTCGCTCAAGAAAGCCTCAAGGTAAAGAACGCTGTCAGTGGTTAGGACAGCGCTCTGCCTCCTCTCTGCTTTCTTCTGTATCTCCAGCGCAACAGCCCCACGAGCCCAAGGACTGAACAACTGCTTTCCTGAGAAAGGGTTCCTCAGAGATCCGGCACAATCGAAAGGCAAGCCAACGACATGCACTGAGAAATTGACAGCTTCAGTAAAGCTTGTGAAAGATCCAGGTCGGACCTTAGCTTCCTGTAGTTGCTCGATGTAATCATCGACACGCTTTGAAGTGATAGGCAGGGCACACTCGCCTGGGCAAGCTTTGTGTATCCACACAACGAACTTCTGCATTGCACTCCCACGCTTTGCGACGGTACTGGATGCTTTCTTCCCGAAGAGTTCACGAAGGCACTTCATGGCATCAGCTCCGTTTTTGCGGCTAATCCGTGATCCTATCGCAGAACAGCTGGAGTCCTCCATGATCACGAATAGCCACATTTCTAAAGCTCTGGTCCATTTGACTTCTTCAAGCGCAGCGTCAGTTTCCACAAGGTTGAAATTGACAACATCTCGAAAGCAGGCTCCCAGGGTAACGCTTGCTCTGGCCTTCTTGGCACGATGCGCACAGTCGCGCGAAGAGGATGCCTCTCCAACAGATTCCCTGACAGGAAAAGGCACCGCCTGCGGTAAGATGGCATCACTGGCTTTGGGAAGCACGCTTGCACGAGAACCAAAAACCAACTCAAGTCCCGGAAGTTCCCAAGGAAGCTTCGTGTCAATCACGCAACGCCCTAAACCTAACCCTGCGTCTTGTATGGCAACTGACATCCGCAAGGAAGCCTCATGAGAAAGCTTCTCCACACTAGCCTCCTGGACATCATCTTCCAGAAGATCAATGTCTTCCGGGAGGGCCATGCTAGTGGCCTCGACAAGACTTGTCACACAGCTCCATCAGTCTAGTGCTCGAGATCGACGTCAGTCGTCTCACTCCGATACAAGCCTTCACAAGAAGCTATGCGATTCTGCAGAAGGCAGCTACCAAGGACAGTAGCCGGCACAGACCTCAAGTCTATCCGCTCTGTAAAGCACGTCACTTAGAGCTTCAAGCACACGCTCTTCAAGGTCATGTAGCAGCTCACGGACTGCTCTCTCGCTCAGTGGCTGAGCCCCGGCACCATCCATACACTACCCCCAGACGAAAAATTCTACAAAACTTTGGGGGTCCCACCCACCTCTCCCTTGAGCAGAAATGTTTCGTGAGAAACACTCTTAACATAGCTCACATGAGACAGTCACACACATGCCCTAATTTATTTCGAAAGCGAAATAAATTTGTTTTGCAGGGAAAATAAAAAAGGTCTGCTGGGAGCAGGTTCGAAAGGCTGCTGGGGTGTTCAACATTGCACGCCTGCTCGACGAACTCCTCGGGCGACCACCTGACACCAAACTCAGCTGTAAACTTCACGGGCTGAGAGGCTGCATTGGTAGTGGCACAAGCAGATGTGACGAAGCCGAGCTCGTCCAGGATCGCCCGGTCACATTGCTCGAGCTCGTCCAAACCTCCCGGGAGGAATGCAACTAGTACAGCACGATCTCCTTCCCAGCGCTCAGTCGCATGAGGCACACGTGGGTTGAAGCAAATTCCCCCGCCGTCAAAGGAAAGCACCGTGCCCATCACTCGTGTGCCGTCTATGGTCCTCGGCGAGCTGCCTGCTTTGTCAGCAAGCCACAGGCCACCTCGTTTGAACGACGTAATAGGCAGCACAAGGTTGTTAGAGTTAGGGTCGTTATGAGCATCCACATGTGGCTCAGCCAGAAGGTTCACCGTGAATGCTATCGCTCCAAACCTGTGCCACGGAGCCTGCTCGCGTACATACCGGCATGCCAAGGCGGTGGTCCAAGGGCAGCGCAGAGTTGAGTTTCGGACACCGACCATTGGACCATGGCTGTAGCCTCCGGAGAACCACTGGTGAGAGTCCTCCGTTTGGATACCTCGGGCCCTGGCTGGAAGGACTTCGGGTGTCTGTGACAGGACTTCGAACATGTCATCGGCCGTGAGCTCACCAGGCTGGCGGCGCGACATAATTTCGTAAGCTAGATGTTCACATTTCTGCGCATCGGCAGGCGGTGGTTGCGCCAACACTCCCGAACTCGTTAAACCTACCTGAGGCCCGTGCACGCGCGGAGATAGTTCTTACCCGTTTTGCACTAGGGGTTTGGGGGGACCCAGGGCTGCACCGACGTTCATACTAGTGCGGGGTGGCAACATGCTGAGAAGCTGGGTGGTTGCCCCCGCACGCTGTGCCGTCACTCTTTGGCACTGCGCATCGATGAAGGTAGCGGCAGGTGGCCGGGTCCTTGCACTGTCCGCTTTGGTACCTCATGCAAAGCGTCTGACGCTTACCATCCATGAAGATATAGTCGAGAGCCACTTGCCGGTGGGTGTGGCTTGTTTGTTGTCCTTGCCCTTGCCCCCTTTGCCACCCCTCTCAAAGCGATCGCCTTTCTCGCCTTTGCCATCACGGCCTTTGCCGCCACGGCCGCCACCCTTGCCGCCTCGGCCGTTGCCCGTAAAGCGGGCCTTCCAGCTGTTGTCCGGGTCGAACTTGGGCTTGGGAATGAAAGGCCTCGGGGCGAGTAAGCTGTGCAAATCAGAGCGCACCTCAGCAACTTCGTGAAGCGCATCATCCAGCTTCCAATGGTGCACGTTGACTAAGTCGGCTATGATTTCCCAACAGCGGCGGTCGGCGGCCTGGGCTTCCATGGTGGTGGGTCCTCGTAAGCTGGCCGCGGCCTCGTACTTGGTGAAGCAGATCCTCATGAAGCGTTTGTTATAAAGCTTCAGAGAGCCCAGGTGTGCACCTTGGCAAAGCGCGATGGCATTGGCCGCTAGTGACAGAAGCTGGGTGACGAGGCCAAAGGAAGCGGGGCCTTCATGTATATCGCGGGTAGGAGCCTCGTCGAGAAAAAGCTCTGTGAGGTCAAAGCGGGCCTGTTTCCTAGGCCGGACGAGGAGACTATCTTCTTGCGCCCGGGGGCTTAAGCGGTACTTCCAAGGGATCCATCGGACCTCCTTGTCAGAAAGCATCTTGTTGGTGAGGGCCAATAAGCGGGCGCTTGGAAAGCTCTCGGCATCAAGAAGTTCAGTGGGGTAATCCTCTTCGAACCTCTTCCTAAGCGCCGCCGTTCGATCCCCGCTCAATTTCGCGGGCCAAGCCTCCTGCCAGGAGCTGGAAAGCGGTGCCGTAGCTGGGGGAGTACCCTGACCCTGCTGTTTACCTAATTTTAGGTGGCGAGCAATTTACTAAACAAAGCTTGGTTTACACTTCAAATTTACGAAAAAATTTACGTAAAAAAAAGTGTAAATTAATTTACTTTGTATAGTAAAAAATTTACACTGCAATGTAAATTTTTTTACACTGCAAAATACATGTTTTTAGGTTACACATTCCCGAATTTGAAGAAGTGAAATGCAAGCTAATTTTGGTTGGTTTTGTTTCTTTTATCATGGTTCTGCTTGTTGATTGCATGAGATTTTCCTGCGACTGTACAGTGCGGCATGGTCAGGTGTGAAGATAAAATTATGAGAATTGTGTTGCAAGCATACTTGTTAAGCCATGGTTTTCCATGTTGAAATCGCAGCTCGGTTTGATTCTGTGCTGGGTCGAGCCGGCGGATTGCTTGCGATGTGTGCTTTTTACATGCGAGAAATCGGTACATGTACATTTGCGAGAGTCATCACAATATAGTTTATACCTGCGAGGAGTCCACCTTTACCTGTGCGAGACTCTTGTAGGTTACATGCGAGAGATCTACTATATATATATATATATACTTTTCTGAGATCCGAGAGTGAGAAAAATTTTCGGACGTTGCAGCTGTGTGTTTGGTCCAGACGAGACCCAGAGGTAAGTGCGAGGCTGGATGGAGACAGAGACAAATGCATTCCATTTTTTTGAGAAATCATAAATCCTATACATACACAGTATATACAGTCTTGCGAGCATGGCTTCCTTAGCAGCTGCAGCTTCGGTCAAGCTGGCGGACGGCGCTTCCGCTGCAACGGGCAAAAATGCCAAGGACCGAGTGGTTGCCGATCCGCTTATTACAGCAAAGGAGCTGGCGGATGTGGTGTTTGGCTTTCTCGAGTTCAAGAAGACGAAGGACCTGTGGCCTTTACTGTGCCCCCCTCCGGGCGGGCCAATAAGCTACACTTGGCACACTGCCGCCCACGGTCCGTGGTTGGCAAAGACAGCTGGGCTGCTGTTTGACCTTCTTCGCCTCGCCCCGAACACGAAGTTGTTGTCGCAGCGGGTTACCCGAAGCTTTTGGATCCTTCACGAGCAAAAGAACCTGCTGCTCGAAGGCCACAAAGACTACAAGGCAGAGGACCTTGTGGACAAGATGGACACCGCCATCCGTCTTCTTCTTAGCCACCTCCGTGCGATGAAGCAGAAGGAGAGCTTCAAGCGGAAAGTCTACAGGTCCCTGTCGCACGAGGATCAAGTGTGCAGTGGCTGCACATATATGTTTTTCGTGTTTTTTCGCTGTATATATAATTCGTGTGACGGAACAAAGAAGTGTTGCAAACTTTTTTTTACCTATAAGTCTGTGGAAACATACAATCAGGAAGCTTGACCTTTGCCTGGAAAGGGTGCAGGTGCAGGAGTTTGCCCCGAAGCCTCTTGATTCCCCCAGCACGGCCCTTGTTCCCGTGAACGAGGATGAGAAGCCTGTTCCTTTTCGTGGTGACGAGAAGCTTACTCCTTTGCAGGATGTTGAGTTCCCGGAGTTGCCGGAAATCTTTAAGAACAGCAGCCCGACCAAGTTTCCGGACACCTTGAAGAGCAGCGAGCCGAAGAAGTTTGCGGAGAAGTTTGTGCACATCCATAAGAGCAGCAAGCCGAAGAAGATCGTTATGAAGAAGGGCACCCTGAAGAAGAAGGCCACAAAGGCAAAGAACAAAAAGGCAGGAAAGGCAAAGATCAAGACTGGTGCCGGGGCTGAGCCGGCCAAGGATGTGGAAGTGATCTCTTCCACGGATGAGTGCGACTTGGACATCCTCAAAAATGCCATGGCTTTCATGCCGCCGGTGTCTGTGGCTGTGGCCAAAAAGAAGGGTGCTTCGAAGCCCAAAGCCACCGGCAAGCCGAAAGAGAAGAGCCCCAAGCCCAAAGCCACAGCGAAGGCGAAGTCGGCGGCGAAGACGAAGGTGGCGAAGCTGGCGGCGAAGCCGAAGCCGGCGGCGAAGCCGAAGCCGGCGGCGGCGACTTCGCCGTCTAACAAATGGCTGTCCGCCGAAAAGTACGGATCTTGCAAGGTAGAGTTCTACTCTGAGAAATCCTACATCCGCAACTACGATAACGGCGGCAAGCTGAGGAGCATCATTTCCAGTTGCTGTCCGAAGCATCATGAGGTGATCGAGAAGATGATTCCCTACGTCGAGCAGGGCATCCCGCTCTTGGAGCTCTACAAGCTGCGAAAGGACGTCATGAAGTCGCTGGGGGTTTGAAAACCAAAATGTGTTCAGTGCGGGATGTGATGTGCACCCTGGGTTTTCTGAACTTTGTAGACTATATAACAATCTGAGTTTCAAGCATATATATGTTGTATATAAACGTGGTTTGTTTTCCCACAACTCTGAGAAAACCCATGGGTGCTAGTCACGGTGTGTTTCTATATGTCTTTCGTTTACATGTAGAGCACTACATCTGCCACAATGCCATCTAGCATAATGCATCTTTGGCCCTTTTAGTGAGAAGCACAAAAAGGGTGAACCTTCCGGCAGCAGAGGGGCAATGACTGCGAGAAAAAATGTTTCTTGCATTTGTGTGTGTGTGTGAGGTTGAGTGCTTCCTGTTCTGTGTGATATATGTATTTGATCCCTATCATATACTGTATATATAAGCCTTTGTAACCCCGAAACCACCAATAGCCTAAAGCCTCAAAGCAGGTTTACTTGCGACGGTGATTTTTGTATATGTACTTGCGATGAGTTCTGCTTTTTACCTGTGCGAGTGTTTCCTTTTACATGCGATGTGAGGAGCTTTGTATATTACTTGCGAGATTTTCCTTGTGTGCACCTTTACATGCGATGGGGAGCTTTGTGTTACTTGCGAGATTTTCCTTGTGCAGCTTTACATGCGATGGGGAGCTTTGTGTTACTTGCGAGATCTACCTGCGAGTGTGTCTTGCCTTTAAAGCAGTATTTCACAAAAACCCTCAACCCTCACTAAGCCCTAAAACCCAAAACTAATTTTAAACCCATAAACCCTATATAAACCCCAAAACCCGAAACCCCAAACCCGACTCCCCAAACTTAAACCGCAAACCGACAGCCCGGATTCCTTGTGAGCCCCCAAAAAAACATTCTCCAATGTCTAACACTTTCGAGTTGGAATTGCTTGAGTGCAGAGAATGCCGGCTGAAGAGGTTTATCGAGGCTTTTTTGCGAGATGATGTTGGAGCCGAAACTTGTGGCCGTGGTCGCTGTTTCCTTTACAGCAGGAGAGACTCTAGTTTTGCGACGTAGTATCTCCTACACACGATGTGTTCGACACGATGTCACCACCATGTGCCGATGCGGCTTATTCTCACAGTATTTGTAGAAGGTTTGGATTGTAGATAGCTTCGCATAGATGCTCTGGACTTTTAAAGCATACAACCCAAAGCCATTACCGAGTTTCGGGTGTCAGGCTTTCGGCGCCGGGGCTAGGCTCTAGGCACATTTTTATCCACAAAGAATAAAGGCTGTTCACTTTGGGTGTTCTAACATATATAGCAAGTTTTGCTTCGCGGCCATGGCAACTGTCGACTGCTACCGTGTCTACGTGAAGAATGTCACGTACAGTGCGACGAAGTGGGCCACTCGAAAGAAAAGTAGCTTTGGGTTTAGGGTTTAGGGTTTAACATATATACTTTATATGTACACAATATGTAGATATAGATAAACTCAATACACGTCTATTGGCCACAATCTGACACTCATTACTTTTCTTTTGTGTCTAATTATATATGCTTATATCTACACATATATACAAAGGGTGAGGTTGGTACACATATAGACAGGCATACATATATGTAGTTACATGAGAGAGAGCCGAGGCGATCAGAGCGGCGATCGAAGAGCTCGGGGTGCTGGACTGCCGGAACATCCAGGTGGTGAGGGAACGGTACTGGGAGAAGAAGCTGCAGCGGCCAGATCACTGCAGCATCTTCTTGGAGTTCGCAACTTGGTTTTTGTTAGAGGATGCTGCGACCCCTATATATAAACCCTAAACCCTAAACCCTATAAACCCCAAACCCCTAACCCCCAAACCCTAAACCAAAGGACTCCACAGATGCGGCTGAGCTTGCCCGGGCTTCGCTCGACGGGCAATGGCATGGGAAAATGGCGACGAACAAGTACCTGGTGGCAGAGCTGGCGAAGCCGCCCCCTTCGAAAGCTTCGAAGGAAGACGAGTCGTGGGGCAAGTGGGCGCCACCAGCCCAAGAACAGCCGCCTTGGAAAGGCCCTCCGCCCACCCCCCCTCCACTGGGCCAGGCACCACCGCCATCCCAAAGCCCACCAGAGCCCAATGTCCCAGAACCAGCACTCCCACCAAAAGCCAAAGCAATGCCGACCCAGCCCCCGTACCCACCGCCGCAACACCTTGCACCACCACACCCAAAGGTTCCACCTGAGCAACTTTACGGTTTGGAGACGGTGAAGCCGCAAGCCTGGGAGCTCTGGGTACATGGTGGTCCACGACCCAAAGAATCTTGCATTGCATAGTTCAACAACATGTTTTGTTACACATATCTGCATGTGTTTTTATATATATGTATATATAATCAACATGTGTACAAAGAGCTATAGGGCAGCTAGGGGGGCCAAATCTAAGAATGCTATATGGCATCATGTGAGAACCCCAAACGACCCGCCCTAAGATTCATAGTTTCATGTTCCGACGACAACACCAGCCCCAGGAGGATGCTGCTGCCCCGCTTGCAGAAGGAGCCTTCGATTCGAACACCAAGACCGAGGCCTGTGGGTGTGTGTACCCTTACTTGTGAGAAGAAGAACAAACTCCAGAGCCACACAATGAAGTAGAGCTCCCACAAAAAAGGACGACAAGCAGCTGCCGCTGGAGCCGGCTGGACCAAACTCGGTGGTGGATGACGGTGCAGTACCCGGGCCGAATCATTTAAGCCATCACCCTGCAAGTAAAAGAAGGCCCTAAATCGGAACTCCACAAACCTATACACAGCAAACGGTTGCTTCGGTTGCTTATATATACTATATATATAGTGAAAGGAAGCTGTGGCCGAGAAAGCCCCCGTCGTCGACGTTAAGCCCTGGAATGAGATGACGGCTGCTCGGTTGGCTGTGGCCCTATAAAAACCTTACTTTTCCAGAACCTTCAACCCTAAACCTTGAACCCTAAACCCCTAAAACCTAAACCCTAACCCTAAACCCAGACAACGATTCCCACCCAAACTTTGTGGTTTTTGAAACCAAAAGCTATATCCAGTGAATCCTCCCAACTCCAAGCTCTATCCCCACAGGCCCAAGAGCAATATGACTGGGCTCTTCTTCACTCTGGCGACCCTTACACGGGACCAATTCCAGAGCCTTTTTCTGCGATAGCAGCAACCTCAAAAAAGCCGCTTTATAAACCGGCACCAAACCAATAGAGCCGGTTTAGGGTTTAGGGTTTTTAGGGTTTCTCTCAAAAATAAAGTGTTCTATGAGCCCACAGCCTTATGTTTAGGAGTGTAGACTTTTTTGTCAACCCTAATTTCTGCCCGAGTCTGTGTGTATTTTTACTTGCGAAGAAGAAGAGTGTGTGTTTCTTCGATATATAGACAACACAAAACCGAGGAAGAGTTTGGCACTGGCTTCCCACCGGAGCCGCCGATCGTCAAGCCGAAGCCGTCTGCGAGGAAAGTGGCCCCGGCCGTGGACCCGCCCGTGGACCCGCGGCTGAAGCGGCAGATCGAAGCTGAGCAAGCCAATGAGCCGCCCAGCAGTGTAGATGAAGAAGAGAAAGAGAAGAAGAAGAAGAAAAAAAAGAAAAAAGAGCCCAAAGCCAAGAAGGCAAAAAAGGAGCCGACCCCACCCCCAAAGGAGCCCAGCCCGACTTCCGAGGATGAAGGTGAAGATGTTGAAGAGAACAGGGCTCGGAGCTCGGGGCGGGCTCGTAGCTCGGGGCGGGCTCGTAGCTCGGGGCGGGCTCGTAGCTACTCTAGGCGGGCTCGTAGCTACTCTAGGCGGGCCAGTAGGAGTCGTGCTCGTAGCTACCGGAGCCAAAGGCGAAGGAGCTACCATGGTCGCAGCCGTAGCTACGGTCGTCGGTACAGGAGTGACAGTCGTAGCTACCGCAGGTACAGAGGCGACAGTCGCGGCCGATACCATCGTCGTTACTACCGCCGTTGAATATAATGCAGTGCAGTTGTAGAGTTTGCAGAGATGCAGCTTTTTACACAAGAGTAGAACTTCATGGCTTTCCCCAAACCCTTAAACACATAAACCCCTAAAGCCCTACACCCCTAAACCCCTATATCAACCCTATAAACCCTTAAAACCCTAAACCCTTAAACCCCTGTGCTGTTTGTGTGTCTATAGCATATAGTCTAGAGGGATAAAGCTTTACACAACAGTAACGGCGATGGCAACAGCACAGTGCTGCACGAGAGACGATGAGACAGGCCGAGCCACTCATTTTTCTCACAATTAAGCACAATGTGCAGCGACCCCATGGATGTAGTATAAAATTGTAGATGCATAGTCTACAAATAAGCACGTATGTGTGCATATGTATATGTATATGTTTCTTTATACATATATCTATATATACATATATGTATATACATAGTCGAACTTACACCACACTACATTATATGTGCCCAGGCAACAAAACCTCGAGGATCCTCAGAAGGTCGTCTGCACATCCGGATAATTGCGAAGCTGTGCGAGACTCCGACAAGCAAGTGAAGCGGGCGATTGGAAAGAGTTGTAGTCGCAGAGATTGTGGTGGTGGCTACATACACACGTGCACATGTCTATAGAGTGTATAGAGAACACATGTGAACATGCCTGGGTTGCTTGAAGGGCCTATCAAGTCACACGATAGGACAAAAAACAGCCCGGCCCGAACCCTAAACCATTTATGAAGATACTGCATACACCACACATGAAGCCCTGAATCCCCAAACCGAACATGTAGATTGCAGAACCTGTATTCATGCATCTATATATAGAGAGAGGGCTTAGGGGCTCAGGGGTCTCGGGGTTTAGGGGTTTAGGGTTTCGGGTTTAGACACACAGTGTGCCGGTCCCCACACACGAAGCGTAGCGCTTGAAGCTGGGAAACCACTTGTGGGGATCCGATGAGATGCGGCTTAGACCTTACATGCGAGACTCGAACAACACACCGGAAAGGCACCGGTGGGCAGGTTTTGCAACAATCTCCCCCAAATTTTCCATAGATTTTACAAAAATTTCAGCAGATTTTACAAAAAAATCAACAGGTTTTCCAAAAAATCTCGATGCAGTTTCGATGCAGTTTATATGCAGTTTCGATGCTGTTTCGATGCGGTTTTAAAACTACATACAAACTGCATAGCTTTTACAGCATTTCGCGATGCAGTTTGTATGTAGTTTTAAAACCGCATCGAAACAGCATCGAAACTGCATACAAACTGCATCGAAACTGCATCGAGATTTTTTGGAAAACCTGTTGATTTTTTTGTAAAATCTGCTTAAAATCCATTGACAAACTCCCCAGCCCACCCCACCAGCCCCCACCTCCCCCCCACCCACCCACCACCCCACCCCCCACCCCCATCCCCCACCCCCCACCCCCCAACCACCCACCCACCCCCCACCCCCCACCACACTCCCCACACCCCCCACCCCCCACACTCACACCCCCCACCCCCCATCTCCCACCCCCCACCCCCACACCCCCCACCCCCCACCCCCACCCCCACCCCCCACCCCCCACCCCCACACCCCCCACCCCCACCCCCCCCAACCCACCGCCCCACATCCAACACTATATACGGTGCTCTGCGAGGATCAATCGTATATTGTATAGCTTTTCGGCTCCAAAAAAGTCTGTCCTTCTCCCTCCCTGACTAGACAGAACAAAGCCTCTCTTCGAAGATGCCACGACAGGAGACCTGTGTTGTTCTTTTGTTTTTCCGACGAACCACATAGTCACTTTTCTGAATGCAGAAAAGGAATAGCTATATTCTCGTGTTCCAGGAAGACAGGAGCCGAAGCCGAAGCCGGAGCCGGTCGCCCCAGACGAGTGTGGAAATGGGCTTGGCGGACCTGTGTCCATCATGGACGACAGCAACTTGGTTGCATTAGATCTATTGTATAGGTTTTGTTTAGGAGAGTAATTTGGCTTTTGAATATTATACATAATCCCCAAGGGTCTGGTACTGGGTCTGGTGGAGCGAAGCAGCAGCTGAGCAGCAAGACCAGTGAGCTACGACTTGCCAGCACGTTGTACAGAAGTGCATGTACATAATTAAATTGTCTCGTTGCTTTTGCAGACGGAGCTAGATATAAGAGCAGCTGTTTTTCTGCACAGCAGTAACTTCTATACTTTATCGTGCCTGCAAGTGTGAAGCAAAACAATGAGCCGGGCCGACTCCAGGAGACTGCCTATAAAAGCCCGAGAACCCAACAACTGATGTCATATAAACCCTGAACCCTAAACTATATACCTTATATACAGAACCCCGAAACCCTTCAACCTCAAACCTGTGTGCCAGACCCCACACAGAAGCTTGCATGTGTCTTTACACCAGAGCTGGCGAGAAAATTATATATACTTGTGTGATTCAAGCTATACTATGACTGTGACGAAACACATTCGGTGTTGTCTGCATGTCAGAGAGAACTTACACTGCGATGACAATTATGTTTACTTCTATCTGCAGCTGTGAGCACTTCAGCGAGGGGTGCCTTTTTTGTGAGGACAGTATATCATCTTTACTGTTCGTGTTTTCCCTGCGATGGCTGAAGACAGCCAAGCTCCGGAGGCGCTTTTTGGTTTTTGTGTTTTGTAAAACCAGAGTGTTATATATATATGTATACGAAGGCCGAGGAAGAGCCCCAGGACGAGCAGGCAGAAGAAGAAGAGCAGGAGGTGCCCATGAAGAAGCCGGCGGCGAAGATCACGATAAAGAAAGAGCCCGGGACCGGGATTTTGAAAAAGCCTGCAGCAGAAGGAACAACGAAAGCAACAGCAGCAAAGAGCAAGCCCAATCAAAAGCCCACTCCGAAGGCCAACCCAAAGAGCACCCCAAAGGCCAAAGCAAAGGGCAAAGCAAAGGCCGAAGCAAAGGCCCCAGCCAAGGAGAAGAAGAACAAGAACGAGAACAAGAAGGAGAACAAGGGCAAGGAGCAAGAGAAAGGAAGCAAGCCCAGTAGCAGCAGCAGCAGCAAATTCACTCCCAAGCAGAATGACAACAACAAGAAGCGGAAGCTGGAGGACAACTGGGCTGATGGATTCGAGGAGGTGGAGGATGCCGCCGAAGAGCAGCCAGAGGAGGAGACACCCACAGACGACGAGGTGCTGGCCATGGAAGACCCGGCGAAGGACTCGGGGAAGATGGACCGCAGCAAGCAGCACAAGTTCATGAGCCTGCTAAAGGACGGGTCATTGCCAGAATGGCTCGAAGATGCATGGGAGAAGTCCCAGAAGATGAAAACGGGCAAGCGGCAGAGACAGCGGGAGCTTATCAACAATGCTATCGACCGACGATCCGGTGTTGACACCAGCCTGGTTCTCAACTTTGCCAAACCAATGTTCCACTCCATGCAGGTGACGACGAAAAGATGGGTATCGGGGGTGATTTCAAGGTGTGCTCGCTTCCTTAAGTGGAGAGGCACTTCGAAGCCGAAGGCGAAGTCGGGGAGTGTATAAAGTATCTATAGTATATATAGGTCCAGCTTATAGCTATAGTTTTACAATGAGCAAAACCTTGAAACCCTAATACACCACAACCCTTAAACCTTATATGTAAACTACGAAGCCATGAACCCTAAAGCCTGCATAAGCCTTACACCTTTAGAAAATTTAAAACCTTCAACCCCATACACCTTGAACTCTGGACCCCACCGGCTTTTGTTTTGTAGTTCTAACTGTTTATAGAGGGCTCTACTACATTTATTTTTATTATACCATATATGCATATCTAAAAACACTCTATAAATGCATTCCCATACAATATATATTATATATAATTGCTATACTATACGTATAATAATGATGACCACAACCCTTCGTGCACCCCAAACCTTAAACCCTGAACCTGTGCACCTATATATATATATATATATATATATATATTATATATATAACCCCAAACCCCAAAGCCTCAAACGACGAAGCCCTGAACCCTAAAACCTTCAAGCCTCAAACCCTTAAGCTTGAACCCTAAACCCCTTCGGCTTGTCTTTTCTTCTGTGGGTGGAGCGAGGAGAACTACACGAAGTCCGAGGCGACCAACAAGAAGAAAACCCTGGGCAAAATCTTGCTTCAGGGGAAATTCAATCTTAGCAATGAGCAGTTCGAAGCCGCACTCGAGAGTGGCGAGATCATCGCTGTCCGTTCCAAGAACGGACCCGATCGTTACATGTGGTCCGAGGATGTGCACAACTCCACTTCAGGGAAGGAGAAGAAGTTTTCCATGGGCTCCGATGCCAAAGCGAAGGATGGCGAGGCCAAGTTCTTCGAGAAGCAGTCCAAGGATTGGAGGATTGGTTTGTTTGAGGAGAAGAGCGAGGGCAAAGCAAAGCCCCAGAGAGCTCTGACAAATGACTCAGAGCAGCTCGCAATCTGCGATGGTACCGTGGCCGCCAGCAGGAACATGACGGAGAAGCTGTGGAAGGCAGCAGATGGGCAGCTTACAAAGGCGATCGCGGCCTACAATAAGATCCTTGTCGAGGGCAGAAAGTTGGTTGCTTCCGTGGATGAGAAGCAGGACAAGGACATGTACCAGAGTGTGCGACTTGGACTGGTTTTGTATTCCTGAAACAACCTTGCCAAAAGCTTCAACTTTTTTATCCTCGCAAGTAAAGTCACCAATTTAACTCGTAAGTAAATACATGGAGGCTTCAACCTTTGTCTTCGCAAGTAAAGCACAAACTTTAACTCGTAAAAGTAGTCTCTTCAACAACAGTCGCATGTAACCAAAGTGTTGTGCTTTCTCTCGCAAGTAAACCCAGTGCCCGAACACCGAAACCTGTGTGAGACCCCACAGCTGTAAGGAAGAGCATCGTCCAACAAGCAACAAAATCGAAGCAGGGACTTGAGCACCTTCTCTCGTGGCACGAGTACGAGGATGAGAATGAGGACGGGCCGATCACGATCTCATCATATTCCAAGACCATGAGAGAGTCCGGGCGAGTAGCAACTCATCTCGAAGAACAAATGGCAGCCGTGAAAGCCAAGTTGACTGTCCGAGCCAAAAAAGGATGCTAGACAGATTTTGAATGTGTGCAGTTCCGGAGCTGTCGCCTCTATGTGGTGCAAACGGCGATTCTGAGTTTTGGCGATGAGAGAAAAAAGCAACGGCGATGATGAGAGCTTGAGATTTGGCGCTTTTCTGGTGATTTTTACATGTGAGCAACGACGTGTATAACTATAACCTTTTGAATCATGTTGGGGTGTTGGTCTTCGTGACTTTCAGCTTCAATTTTAGAGTATATATAACACCGATGGTGTTGTTGTAGCCTGCTTTGCATGTGTGAGTGCACACATGTGTAAAGCTATACCTCCGAACCTCAAGCATTGAATCAACCATGAAAGTCCATACCTCCAAAACCCTGTGAAGCTCACAACACAACCTTCGTAACCCCAAACCCTGAACCCTCTATAAACCCTTAAATCCTGAACCTTATATATAAACCCTCACAAGATTTGTTTCGTCCAGATTGAGGGGCAGTGGACCGTGTGGTTTAGGGGGTTTGGGTTTTGCGGGGTTGGGGCAAAAGCTTTCTGTTGTTGTTTGTATAGTATATTTGGTGCCCACACATA
Source organism: Symbiodinium sp. CCMP2592 (assembly GCA_905221615.1). Lineage (NCBI taxonomy): Eukaryota > Dinophyceae > Suessiales > Symbiodiniaceae > Symbiodinium > Symbiodinium sp. CCMP2592. Next base: position 354,738 of record CAJNDT010004434.1, read on the forward strand.
TATGTATAACTTGCTCACAAGCCTCAGCCTCAATGCTCGGTGTGTCTGACCATGTGTGTCCCGTCCTTATAAAATGTTTTATGGCTATAGCGAACAAACCACTGTATGAAATAAGGCACAAAAGTTCAGCTGGCAACAAACACCAACTTTGCATAAAGGTGCTGTTCTGTTTATTTATATATGGAGAGAAGGTACCATGGAGGATGCAGGGCCCGAGCGAAAGCGACGAAAGGGTGGGGTCCAACAGAGATTGGGCCAGGCGGTGAGTGAGAAGTCCACCTCAAGTTCTTTGCACGATTTGCTGATGACGTATTTGGCACAAGGCCTCCTGTCGGCCTCTATGATTCATGCAATTGCAGTTGCAGCGGCTGCCGATATTAGAAATGCAAGGGACGGGAAAATTCTTCCTGATTTGGACAGGCTCAGCAAGGTGAAGCATGGAAAAAATTTGCAATCTTCTATTGACAACCACTTGGCCCAGCAGTCCAATCTTCCGATGCCGACAGAATTTAATATCCCCTTAGCAGGACAAGTCGAAGGCACGGCGACTTCCATGATATTGCTTCCGCACGAGATTATGCACCACCTTTGGAAGACGACGACTGGATGGATTACTTCTGTGTTGCCTGATGCGGAGGCTTTGCCTCGGTTTTGGAGATCGTTCAATGGACACCCTTGCATGTCAAATCATGCGGTAAAATCGCGAGCTAATTGGATGCAAAGGGCTATTCCCCTTTGCATACACGGCGACGAAGTTCCTGTTTTTGGAGTGGGCAAGATATGGGCTCGCAGTGTTTTGGCTTTTTCATGGGTATCGCTGATGGCCACAGCGGCCGGCCGATCTGCTGCCGATTGCAACCTCTACATTTGGGGCGTTTTTGAGAAGTTCATTATTCCGGCTGGCGGCGAGGGGGCTGGGACAATGGAAACTTTTTGGCAAGTGATGTATTGGTCTTTCAACATTCTTTACACCGGTAAATGGCCTGCTCGGGATTGGCAAGGCAAGAAGCAGCCTGGTGTGTTGTTGTATATGTACACATGTGCCAGAAATCTGGAAACCCTTACATTTTAGGACCCTGTGGGAACCCTATAAGCTGTAAGCCTTTTTGTCTTTCTTGATTTTTTATGATGTGGGTCCTGTTTTAGATATGTGACTATATACATACACACCCTATGTATGAGAGCCCTGTTCTCAAATCCAACCCTAACCCAACAGCTTCCTTGATGGTGATGATATATATATATATATACACAGTATATAATATCGTATAAACATATATAAGCCACAAAACCACGGACCCGTGGAATCCCAAAGCAGCACCCGTCGTTTGAACCAAAAGGCAGCGGCTCTAGGGTGGCAGGAATTAGGGTAAAGGGAAAATCAAATGCCAAGGGAAAGGAATCACTGACATGTCAAAGACTGCATGTGATGCAAATGCACTCGGACGACCCTGCCTCTTTTCGCGGATGTGTGTAGGGTCCTTCACTCTGGATTCAGACTCTGCCTACAGGCAACAAGGAGTGCCATCGCACTTACGGCACGAAGGGCTGCCGAAGCAACCAGTTTCATGGCCCCCCTGTAGGAATGCAACGCGTGTCAGCAGCATTCAAGTCTCGCATGCATCGAGTGACACTTTCAAACACGTTGCGGCGAAGCCCGAGTTTGGTACTACTCAAGGGCGGCGAGGGTGGGTCACAAACTTTTCTGGATCCAAATCGGCCACGAGATGCTCAAGTTGATTGCGAATGCCAAACTGCATATGGCAAGTCACTCAAGAATCGGAAGCTGTACAAAGGAGAAAATTCCATTTCATTTTGTTACACAACTTTTCCCCCGGCCCACCCGCCCGGCTCAAACTTCGAGACAATCCTTTTGGGGGACCCAAACGGTTTGTCCCGTCGTTTGAACCAAAAGGCAGCGGCTCTAGGGTGGCAGGAATTAGGGTAAAGGGAAAATCAAATGCCAAGGGAAAGGAATCACTGACATGTCAAAGACTGCATGTGATGCAAATGCACTCGGACGACCCTGCCTCTTTTCGCGGATGTGTGTAGGGTCCTTCACTCTGGATTCAGACTCTGCCTACAGGCAACAAGGAGTGCCATCGCACTTACGGCACGAAGGGCTGCCGAAGCAACCAGTTTCATGGCCCCCCCTTTAGCTGAAACCGTTGAGAGGAAGACCCGTCCCGCAACAACAACTACCAGCTAGTCTTATCAAGAAGCTTCTGCCTCTTCGTTGTCTTTGGCTCATGCCGCTTCAAGTGTGACAACCTGGATTTCTCAGACACAAAGTCAGCATGGGAGCTCTGAAGACTGTTGAACAGATCAAGCGGGATGTCCGAAAGCGAAAGCTGAATCCGCAAGGCTGGGTCGAAATTGTTAAGCCGGAGATTCGTAAGATCATCGGCATCCTGGTTCTCCTCGCGCGGGCGCCAAGACAATTTACACACCTTATTGGCATGTCGCAGTGATACCGACAGCTGCATATGCAGGCCCTGCACAGGCCACTTGTTGCTGATCCCTTTCTCAAGCACAGCCGGCGTGGCTGAGTTATCCGTGCCAGCATGAACCTGCAAGCGAAGAGCATCGCGGCCTCCGGCAGGCTCCAAGTGTTTGAATGCAACCAAGCCAGCATATGAAGCCAGCAACTCAGCAGCTGTCGAAGCCCATTCGGATGACCCATCCTCCTTGAACAGCGCTGGCAGATCGGATGGGAAAATCTCCAGTGCAAACCACGGTGCTCGGTGAGTGTCCAAGCCATGGTCAAGAGACCATCCTCCCAACACGATCCGTCCTGACTCGCATTTGGCATCTGTCCTGAAAGCTTGTCGCTCATGTGAAGGCCAGCACATGTGCACCGCATCCAACCGAGCCCCATTCAAGAACTGCCAACGATAAAACCTGAGAACATGAATCACCATCTCTGGAGCCTGAGCCGCGGTGCTCCGGTTCAACGCATTACCCCAGGCGAAAAGCGGTGCAAGGAAAGGCTTCAACCACGTGAGGAGCCGGGTTACAAAGCTCAAGCGGCCCGTGAACTCAGACAGTGCCCGGCCGGTCACCACCCAATTCGCAGCTTCTGCACGGTCCACCCATTCGACAATCCAAGCAGCACGCTTCTCGGAAATCCCGGCATCCCAAGCGTAGTAGCTGATGTGGTAGCCGATGTAATCCACGCTGACACCCCCTTTGAACTTGTGGAATGAAAAGGGGGTCCCCGAAACTTCCATCGCCAAGAAAAGGAGCCAGAGTGTCTCAAATTTGTCGGCACCGTATACCACCACGTGGAGGTCATCAACATAAATAAGCATGTAAAATTTATCAAGGTGCAGCACACGGAAAGTCCACCTTCCCACAGTAGCGAACAAGCGCGTCCAGTAATAAGCCGCTGAACTGACTCCGAATGTTCCTACTTTATTAAGCCACAAGACGCGAGAAGAGCTAGAAGATTTACATGCTAACCTGGGCCAGTCGCACTCTCTGATTTTTGCATTCCTGTGCGCCTGACTAATGTCGGCACAAAGGGTGAACGGTGCTTCTTTACTTTCTTTGACCCGGGAGGCAACTTCCTGAAGATCCTCCGGTCCTGGGACTTGCAGCTTGTCTAGGATCCTGATCGAGTTGTTCAAGTTGATGCCATGGGTCCCATCGTGCAATGGGCGCACGTCACCGTTTGCCTTGGTGACCGCGCCCATGGCTGCTATGAGCACTGAGTCCTCTCCGTACTGTCGGCGAGCTTCGAGCTCCGTAGTGCAAAGCATCAAGCCAGCCTGTTCGTCCTGGCGAAACTTTTCCTCCAGTTGATCAGCATTCAGCTCTGCCGAGCGGTAGTTCAACATCGAAGGATCAAAAACAGACTCATCCAGCTTCTTGAAGTGGGTTCGCTTGGGAAAGACCTGTGGAGTTCGAGGGATCGGCTTATCCCACCCCAGAGGAACGCCCTCCGCAAAACATTCATTCCCTTGGTCAAGGATTTCGTAGTCCGGATCCCCAAGGAGCCTAAGCGACTGGGACATCATGTGCAACATGAAAGGCTGGCCTGCAGGCTTGCACATTGCCTGCTCGGGATCTGGAAGAGTCTTAGCAATCTGTTCACGCGTGTCCTCAATCAGCTTGCTGCTGAAAGGCGATGTCGGCATCCGGCCCGCCGCTAAGAGATAAGCGGCCTTACGAAGATCGGGGATGGTCGCATGCACAGCACGTTGGAGGATCTTCCGAAGATCCTGCGCATGGTCCCACTCCTCCGCACTAGCCGTAGCGTTTCTCGCAACAGGCCGCCATCGACCTGGAGAGCACAAGCCGAAGCCGTCAATCAATTCTCTCCATTCAGGTGTGTGCCGGCACCGAACAGGAGGACCCCGACATCGACTGGTTGAAGGATCAAACGATTCCTCGTTATCTGCATTAGCTGCACTTTCTTGGGGATCAAACGATTCCTCGTTATCTGCATCAGCTGCACTTCCTTGGGGATCGGGGGCATCGTGACTAGTTCCGGGCGCCGGCAGAGTGGGCCCTTCCGCCGGGGTGCTAACAGGAGCCTCCTGGGTGGTCCCTCCCAGGGGGGTGCCAACTGGGTCAAGGGCCCCGGAGGACACCTCACGGGGGGTGTTACACGGGAGCAACGGGCTGCAATCATCGGCGACATCATTCCCACCCCCTTGCTTCAGCGGAGCAGAGGATGGCAGCACAAAACCTAAGGTCTGCAAGGTGCGGAGGTGCTCAGCATCGAGCGCGCAAGGGTCGCGGACAGTGAAGCCCACCAGCAGAACGCGTTCACCTTGCCAGGACTCGGTCTGATGAAAACACTTGTGAGCCATGAGACGCTGGGGGTGGTTCGCAACATCCAACAAGCGACCCGGGCGCAGCTCGCCGCGCACTTCACGAAACACCAGGCCTTCAGGATCTTCAGTCCAGACCTGGCCCTGAGTAAAACTTGACAAGGCGAGGAGCAAGTTAGGAAAGGGTGCATTCCGACTGTCCCGATGCATTTCGGCTTGGCAATTCAAGAAAATCGCCAGGGAACTGAAGACGTCCCCGGGAAAGAACGAACGCAGCAATTTGGTGAAGCATTGCAAGGCATTGGGGAAAGCCACGCAGCTATGCCGCAAACCGTGAAAGGGGCCTTTGCGGAAGGCCCCACCGAAGAATGCTTGCCCGGCAGAAACCTGTGCACCTTGCGCGGCAGGATGCGGGGCCTCCAAGGGCAGCAAATGAAAGAGCGCCTCGGCATCGTGGGTTGTGATGGTGGAACCCCGTTTAAGAAGGAACTCAGCAAAAGCCTCGGCGCCGGCAAAGGCCTGGTCAGTGGACCGGTGGTCCGAAGCGAACGCACAAGACATGTCAGCAAGTTCCTGGAAGAAGGGTTTCGGGAAGGGCTGACTGGTGGCCCAATCAGCACCCTTTCGGCCCACAGCATTGTGATGAACATGTGGGCAGCGGCCCAATGGTCCTGAGTAAAATCCTTGCAAGTCGAAAGTGGGCCAAGCGAGGTCCGGAGGCTCCACACTCATGTTCGATGCGATCCGCGTAGGATGCGGCGAGGCCGCACCATACATGCACATGTGCACAGCCCATGTGGACGACCTCGTGCACTCCTGTATTGCGTTCCGCACCTCAGGCCACTGCCAAATGCTAGCAGGTACGTCCAACGATTTAAGTTTGCCCAAGTCTTCTGGATGCACCAAAGTCCAACCTAACCCAAATTCCGAAGAAACCCGAAGCAGCTTTAAACACTGAGTGACAACAAAGTCCTCGGCAGCAACGGCTTCTGACATCTGTTTGCACAGCCAAGGAAATCCATGAGGAAAATTATTGCTGCGACAAGGCCTCGGGCCATTGCGCGAGGGACCACTGTGATACCTCGCGCGACTGAAGGTCTTGCACGGCGGGAACATGAGCACAACTTGCCATGCCCCTTTGGTCAATCGACTGGAGATAGAAGCCCAAGCATCGGGGCTCGTCCATTCGCCAAGTTCATTATCGTTGAAGAAGTGATCAACTTTAAGCTGGATCCCGCTCTTCACCACGGATTCTTGTAAACACACATGCACTGATTCAAACACCTCCCGATCTGAAACCACCAGCACGCTAAGTCAGCTCTTCTGTTCATTCTTCCCTTCATGCTGAAGCTGCCAATGCTTCCACGTCGGGTGAGCTCCAAGGCAGCCCTTGACCTGGCAGCAATGCACCATGCCGCAATTGCCGTCACATCCGGGCCCCGAATACGCAAAGCAGATGTAACGCCCATCGGGCGTCCTCGAGGTCGTGACGCTCTGGGACTTTCCCGGACCGTCTTTCCCTTCCTTTCCCTTCTTTCCTTCGCCCTTGCCTTTCTTTCCTTTCTTACCCTTCTCATTCTCGCTTCGCTGGGCCCAGGAGTTGCCTTTCCAAGCATTGCGATTCCACTTGTGGTTCTCATCCCAAGGTTCCCAGCCTTCATTGGCCCGCTTACCACGATTCTGCAAAGCAATGGGCGATGTAAAGTACTGTTCTTTGATCTGTGCATCCTCTGTCACCTCACGCAGGGTATCACGGAGAGGGCGAGAATCTCGGAAAGCACGCTTGACAGCTTCTTTTCTCATTTCATACTCATAATTCAGGACCACCACCCAAGGCGGCCGCAACGGGGCTTGGTCCAGCTTTCCACCCTTTCCTCCGGCAGGAACCTGCATGAGATACACTTTCTCGCCCAGCAAGAAGTTGACATAACTAAGCCAGGCCTCAGGCGTCATATGCGCAAAGAATGGTTTGTTCTTGAACTTAGAAGCAAGCATAGTCCACATGTTCCCTTCCACACGCAAGACTGTACGCAGCTCCTCTGTATGCTGCGGCATCACGCCCTTGTTCCGTTGCTTCACGATCCGCACATGCCCGCCTGTGTCCACTGTTGTTTGGATGCCCATTGTCTTGACTCTCTTCTTAGAGGTGACTTCCGAAAGTGCACTTGCCGAAACTTCCCCATTCTCGATCTCCTCTAATTTTGCCGAAATGTAATCATCTGACGGCTCGAAGGACTCTTCCAAGGTTCCATGCGCTGCTTCGAAAGCCACTCTCATGGCCTGCTTCTCAGTCTGAGTCACAGGCCTGTTCACTCCCAACATGCGGGCCTCCGCCCGCAACTCCGATTCTTTGCTCGCGTACTCCTTCGAAGTCTCCCAAGCAGAAACCACTGATGCGACTGCCGCCCGCGTCTCCTGATTCGTCGCCTCCAAGGTATGATCATCTTTCAGCGCAGTCCGTACATCAGCTCTCGAATCTGCATAGGTCGAAAAACGCTTCACCGATTGGAAATTCTGAGAAAGCCGGTACTGCAGCTCCAATGGCACACCACATTCTTGAAAGATGTGCACCAAATCAGAGCTGACATTCTTATCAAGAAAATCCATCGCAGCAGCCTGATCGATTCCCGTTGGGAGCCCGGTTGCCATGATCGCGCAGAGGAAGAGAATGCTCCTAGCACATGCAAAGAAGAACAAGTTCCTAAGAAGTCAAGCCATGAAGTCACACCTTCATTCCCTCACTTGAACAACGTGCAACAACCAGATTCAGCACTTGATGCACTCCACCGGCATCTTCAATCAATCGCAAGTGACTGTGCTCCACCGACAGCCTGATCAATGCCCTACTGCTGCATTCCACCCGCAGCCACTCTGTTCACTACAGCTGCATTCCACCCGCAGCGGATGCAAACCTTCATTCTTTTCATAACACAAGCAGCAAGGTCACATCGCTCATTCAGCGAAGTTTGGGAGCTCTGCAACGGGGTTACCCGGCTCCCCTGGATCTGCCTGTGTTTCCTCCGATCCACTGGTCGACGAACCCTCTGCTTGATCCGCCCCAGGCTTACAGAGCTTACACATTGCATCAGCGATCCCCTCCGAAAGCTTGAAAATCGGGATGGTCTCCAGACAATTCTCGCGCCGCACTGCGCACTTCTTCGAAAGATGCAAGCGACGAAAGCCCTTTCTGGACACCGTAATGAAGTAAGGTGCCTCGTCCTGATCCACCTCCGCATCGAAATCTTGATATGCTCCTGGCAACGAAGCTTCCATGTCGCCTGCGGCAGCTCGCACTCTCTCAGGCGACACACTCAAACAAGGAAAAGCACCGCCCAGCTTCCAAGTGCCCTCAGCATCATCCCATTGAAGAACTGAGCAAGCCCGAACTACAGAGTCACCACTCGCTCCAGAGGCTTCCGCAAATGCATGCAGTTCGCAGAACAATTCCTCCTCGGAGTAACTTCCCTCGGCTCTGCCTGTAAGTAAGCACTTGCACACGAAATTCTGAATCCCCTGGACGACCTGGCGAGAGGTCAGCACATAGTCCTGGGACCCATGCTGCGCATAGGCCCAACGCCCAAGGTAATCTCGTTGGTCCTTCTTGACTCCGAGCGCTGCTGCAATGCTTGTCAACACATGCCGCGCACTATGCCCTGTCCAGAAAGTGACGATTGCCCCTTGGAAAAGCAACTCACGCGAAACCTTCCAAACCCCTTGCTGCCGCACGGGAGTGGGCAAATGCTGAAGGAGTCGGCGCAGCTGCAAGGCCAGGCCTTCTGCATCCATGTAGCCTCTTGATGGCACATCCCATTCGCTGCTAAAGGCGGGACACAAGAAATCACGTGACCAGGAGAGCAAATCGCCGTTCAAGAGTTTCACTCCCTCCCCAAGCCAATCAAAACCACTCAACCCAGCAAGTCGAGAAACAAAACCATGAAGTTCCCCGACCTTCCTGCCCGGACCGCTGGTCTTGGTCTTGCGAAGTACAAAGCGCAGGCCCACTTGGCTAAGTTTCAGGCTTTCCGGATCAATGTTCTGAACATCGTCACATCGCATGCTTGCCCAAATCATAAGCAACAAGACGAAAGCCGTAAAGCGCAGTCCCAGCTCATATACTGGACGACACACTACCATCTCACAAGCAAGGATCACTGCAATGGGCAACAGTGGTGCTGCTTTCACGGCTGGGCCCCCTGCCTCCAGCTCTGCAGTCCAGGATCTCACGCTTTCGATCAGTAAGGGGTCCTCGCTCAGCCGCTCTTCCGAAGCGACCATTCCCACCGTCTCCAGCAAAGACAAGCTCGCCATGATCGAGCTCGGAACAGTCTTTCCCAGAGGCACTGTGCCATGCCTCTCCTCCAGGTATTTCAAGACCATCGCTGCTGAAGTCGGCCATGTCTGGCCATACGATGCCACCAGCCAGTCCCGGAGTGGTTTCCACGCCCGTGCTCGGTTTCGCAAAGTCTTCCCTCTGCGACTCCCAAACACACGTAGCCACTGCCGGCTTCCATCGCCCAGGGCCTCCATCCGGGCCGCACATGGTAGCTTAGATTCTTTAATGTAGCTCACAAGTTCAAGTGCCCACCGCTCCTTAAGCTGAGCTTCCAATTCCTCGCGATTCCCGCCGCCTTTGCTCACACGCACTGCTCGCTGCAACAAGGCGATTGCCACAGCCGGCGTCGTGCTCACGACCTCATCAAAGACATCTTGCATGCTCACTCCAGGCCTTGGCACCTGTACTGGCAATTCAGGCAGTGCTTTCTGTAACAAGCGAGATGTTGGCGGCTCCCGCCGCTGCCTTTTCTCTCGCCATTGCCAAAGTGATGTAGAAATACGATCCACCTCCGCCGATGGCTTCTTATCTCCCAGCAGTTCAGCAACCACCACTGCAGCACCTGCCTCATCTTCAAAAGCGCCGTCAAACTGTACCAAAGAATGATAACACTTCTGCACTTCGCATGCCAGATCTTCACTCACAGCAGTTAGACCACGCCAGTCTGCGAGCCTCTTCCCTGGAGGCATACCAGCACGTAGCCCAGTCCATTGCTGAGCCAACGGTCTACCGCCCCCCACTCACAAACTTTTCTGGATCCAAACCGGCCACGAGATGCTCAAGTTGATTGCGAATGCCAAACTGCATATGGCAAGTCACTCAAGAATCGGAAGCTGTACAAAGGAGAAAATTCCATTTCATTTTGTTACACAACTTTTTCCCCCGGCCCACCCGCCCGGCTCAAACTTCGAGACAATCCTTTTGGGGGACCCAAACGGTAAGTTCATTATTCCGGCTGGCGGCGAGGGGGCTGGGACAATGGAAACTTTTTGGCAAGTGATGTATTGGTCTTTCAACATTCTTTACACCGGTAAATGGCCTGCTCGGGATTGGCAAGGCAAGAAGCAGCCTGGTGTGTTGTTGTATATGTACACATGTGCCAGAAATCTGGAAACCCTTACATTTTAGGACCCTGTGGGAACCCTATAAGCTGTAAGCCTTTTTGTCTTTCTTGATTTTTTATGATGTGGGTCCTGTTTTAGATATGTGACTATATACATACACACCCTATGTATGAGAGCCCTGTTCTCAAATCCAACCCTAACCCAACAGCTTCCTTGATGGTGATGATATATATATATATATATACACAGTATATAATATCGTATAAACATATATAAGCCACAAAACCACGGACCCGTGGAATCCCAAAGCAGCACGAACCGGATGTGAGAAAAATCACCACACAGTATACGTAAAAAACCCTCTCACCACATGTAGATATATATATGTAGATATATATGAACCTGTCTCACAAGTAAGAAAATGTTTGTTACACGGCACAGAGGTATGGGGCCAGTACAAAGGAGGGCGAACGAGCGGGAACCGACCTATGCGGAGGATATTATGGTGTCCTGGTTCAAATGGCTGGCGACTTGGATTATTATGCGAAATGGCTGGAGGTTCCACGATGGAGCAATCACAGCAAACCTTGTGCTCTTTGTCGGGCCGCCTTCAAAGGACCACTAACATGGATGGACAATCGTGCAAATTCGCCGTGGCAAGCCTCGTGCCTCACCACCACCAACTGGAGATCCCACTGGAATCCATCATGCCAGCTGTATTCTTTACCTGGCTTTTCGGGACTTTGTATCACGATGGACTATATGCATTGTATGTTTTTGGGGTGGATACAGTTTTTTTATGGCTCCGTGCTCAGCATCGTGGTCCACGATTGTTTGGGTGGGAGTATCTTGGCGAATTTGAAATACTGCGACTCCTTCATCAAGAAGTACCAGCGAGACAACGAAACCAGATACACATTCCGCCAGCGACTTCTGAAACTTACAATGATACAACCAAAAAAAGGATTCCCCAAGATGAGAGGAAGAGCTTCCGATATTCAATCTTTGGACAGTGCAATTCTTGCTCTATTCGAAGAGCAAATGGACGAGGGTATCTATCAACACAAGCAAATCCGGCTCTTTTTGCGGTTGAACCTGCAGCTGGCTGAAATATTGGAAGCTTATGGGCCACGGTACGGCTTCTTGGCTTTACCTGAGGAGCAAGCAAACCTGGCTTTCAAGCTCGGTTGCCAAATGGCACAGCTCCACAGCAGCCTGCAAGCCCACTACAAAGGGACGGGGGAGAAGCTCTTCAATCTCACAAGTAAGACCCACTTCGTTTTGCATAGTCTCCTACTCAGCAGTTTTATTCATCCGTCGATGGTCTGGTGCTACAAGGGAGAGACGACGATGCATCGCCTGCAGATTCTATGGAAGAGTTGTTTGGCAGGGGTGAAGCACTGGCATGCTTCCAAAAAGGCTGCCCTCAAAGAGAGGCACCTTTTGTTTCTGCGGGGCAAAGTTGGGCGATCGTGAGAGCTTCTTTCTTTTCTGTCGCGAAAAAAAAGAGTGTCTCTCTGCTATATGTGGTGCTCCTGGTCTTTTGTTTGGGCTTTTGAATCACAGTTGTCGTATATACTGGTGTGGATCTTATAAGCAATCTGCATGGATTCTCTTTGGTTAGTTTATGGCTTTGGGCCTGCGAATTTTCGGAAAAGTCCTTACTTCTGCTGTGGATCCTTTACATGTGGTGTCTGCGATTGCAGAGCAAAACAAACTCATGCCGGTGATTTTTTTAAATCCTTTACATGTGGTGTCTAAGTTTGCAGCCGCAAATATGAGTTCCATGTTTGTGTTTGCATAATGTTTTTATGTGTTTTGTCATGTTTTTAGCTCACCAGAAAATTTACGTAAATTTGGTCATTTTACACTAAATCCTTCGTTTACAGTAAATCAAGCCAAAGTGTAAAATTAGGTAAACAGCAGACTCAGGGTAGGGGTGGCGGCTGCTGATCCCTCACCAAGTGGGGCGCTTGTACTAGGCGCAGCTTCAAGGGATACCATGCCCTCTGACGTTCGGCATTTGCAGAAGAGTAGGCGCAAAGAAGCTTTGGTGATGAAGCGCTCAGCGGCCTCTGTGACTGAGGCTTCGGCCAAAAAGTGGTTCACCAACTCTTCAAGCTCTGCCGAAGTGGTACAGGACCGAGCAAACAAAGCAACGTCGAAGGCTGAAAGCAGGGAGGCTACAGCTGGTGGCACGTTGCATTCTGCCACAAGTTGCGTGAAGTCGGCCATGACACGTGACCTGAAGCGGGTGCTGGAAACTCCGACGAAGTACTGCGAAATGAAGCTGAGGCCGAGACGTTGCCAGGTGTGGTCCTGCAGCAGGGGAAGATGTTGTTGAGAGTTAACGTGTGGGCATCTGTGGCCTGTAGCGTGGTAGCGAGGGATACCCGGAGCGGGGGCCGAAGCTCTTGCTGGATCCAAGCGGGAAAGGAAAATGAAGAGGCATACAGAAGAGTTCAAAGCGTGAACTGAACTGATAAAAGCGGCTCGAGGAATTGCCTTCTTTTTCAAGCGGGAAGCGGAGCTCGAGTATGTCTGGCTTCGATGAAGCCGGGCGCTTCTTGCCCACAAGCCCAAAGCGGGGCCGCCCTTGATAAGTTGGGCAGGCCCAAAAGTGGGCCGGGGTTGTTGTAAATCGAGCCAATCAGATTGACAAACGACGGCGTCACTCCGTGCCGTTCGAGTGCCACCGTAACTGCTTGCGGGTGGACTTTGTCAAATGCCTGGCTCCAGTCAAGAAGCTGCACGTACAAAGTTGAGCCGCAGCGTTCGGCTCGCTCCAACAGCCTCCTGGCCACATGAATCGCCTGTGAGGTCGATCTGGTGGCTCTGAACCCATACTGTGTGGATCGCAGCTTGTGGTCTATCGCCTGTTCCAGGCGTTTCTGGAGGAGCCTGGCGAAGAGCTTATAGGAGGTGCTGAGGAGTGCGATGGGGCGGTAGTTGTTGGGGTCCGCCATAGTGCCTCGTTTGTGGATCTCAGCCACTACTGCCGTTGACCATTCTTCCGGTACCAGTCCTGTGAGCAATGCGTCGTTGAAGAGGTCCAGTAACGGTTGCCGGTTGGCTGGTGTGAGCCACTGTAAGGCCTCTGCCGGAATTTGGTCCGGGCCTGGGGCTTTGTGTGAAGCCATGCCTTTGAGAGTAGCACTGAGCTCCTCCATCGTGATGGGTTCCATGTTGACTGGGCTGTCGTCCGTCAGTTGGTTGGTGGGTCCTGTGTAGTCTGTTGGTGGCGGGGCCCACTGAACTTCCGACAGGTGTTTGGCAAAGGTGTCGGCCTGTTTGCTGTAGCTGGTGGGCTTGCCGTTGGAGTCGTGTAGAGTGACTGTGCGGGGCCTGTAGTCCGAGCGGATGCGCTTGATCCAGCGCCACTTGTCCCGCGCGTCCATGGTCTCTTCGCTCTCCTGAAGGCGATCCTTGAGCCATTGCTGCTTGTCCCTGCGGGCCTGTGAGCGGATGGTCTTGTGCAGTTCGCGCTCAGTGTCTAGATCTTGGCTCTGGCGAGCGGCCGTTCGTTGTTCTATGAGCTCCCACGTCTGCTGGCTAATCCAAGGATGCTTGGGTTTGCTGTCCTGTGCGGGGATATGCTTCTCCATGGACTGCAAAATGGAATCTTTGATCGATTGCCATTGCTGGTCCAGCCTCTGCTGGTCGGTGTTCGACTGTGAAGGCTGGGGGGAGACGTTCTCCACATCGGCCTCGTGTGGGGTAGGCTCCTCGAAGGCTGGCTTATGCTGAAGGGTTTCTGTGAAGTGTGTGTTGAAAGAAAGAATGGACTGCGCATCAGGGCGTCTGGTCGGCTTGGGTGTGGGTGCTGCTCGCTTGTGGCAGGCTGTGTGTAAGGAGAGTGTGACTCTAGTGAGAAAGTGGTTGCTGTTGAGAGCGGCGTTCGGGAGGGTGTGCACATCAGTGACCATATTCTTCCAGGCGAACTTAGTGATGGCGTGGTCCAGCTGGACCAGGTCACCGTTCGGGCGCTGGTGGGTCATCCGGTGTTTCTCGGCTTTGTCCATCCACGTCTGTGGAAAACACAGGTCGTGGCTGACCGACATCTCGAACAACTGCGCGTGATTGGACAAAGAGTCATCCTCGCCAGCCTGTGAGGCTAAGGTCTCGTCTGCCACGTTCGCTCCAAAGTGGGCGTGGGGCCCGACACTGCCTCGATTGGCCGAGAGTTCGTCAAGCAGTTGGGCGTTGAAGTCGCCCACCACTATAAGGGGTTCGCTGGCGGGGTGGCTGTGAAGGATGTCCCCGAGTGACTGCCAGAAGGCATCGCGAACCGGCTGCTCATGTTGATTGTGAGGAGCGTACACCACCTGAACTGTGAGTGGGGCTTCGGCTGTGTCGATCTTGAAAGAAAGGAAGCGACCGTCGGTGGCCACGATGTCCAGAATGCAAGGTGTGAGCCGCGGGGAGGTAATCAGGGACACCCCTGTGAAGGTCTGTACCGGATTGCCCTTGGCATCCAGCTTGTCATCTGCGCTATGTGTGATGGTGTAATGGTGTACCCATCTATCATAAAGCGATCCTGTTGCTTCACGTGGGTCTCTGTGAGGGCCAGCCAGTCAAGACCGTGCGTCTGCATGATCTTGATCAAGGTGTGAAGCTTGCCAGCTTCAAGAAGGCCCGTAGTGTTCCAGAACCCCCCTTTCAGATGCACTTTGGAGCGCAGCTGTGTGGAGTGCCGCTGTCTGCCGTGTTCTTGGGGGCTGCGGCAGTGGGTCTTGAACCAGTGTGCACGGGTGTGCTGCTTGTTTTGGGTATCGTGGGCCTCGGTCCAGGAGTCTCGGCCACTGCTCACCTGAGGCTGTGAAGGGGGGGTGGGGTTGGGCGGGGAAGGGAAGGAGGGGGGGAGAGTGTCCGCTGTGAGAGGGGCGGTGGTGGAGGAGCCTTCCGTTGGTGAGGCAGGCGGGCCAAAATGGCCAGTTGGTGGGGTGGTGGGCTCCGGTGTTCGAAGCCTCAAATGGTTGGGGGTGGATCGGTTCTGTGGGGGGTGTCTCTTCACTCTCATATCTGGGGCTTTTGCCAAAAGGCGGTGGAAACGTCTGCAAGAGCGAAACTGAGGGCTTCGGCCCTTAAGGGAAGCCCTGGTCGAAACAGGCTGTAAGCCGCCCGGGGTTGGGGCAGTCGGCGTGGGGCCGTATAAACGCTTTTGGTTGTTGATCCTAGCTCTGGAGCCCAAACCACAACTAGGGGTTGGAGAGGTGGATAGAGCATGCCTCCAAGCTCTGTATTCCCGCCTGCTGCGAGATCTGGTGGTGATGCGGCGGCGTGCTCGCCGCTGCCGTGCTGTTTGTGACCTGAGGTGGCGGTGGTATTGTGCTCGGGTCTGTGAGGGGGGGGGTCCGGGAAGTGGTGTGGGGTCTGTGGGGCACTTCGTCGCCAAAAGGCACACTAGAACAACTCTCAGAGCAACCTGGAAAAGCGAAACTGTGAGGTGTAGATGGACTAGAGTGCTCAGCGCACCCAGCTCGCCTTTAGGTGGCGTGCCAGAACGTTCAACTTGTTTTTGCCCAGCTGTGTGGTACGGTCTGGGTCAGCTATAGTACAAGAGGCAGCAGCCTGTGAAAAATGCGGTCGCACAGCTGCTGCGGAAGATTGCAAGGAAGAGAGGGCGCGCTTGCCAGACCATCACTGCGACTGTGAGCCGGCCGCTCGGCGCTTGATGCACCATGCCTCCCAGGCCTCCTGTGAGTAGTCGCCCGGGACCCCACCATGGTTGATGTGGGTGATCTTGGCTGCCTCGACCGCTTCCTCTAGCTCCGTCTGTGAGCCAACGGGTAGTAGCTCGGTCGGGCCTTGGTGGGCTGTGGAGGCGGAAGCCCCGAACTCGGGACGCTAGCCGTGCTGATTCCACTGACGGCGGAGGCTGCGTCACTGTGAGTGCGCTTCATCTGGGAGGTCACATCGATCATTGCCCCCACGCCTCCACTCTCGGAGTTCACTGTGAAGGCTGCCTCCTGCTCCTGGGCTGCCATTTCTTCCATGAGCTCCTCGGTGGACCGAAGGCCTGTGAAGTGCGTCCTCTCCTCGGCGTCCTGGGCGACTTGGACAAACTTCACCGGCCAGGGGAACTCATACCGGAACCTGGCGATCCAGTGGTCTAGGCCTTCATCTTCGCCCTCGTTGTACTCCGGGATGGCCTTGGTCAGGAACCTGCTAAGTCTCTTGGCCTCAGCATAGTTGTGTGCTGTGAGGCGAGCTGCACTGTCGAAAGCTTCCTGCTCGACAGTCGTCTGGTTGACCTGCTGTCGCAATTGGTCATACCAGATGCTGCGCCAAGTCTCCAAGAGCTTGCTGGCATGTTCTTCCGGGATGTGGATCTCGCACTCCCAGTCTGTGAGGGCGCCTGTGGAGGTCGTCTGTGAAGGACCTCCACGGCGGTACACGATACGGCCCAGCCAAGCCTCTTTGGAGTCAACAAGTGCCAGCGTCTTCCACCTCGGCACCAGCGGCTCTTTGGTGAACTTGCTGAAGGCCGCCCTGTAAGCGTTCATGAGTCCCTGGAGCGGCGAAGCGAGCCGGCGTTCAAACTGTGTGACTCCAGGGGAGAGCTTTACAGGACCGCCGCCCTTATACTCATAAGTCTGGGCTGGCTCCTTGGACCCGGCTGCCTGTGAGGATGCCGCCGGGGTCTTCTCAGCCGCTCCTTCAGAACCTTCGTTTGCCTCTTCGGGCTCCTTGGGTTCTTCCGTTGTCCCAGGCTTCTCCTGGTGGAAGTACCAAGGGTACACCCTGTCCGCTACCTCCAGGATCCGCTTCCGGACCGTGAGGGAAGGGACTGTGAGGATGGACGTGGCAGAGAGCTCCGGCTTGCCTGGCGTGCCAGTGTCCAGCCGGGTCGTGGCCAGATCCCACATGCCATCGATGTTCCATAGCCCAGCTTTCGCAAGGGCTTTTTCCACTGTGAGATGGCGGTCCGCCTCCGTCTGCCAGGTGGGGAAATTGCGGCATACGATGGTGCGCTTTGCCTGCTCGATCTGTGAGAAGAGCATGTCCTTCTCAGCCCATGCAGTACGGATGCGGAGGGCCCGGACCTGCTGCTCCAGGTTGCCCACTCGCTCGTTTGTCCTCACCTGTGAGGTGGACAGGGAGGAGTAAACTGCTCCGAGAGCTGGGGCGACCTTCTGTTGCATCGCCATCTGCACTAACTCCATGCACTGCCCGACTGTAGCCGGGGCGTTGAGGTCTACCCCCTGGGCTAGCGGAACTGTGAAGGATTGTGGCTGCAGCTGAGTCGGAATTAGCACAGCGGCCGAAGACTGTGGGGCATCCATGCGTGCTTCCAACTGACTCATGCGTTCAGTAAGGTCGTGATGTTGCTCTTCACGCCGTGATCCTTGCAGCTTCACTTGTTCTAGCTGAGCAGCCACTTCTGCCAGCAAAGTGGACATTTTGTCCAACTGGTCTCCCTGGCCCGACATGGCTTCAAAGATAGAAGAGGGAGGGACCTGTGAAGCTTGAACCGCTCGTGAGCTTCAGTAGAAGAAGTACGCAACGAAATCAGGGAACCATCATGTACCAATAGAGCATCTCGCAACAAGTCTTATGCAGATGTGTGTGTGTGTGTGTGTGTGTGTGTGTGTGTGTTTGCGTGTCTGTGTGTGTGTGTGCAGCTAGACATGCTCGTCCCGCATGCAACAAAAATGTCACACATCACATGAAGACCCAGACAGCTATATAGCAACCTAGAAACCAGCCGCCGTATGTTGCAAACCAGTCGAAAGAATTTAAGTAAGTTACTGATACACATTCAATAGATGTGCAGATGATATGTATATACATATATATATATATATACACATACCCCATATGACCCTTGATGTTTTTGGCTCAAATGTTGTTGGTGCAACTTTGCGCCAACAACATTTTCAAGTGCTGGCTCCTATATATCTATCGCAAGCAAAGTAAACGCCATCAGCGCAAGTAAACGCCATCAGCGCAAGCGTTTTTTGCATCAGCGGACGCAGTCATGGTTTTGAAAACACTTTGCATGCCTTATAATGTATTATGGCATTTGCTGTTGTTGCATGGTCGCGGCAAGTAAACGCCATCAGCGCAAGTAAACGCCATCAGCGCAAGTAAACGCCATCAGCGCAAACGTTTTTTGCATCAGCGGACGCAGTCACTGCATTATAATGTATTATGGGATTTGCTGTTGTTGCATGGTCGCCATCAGCGCAAGTAAACGCCATCAGCGGAAGTAAACGCCATCAGCGCAAGCGTTTTTTGCATCAGCGGACGCAGTCACTGGTTTTGAAAACACCTTGCATGCCTTATAATGTATTATGGCATTTGCTGTTGTTGCATGGTCGCGGGCAAGTAAACGCCATCAGCGCAAGGAAACGCCATCAGCGGAAGTAAACGCCATCAGCGCAAGCGTTTTTCGCATCAGCGGACAGCCACTGCTTTGGAAAATACATCGAGTCTGCATGCTTTACCTGTCTGCATGGACAAACGCCATCAGCGCAAGTTGCCATGAAACGCCATCAGCGTAATTATAATACATGGCATGCATACCATGCGTATACGCTGCGTATGCAGCGTATACGCTGCGTATAACCAGCGTATACGCAGCGTATAACCACAGCGTATGGCATACGCCGACGCTGGAATTACGCCAATGCAATTTGTATACGCTAGTGTGCAAAACACACCTTCGGATCCTTACGGCGGGCATAGGAAGAGCCCCCCGTCGTGGACCGCTTCGCAGAACGGAGGCGCCTGGAAGAGGAAATGATCTGCCGGCAGGAATAGGAGGGCGGATGCTCCGGAGGAGCGTATGGCCTGCAGAAAGGCGCAGGCTTCGTCGAGGTGTGGGGCAAGTGAGCTGAGGTCTGCGATGATGCCTAGAACCACCCGGGACCAAATTGCCTGAAGGAGAAGGTCGGGCAGCTCCTGGGGATCTTCTTGTGAAAGGTCGATAGCGCAGACGTTTGCGTCGCGCGCGTGACGTAGGCAGGTGGAGCCTATGGGGATGGAAGGGCAAACCGCTAAGGTCTTAAGGCTGGGGACTACTGGGGCTTATGGGCTTTGCGTTGGCTGAGCGCCGTCCAGACCCGGTTGGCAAAGCGCCGTCCCGCCGGACCCCCGCCGGGGTTGCGTGTTGCGCATGGCCGAGGCTTTGTGGTTCTGCGGCTTGGGATGTTGACGGCTGGTCCTGCGGTGGGCTCTCGGGTGGGTGAGGCTGCTCCATGGCTGCAGCCTGTGAGGCTTCGGGTATCGGCCTGGGAGGTGGCTGATACTGCTGGTGCGGCTGAGACTCTGATGCAGGGCCTAGTCATGAAGGCTTCTTGTCGTGGTCGACGGCACAGTGCTCCTTGCCGCAGCCCCTAACCGCGCAGAGGTGGGCGAATTTGCAATTGGGCAAGGCGCAGAGATTTCTCTGGTAACGCTTACAGAGCACTTTGCCCTTGGCCTTCAACACTGTTAGAGGGCCATGAGTCAGACTTGGATGGGCTATCTGGCTTCTGAAGGCCTTTGCCGCGGCCCTTGCCCTTGCCACCTTTTTCGGTGGTTGGCGTGTTAAGGCGGATTCTTTTGCTTGGCGGGGGGGGTGGGTTTCCTCCATTGGGACGGCGGTTAGGACCCGGCAGTGTCGGCGGCGGCCGCGGTCTTGGCTGAAGCAAGTTGGCGAGGTCATTCCGAATGCTAGTGACCTCATACAAGGCTTCGTCGAGGCTCCAGCCAGAGGCAGCAAGGCTGGAGATGGTGTTCCAAATCTTGCGATCAGCTGCCAAGAGCTCTTGCGTTGTTGGTCCCCGGAGGGAGGAGTCGGCTAGATCTGGCAAGGCTAAGTGCTCGACTCGCGAGGTTGTTGAGGTGGGCTGCCCCACACAGTGCCCAAGCGCTCCTGAACACTGTTTGGATGCGCTGTA
Source organism: Symbiodinium sp. CCMP2592 (assembly GCA_905221615.1). Taxonomy (NCBI): domain Eukaryota; class Dinophyceae; order Suessiales; family Symbiodiniaceae; genus Symbiodinium; species Symbiodinium sp. CCMP2592. The sequence continues at coordinate 374,800 of CAJNDT010004434.1, forward strand.
GCCAGGACACGGAAAGGCGGAGATGGGAGACGGCCATCTCAGGCGTGTCGTCATATATGGCTGAGGCGAGCAGCTGGGCCTCCGTCCTCATAGGCTTAGATGACTTGGCCTCCATAATTTCGGAGTACTGTTTGGAGCTAAGGCGAAGCTGCCACGGTATCCACTTCAGTTTTTCTCCTGGCTGAAGGCTGTGTTGCACAAGGCTGAGAAGGCGTATTGACGGCATAGTATCGTCGTCCAGGAGTTCCCCCGGATAGTTGGCCTTAAAGGTCGTGACCAGATCCTGAACGACCTCCGAGCTGAGCTTAGGCGGCAAATGCTCCATCCAGGAGGATGGTGAGGCAGAAGGGGCGAGGGCTGCTGGGAGGGATGGCAACGCAGGTGAAGGCTGAGGTCCCTCCTGTGCCTTGTGCGCGGAGCGCAAGGCTTTCCTGGCTCGGGCTGCCTGGACCGAATGTAGTGCATCCGAGACCCCCATATCACTGAGATCCGACTCCGAAAGGCTCTGCAAGAAAGTGTCGAAGCTAGTGAGGTCTGGGTAGGCAAATGCCAGATCCTCAACTGTCTCGAGCCCCTTGAGGGCGAGCCCGTTGCAGACCACTTCGTGCACCCCCTGCGCCTGCAGGAAGGCTGCGAGCTCCGATTGCTCAAACAGCGCCATGCTGGCTGGCAAAGTAGGTGCAAATGGGGAAATAAGCCTAAATGGCTGCGGCGGTAAGATATCTTCCAAAGATTTTCCCCTGACATCCCCACCAACTGATGCTCGTTTTGCTCGATCCCAGAGCAACGCCAAGTACAGGATGTAGCGCTGCTGGACTCGCAGCAACATCGAAGTCGAATGGCGTTTGCAGGCGATTCGTTTGATTTTCCCCATGTAGGATTCAGAATCGAAGTTTTGGTGTATCCGAATATTTATTCGGGTCCGCAGCACATACCGAGCAAGATGCTGTAGATAGTGGTGTTTGGGCCGGATGTTGCACAAAGGGATGAGGAGGTCCTCGAATTTCACAGCCAGCCTTTGCCACGTTCGTAAATGCAAGTGCACCATTTCATCGAACTTTCGTGCTTCGCTTCCAGTGAACTTCAAGCCGCCGTTGTCCAGCAAACTCTGAGCTTCACTGAGCCCTCGCATTGCCAGAGCCATTCTCACCAAATCCTCATCCTGCGGCACAGAGAACAGCAACAGAGCGAGCGAGCGAGAGAGCGAGAGAGCAAGAGAGGGAGAGAGGGAGAGAGGGAGAGAGAGAGAGAGGGAGAGAGCTGAAGAGAGATTGAGAGAAAGGGAGAGAGGCACTGAGAGATAGATGGATGCATGCAAAAGAAAAGTTAAATTTAGAACAACATGGGGAATGCGGAATTTTTTGGAACATGCAACTCCTGAACCCGCTTGACCACCTCCTGGAGTTTTCTCGATATTCCCCAGATCAGGATCTTGACTTGCGCAGCCTTGAAAATTGTCCCGAGCTCCGGGTATTCGGTCCAAGGATCCAGGCCAGCATTTGCAGGGGTCAAAGATATCATAGAGAAGGATTTCCTTCAGGGTGGAAATCATGATACATGCACCAACGAACACAGCTAAAAGCCAACTACTAGAACAAAACCAAAAAGCGTTCTTCAAAAAGCCCAGATACCCATTCCGGCTCTTGTATTCTTTCTTGATCCAAAGCGTCAACATCTTCAGATCTGCTCGCTTTGTATCCCAGCCAATCACTCCCCGCATGACCATCAGTTTGATGGCGGCAGCAACAGCATCTCTTCCCACTCCAAGCAGGACTACATGCATCCAATCAAAAAACGTATTCTCAAGTCTCCAGCCTGGCATCGCCGACCAAGGCGACAGGTCACTCGCGGAAGTTGTGTTCAAATACGTTTCGTGACTGATAGTCGTGAGTAGAAAAGGAGCATTCGCAGAAAAGTTCTTGTAGTTCATCCCACGGACTATATTCTTTGATGGTTTTATGGCAACGCATTGGTCGCAAAGCAGATTGCAGTTGTAGTGCCGCGTAAAGAAGTGACACTCCCGTCTCGCTTTCTGGTCCCCGCGAAATCCATAGAAGCATGCCCTGCAGAATTACATGCACTTCACAACGGACAGCACAGACCTGCAACTCAGACCGGCTACCCAAAATCTTACATAGCTGCAGCTCAAGAATCTTCCATCCGCCGGCCAGGGGCAGCCCGCGGCTCTTTCCCCGACTCGATTTTTCAGGAAGCTCTTCCCCATAATACCCACGATCTGGAAAGCGACCTTCTTGAAGGATTTTGAAAGACCAGCTCATTAGCTTCGCGATTTCAGTGTGCACGTGGTCCTTCACCTGAGAAATGGCTTAAGTCACTTATAAGAAGAATGTATTCTACTTTCTACTTCTATGACACATTATACGAAGTTCAAATGGAATCCCCCACAGGCCTCCTTGGTTTCCATCGCAATATGAGGAAGGATGCAACACAAGAATTGAGTTTGGATGCAATCCACATCCAGCATAGAAGAAAATACTTTCTGCACCATCAAAGTGAACAAGGAGCGGCACAAGCTCGGAGAGATCACAGCTCTCCAAAGCCGGATGATCCTTGATATCCATCGGCGCAAACCGTTGCAAATGTTCCCAAAATTCTTTGATCGCATTCGGTGTCTGGTGCCCCAGCATGCTCGTACCAAACTGACAGGGAACAAGGAGTCATATTATGTCACAAGATCCACCAACAAACCTTAGAACCACTCGCACAGAAAGAGACATGCGTGAAAACAAACGAGAAAAGATTGTCGCAAAAGGTTAGTCTTGTGCTCTCTCGGTGTTTTGTGTCCGGTCGGAACCTGATACGCACTTGAAGAATGAAGCTCAGCGAAGATCTCGTGTAGTAGGAGAACAGGTATCCTTTTTGTTGCCGTCAAAGGTTCCCCGGCGTCCTCATCAACATCCTCCGTTTCAAGTAGCAAGTCTATATAGTATGGTTCCAAGCACATTCCATAGATACCTTTCAGCCATCTATGTAGGTCACGCTCAGCATTCGAAGGATGCTGCCCAAATGATCCCAGGCTCGCAAAAGCAGAGACAGCTTCCTTTGGAATCCCATCCCGAATCATAGCCTGCGCCAAATTTTGAGCATGTGCCACATGGGCCTTGCCACTCCCAATCATATCCAGAAGCTCTTCTGCTGCATGAGAATGTGGCATAGATTCATAGTTCATTCTCCGACGAAAGGATGTAGGCCTGCATCATGGCAGTACAGCAACCAACATGAACTGACCAAAGCACATGACGATTCAAACGGCAAAGCCTGGGCTTGAATCGATCATCATCAGCACGGCCTGCCTTGAAGCCGAATTTAACTTCGGAAATTCAACACACAAACACAAGAGACCGTGTTTGCAAGCAACCAGCATGACATGAATCATACTCTTTCAGCAGAACGAAATGCGGATCTCGTCGGCTTTTGCCATCGTGGCAGCTGCACATGTTCCCAAAAGGAGCTTTCGCAAGGCATTCGGTGACATGCATAGCACACTTGTCTCAGGAGCATCTTACAATCTTACATGCACCCTAACTTTGCAAATTCATGCAGCTTACATATTTCTGCATTCAACAGGAAGACTCCCAAATGAACACTATCAAACTGTCAAGTGCGCATGCACGTCCCAGCGAGGGCTCGCCTACTGGCAAGTCTACCCCACGTCAGAATGCAATCGTCCCAAGATAAACGTCATGTGCGGTGCATCCCAAACCTACATCATCATCATCAAGCAGCCGCTTTTGCGGCAGGCTTCGCAGCAGCACCTTTGGCGCTTGCTTTGGCTCCTGCCTTCTTCTTCTTTGCTTTCAATCCAGACTGCAGGCCGTTTGCTGCTGCCTTAGCAAGCATGTGTTCCGCACACAGATCCAACAAAACTCGCACACCGCAGCAACGCAAGATCAGTGAGCGGGCTTGCTGGAACCATGGCTTCTTCTTGGCCACATACTTCAGAAACTTGTTCAACTCGGCATCCTCGGTGCTCTCCTTTGCCTCCAGCTCAGCTAGCCTCTTGTAGGTCAGCTCCATCTGCCTGGAGTAATTCAGCAGCTGTTCGGCCAACTTTTCACCGTAGTTGAGGTTGTTCAGGGTGAGGGAGGTCTCCCGAGCTTTCGAAGCATCTTTCAGGATCTCCGGCTTCGCTTCTGCCACCAGCCTTAGCATAAATACCCACGCACAAGCAGCAGCGCAGACAGCATTGAAGTAACTCAACAAAAGCATTCAAGCAACTGGCGCACGGTCTTCGGTTCCATCTCCTTGGCATCCTCCGTTGACTCCTTGTCCTTCCTGGGTTTCGGTGCTCGCTTTGCCACAGCAGCACCTTCATCGAAGAAGGCCAGAAGCGTCTTCTCGCCAGCCTCAGTGGCTGCGTGTACCGCAGGCAAGGTGCCTGCCTGAAGCAGGTTGTTCTCCTCCAGTACCTTCGCCAAGTCCTCATCCATACCTTGTCCGACAGACAACTTTTGTTCTTCGCTCGTGGCATTGTCAAGCCGCAGCAGGTGGCCCTTCGGCATGTAATACCATGCTTCCTCAGCAAATGCATATATGATAACATGCACAGCAAGAACAACAGCACAACACGGCTCAGAACTCCCATGGATGAAACCTAGTCACATCTTCGTTGTCGGGGAAGTCCATGTCTTTGTACCAGCGGCCTTCGGCTTTTCTTGCTGCAATCACTTGCTTGTACATTGCCTGGCAAATGTGTTCAGCCTGAACTGTGCAACCGGAAACGGATAAGTCTTCTGCCTCGTCTGCGTACTTTGTCTTCAAGTCCTTTCCCTGAATAGCAAGAACATCCTGGCGATTTAGGCTCTTCTTTTCATGCTTGCGTTCCATAACCAACTTCACCCTGACAGCATTGCAGCACCCTTCGAAACATGTCTTGCTCCATACAACCGCAAACCCGCGCAAGCAGACAACTCATGCAGCCAAATAGCTCGTCCCAATTGCCATTGCAATCGAGCCATGCAGCAAACAAATCCGTCTTGGACTTGCTCGCATAGTTGCTCAGAGCGACGGGGAACTTCTGGCGGTTCTTAACGGCACGATCGAAAACCGCCCATTCCTTCTTGTGTGTGGCACCTTAAATGCACTCGCAATATCGCACGGCAACTGAAACAGCAAGCTTGTATATATGCAATCTAGGGAGCTGTTCCGAACGGGCTCAGTCGCCACGGCCGTACTCAACGCCTTTGTGTCCTCAGCGTCACTCAAGGAGTCGCCGTCCACGTTCTCCTCCGACTGGTCGCTTGACGAGTCGGACTGCATGTCCTCTTCGTCCAAGACACAATCTTGCGACTGAGGCAGCTCCTCGTCACTGTCCAAAGCGCCGGCACCTGGGGTCCTTGGAGCACTGGTCTCCTCCTGCTCTGGCTCGTCCTCCTCTTCATCGTCCTTGGCTTCTTCCGATTCTTCGGGTGCCTCGCCATCTGAAACCTCCGAGTCCTCTTGGGCTTCCGCTAGCTCCCGAGCTGCAAGCTCCGCCTCCAGGAGAGCCACCTCATCGAAGGCTTCCGCCGTTTCATCGTCCTATACTCATCCACCACGCACAAACTGCATATCTACATAAACTATAAGACACCATTGCAATGTGCACGGTCCACGGTCCTGCTCCTCAGACGCGTCCTGCTTGCTTGTGCCTTCCTTCTTCCGCTTCTTGGCCGTCTGGTCTTCCTTCTTCTCTTTGCTTGCCTTCTTCTCCTTGCTTTCCTTCTGCTCCTTGCTTGCCTCCTGCACTCCCCTTTTGCTGTCCTTCTTGTTCTTGTGGTCCCTCTGCTCTGCGCTTTCCTTCTGCTCTTTGCTTCCCTTCTTCTCCTTGTTTCCTCCCTGCTCCTGGCTGTCCTTCTGCTCTTTGCTGTCCTTCTTCTCTTTGCTTTCCTCCTTCTCCTTGCTTTCCTTCTGCTCTTTGCTTTCCTTCTTCTCTTTGACTTTCTCCTTGCTTTCCTTCTGCTCTTTGCTTTCCTTCTGCTCTTTGCTTTCCTTCTTCTCTTTGACTTGCTCTTTGCTTTCCTTCTGCTCTTTGCTGTCCTTCTTCTCTTTGCTTCCCTTCTTCTCCTTGCTTTCCTTCTGCTCTTTGCTTTCCTTCTGCTCTTTGCTTTCCTTCTTCTCTTTGACTTGCTCTTTGCTTTCCTTCTTCTCTTTGACTTGCTCTTTGCTTTCCTTCTTCTCTTTGACTTCCTTCTTCTCCTTGCTTTCCTTCTTTTCCTTTGCGACTTCGGTTTCTTGCTGTTCTTTTCGGCTCTTCTTAATCGCAACAGGAGGGGCTGCCAGGCTTCCTGGCCTCCTACCCTTAGTAGCACACTGCTGCAAGAAGACCATGAGTTTTTCGTGCCGGGACACTTCAAGCTTCGACGGCCTTGCCTTCTTCTTCGGCCGGCTTTCGCTGTCGTCTCGTGACTGCTGGCGTTTCGTTGAAACCCTATGAGTCACAGGGTCGCCAGCTGCCATGGCTGCAGCTCAAAGATTAACTTCACAAAACAGGAGCCACCAAAAGCTTGAAAGCAAGCGCCCCATGCAGCACAAGGTGAATGCATCGAAGCTTCATGTGCTCTCACTTCATGGAACCTTGCCTTGCATCTCAAGGTGTCTGAGAGAGACGAGGACACAGACAGATAGACAGACAGACAGACAGACTCTCCATATAGCCTGGGCGGGCTGGGGCTGGCTTGGGTGGGCTGTATACGTTATGGACAGACAGACTTGCCCATGGATGGGCTGGGCGCATGGGCTGGGGGGTTGGCTTGGCTTATATGTACAAAGACAGAGAGACTGCATGCAGACAGACAGACAAGACAACATGCATGCATGTTATATACATATACATACACTATATATACATTATGTGTGCAGGTATAGGAAAATGTGTGTGTATACATATATATATATATATATGCATGCATGCACATGCATGTACATATGTGTGCATATTACTGAATGCACCTGTGGCACCAAATGCAGAATATATATAGGAACCCTATAAACTATAGATGTGTATGTATGTTGCATACGATATAATATATATATATATATATATCCATGATGTATCATATCACAGCAGCAGCTGCTGCAAATCACGGCGGCGGCGGCTTCTACAATCACGGCGGCGGCTTTTACAAATCACGGCAGCAGCTTTTACAAATCACGGCAGCGGCTTTTACAAATCACGGCAGCGGCTTTTACAACTCACGGCAGCGGCTTTTACAAATCACGGCAGCGGCTTTTACAATCACGGCGGCGGCTTTTACAAATCACGGCAGCGGCTTTTACAAATCACGGCGGCGGCTTTTACAAATCACGACAGCGGTCACGGCAGCGGCAAATCACGGCAGCGGCTTTTAGAAATCACGGCAGCGGCTTTTTTCAAATCACGGCAGCGGCTTCCACAAATCACGGCAGCGGCTTCTACAAATCACGAATCACGGAAGCGGCTGCTACAATATCACAGCATGCGGTTCATATCTCTTGCAAATCACGGCAGCGGCTGCTACAAATCACGGCTGTCATCTTCCATCAAGTGCCGAAGTTGCGCTCTTTCGTCTCGAGTTCTGGCTGTTCTGGGGGGGCATTGGTTGAGATTTGGGGTCGAAATACAAATCACGACGTTCCACGCCAAATCGCACCAGCGTCCACGCCAAATCACACCAGCGACTTTGTGGATTTTGCGTCGTTTTCGTTTCGTTCGGTTTTTTTTTTTTTTGTTCGGTGGTTTTGGTCCGCTGCGAACTCTCCACTCTCCGCTCTCTTTCCCTTCGCGCTCTCCGGTTCGGTCTTCCTTCCCATCTCCCTTCTCCCTTTGCGTTCTGCCCTCACCTCTTCTCTCCCCTCTGCTCCCCCAGGCACCGGTTCACAAACCGAGCAGAAAAGCAGCACTGACTCTCTTGTTTGACACACACACACACACACACATGCATGGCACCCATGCATGGCCTTCTTCGACTGGAGAACGGCATTCGGCCAATACCAGACCGCCCGGCTTCAATATGAACGGCGGCATGATCCTGCGTTGCAAGCCAGCATCCATGATTGCATATTGATCCATATAGAGCTGGTATTGCAAATCAACATGCATGCTCACCGGCAACCTGTGGAATCCTTTTTCGGCCCCATTCCCCTGCGCATGATGCCTGCACTCAATTATATGCATGCTGCACACATAGCAGCTACTGCTGCTGTCGCAAGAATGCAAACACCTTCTTGAAACCGGCTTTCCGCTCCCATCTCTTAGAGATCTTACACTCTGCAGGAAGCTGCAAAGGCTGCTTCAGAGCCTCAGCGAGATCTGCCCAAGCCTGCTGCTTGATCTCAGCATCGTACTCCGTCCGCAGGGATGACAAAGCAATGCCAAACCTTACTGGGAAACAACACTCATCGCGGTTTCGGGGTTAATTGTCAGGGCCGCACGAACCGCGGTTGTAATGCAATTGCAATTATTGAGGGCCCACTGTCTCGGATAGGCTTGTGAGCCCTTCAGGTTTCGGCCGCCATTCACACGCTTGCATCCGTTCTCGTCGGTGTAATGCACTGACATTTCCCATCCCTTCTTCTGCTCCTCGGTGGGAAGGTCTTCCACCGGTGGCTTGAATCGTGGAAGCTTCTCCAGTATCTTCCGATCTCAGCAAACATCAAGGGATGCATGGCTACTCCGACATGGAACCACTTGCAAGCATGACTCTGTACGTGCGGACAAGGCACTACTATACAACCATGTTGGTTTTTTGGATTTCGCGCCGAAATCTTCCATCTGAATAGATACTCGATAGCATTTCACACAGCCAAAGAGCAGCTGAATGGCAGGATGGGATTCCATCAATGACCGCTCTGGCTGTTCCAATATCCAGAACACCCGCTTAGCCGAACAGATTAGGAGGAGGGCAACAACTCGCCACAGCATGCAGTTTGCATCCTTCACAGACTGCACAGACTCGTCTCCCAGTACATCGCCAGCCCGTCGCATTGTTTTGGATTGAGACCTCAAGATTTCTTATCAGCACAGCACACATGTCAGCTGTAAGGGAAGCACATCATATGCATTCCATAGCAACTTGGTGCCCTACAGAAATATCCATGATGAGCACACAGGGGCCGTGAGTTTTCCACTACCAGGCACCAGTCTAAGGCACTCAAACAATGCATTGCAAAAGCCCAGGGAGCTGAGGATATTCCTCGTGCGCTCGTTGTAGACGATGTCATGTGGGAGCGCATATCGACCAGCCTGGGAGAAACGTTTACAAGGAGGGGCTTTTGGGAGGTTGTGGGTGGGGGCAAGCATGACTTAACTATTCTGCAAGCAAGCAGCTCGCTGCTCGGCTCGTGAAACTGCTCTGCTTCCAGCAAACGTTTCGAAGTGGTGCAATGCAACATCCCAGGGCAGGCTTTGGATTTGTGTCATCATAGCCACCAGTTTAAATACAACCTCTGCAGTCACGACACTGGAGTTGAGGGTTATAGTGGGCACAACATGATACACTCATTCAAATGCAGGAAAAGCTCCAATGGCACAGCACCCATCTTTGCCAAACCGTGCAGCACCCACGATTGCTGCATAAGCGGCGGATTCTTCCGCACGGCACGATCCCGCCGCAAAGTCTTCACATTCTTGCGACGACGCTGCTTCATCGCAAAGGTGAACAGCCAAAGCACGTCAGTGTTTGCATGGTACATGTGTATCTTATACAAAGTTGTTTGTATGAGTCTGTATGCACACAACCACTTCCATGCATGGTTGCACGGGTTCAGCACATGTATGACATTCCGTATACACATGAGCCTTGTACGGCTCACACATTCATGGGTCAACGCACATGCACACATACGCCCTCGCACAAGGCAGACTTGAATTGCTCTGCTTGCATCATGCACTCAATCACTCATGCTAAGCCCTCCATGATCGGTCCTTCCACAGAATCTTCGAGGTCCACATATATCCACTGCGGCCAGGCCTGCAATCCGGGATCAAACAGAACTTCATGCTAGTTTTGACAGACCGTGAGCTTTGAGCACACCAGCTCTTTTTGCGGTTTTGCGGTTTCGCAATCGAAGCCACCCCTCGTTGTGGGCCGAGTCTTCGGCCAATAACACAATCATGCTGGAAGACAGACAGCGCTAGCTCTTGATTTACAACTACAATACTATTCCTGCGCTGGCGAAATGTACATAATTTCTTGGCTCGCACCGCTCACGAGCCTCCGAGCTTCCACTTGCACGTAGCAAGAAACTGCGAAACTTCTTCATATCCAGCACAAGCACATCCAGCAAAGACATCTTACAAGCCAGCAGTGACCCTAGCTAAGGTAGGTAGGTAGGTAGGGTTCGACCTGCAGCAGTAGCCGCGGCCTCCACCACTCTTCCCCGCCCAGCATCTCGGGGCCTCCGCAAGCGTCATCGGCCCCCTCCGCGGGAGGTTCCAGAGGGGGCTTGAACTAGAGTCTGGACAAAAAGTGGAAACGAAGGCCGAGACCGGCACGGACTGGTCCCGAAAGAAATGGGGAGCCTGAAACCCGCCGGAGGTGGCCCAAGTCTGGGTAATCAGCCCGGAAAGGGGGGTTTGGGCCAGAAGAGGGGGGGGCGACGCAAAGTGGGAACCGGAGAAGGGGAAGGACGAGAATGCACTCGCGGACGCGTAGAGGCGGGGGGCCCAGCTGAGCCGGACTCGAAACCGAGGCCTGGCATGTAATGGTAAGAATCGGGGTAGCGGCTACGGCTTCACGAGAGTCGTACATTCTCGGAGCGAGACTATACGGCCTTGCGAGAAGCGGTGTCTGGAACGACGTGAGGAGCGATGCGTAATGCGAAATGAAAGAAGCGGAGCTACTGCCGTGCGCGGGTCGTTTACCCAGGTCCCCGATCTCGGAGCTAGAAGCGGGTCTGCAACGACTTGGGGAGTGCTGTGTGGTGGGTGCGATGGAAGAAGCGGAGCTACGGCCGGGATTTTCCAAATCGGGAGACAGGGGGAGTCTGGGACGACATGAGGGGCGCTGCTTGGTGGACGAAATGGAAAGAGGCGGAACTACGGCCTTACACGGGTAAATTACCAAGACCCGCCAACTCGGGGTGGGAAGGGGGTCTGGAACGACATAGGAGCTTCGTGGTGGCCGAAATATGGAATGAAGCGGAGCTACGGCCTGACGCAGGTCGTTTACCAAGACTAAGACCCGCCACCTCGGCGTGGGAAGGGGGGTCTGGGACCACATGAGGAGCTGCGTGGTGGACTAAATGGGAGGAAGCGGAACTACGGCCTTACGCGGGTCGTTTACCAAGACCCACCACCTCGTGGGGTGGGAAGGGGGGTCTGGAACGACAAGAGGAGCTGCATGGTAGACGAAATGGAAAGAAGCCCATACGCGGGTCGTTTACCAAGACCCGCCACCTCGTGCGGAAGGGGGGTCTGGAACGACAAGAGGAGCTGCATGGTAGATGAAATGGAAGAAGCGGAGCTACGGCCTTACGCGGGTCGTTTACCAAGACCCGCTACCTCGGGGGTGGGAAGAGGGGTCTGGAACGACATGAGGACCTGCGTGGTGGACGAAATGGAAAGAAGCGGGGCTACGGCCTTACGCGGGTCGTTTACCAAGACCCGCCACCTCGGGGTGGGAAGGGCGGCCTGGAACGACACGAGGAGCTGCTTGGTGGACGAAAAGGAAAGAAGCGGAACTACGGCCCTACGCGGGTCGTTTACCAAGACCCGCCACCTCGGGGTGGGAAGGGGGGTCTGGAACGACATGACATGAGGAGCTGCGTGGTGGCCGAAATGCAAAGAATTTAAGCTACGGCCTTACGCGAGTCGTTTACCAAGACCCGCCACCTCGGGGTGGGAAGAGGGTCTGGAACAACATGAGGAGCTGCGTGGTGGACGAAATGGAAAGAAGCGGAGCTACGGCCTAACCCGGGTCGTTTACCAAGACCCGCCCCTCGGGGCGAGAAGAGGGGTCTGGAACGACAAGAAGAGCTGCGTGGTGGAGGAAACGGAAACAAGCGGAACTACGGCCATACGCGGGTCGTTTACCAAGACCCGCCACCTCGAGGTCGGAACGATATGAGGAGTCGCATGGGGACGAAATGGAAAGAAGCGGACTTACTGGCAAGACCCGCCACCTCGGGGTGGGAAGGGGGGTCTGGAACGACAATAGGAGCTGCGTGGTGGAGGAAACGGAAAGAAGCGCGGCTACGGCCTGACGCGGGTCGTTTACCAAGACCCGCCACCTCGGGGTGGGAATGGGGGTCTGGACGACATGAGGAGCTGCGTGGTGGACGAAATGGAAAGAAGCGGAGCTACGGCCTAACGCGGGTCGTTTACCAAGACCCGCCACCTCGGGGCGAGAAGAGGGGTCTGGAACGACAAGAAGAGCTGCGTGGTGGAGGAAACGGAAACAAGCGGAACTACGGCCATACGCGGGTCGTTTACCAAGACCCGCCACCTCGAGGTCGGAACGATATGAGGAGCCGCATGGTGGACGAAATGGAATGAAGCGGACATACTGGCAAGACCCGCCACCTCGGGGTGGGAAGGGGGGTCTGGAACGACATGAGGAGCTGAGTGGTGGACGAAGTGGAAAGAAGCGGAGCTACGGCCTGACGAGGGTCGTTTACCAAGGACCCGCCACCTCGTGGGGTGGGAAGGGGTTCTGGAACGACATATGACATAGGAGCTGCGTGGTGGACGAAATGGAAAGAAGCGGAACTGCGGCCATATTACCAAGACCCGCCACCTCGTGGGGTGGGACCTGGACATGCTTTTGATGATATTATATCGTCAGACCTGGGTTGCCTGGACTCTGACGATATTTTTCTGATCCCGACGATATTTCAAATACAAGTAACATCCCGACGATATTTTGACGTATTTATGGATCCCGACGATATTTCCGGAGTCCCGACGATATTTCCCGAGTCCCGACGATATTTCCGGAGCCCCGACGATATTTCCCGAGTCCCGACGATATTTCCGGAGTCCCGGCGATATTTTCCCGAGTCCCGACGATATTTCCGGTGCCCCGGAGTCCCGACGATATTTATACGGAGTCCCGACGGTATTTTCGGTGTCCTGATGATATTTCCGGTGCACTGGCGATATGTATTGGTGTCATTGGCGTCTTGACGAAGTTTCTGAGATTCCTGGCGGGATTTTGACGATATTAGTAGTGCACGAAATCACTCCATCGGATCCATCCAACCCACACCAGGCCAAAGCAAACACCACCAACCAAGCAACTAACCAACCTATCAACCAACCGACGAATCCAAAGCAAGCGCGCCTACACCAAGTGCCTGGAGAGCCCTCCGCTATTGAAAAATAGCGGGCGCTTCTGAAAAAACAACGAAAAATAAGGCGCAGATCACCGCGGTTATTATGGTTTTGAAAGGCTTCCTGCGATTAATTGGATAATTTTCGCGATTAATTGGAAGTTCCCGCGGTTGTTTGGATCGCCCCCGGGTAAATTGGATCACCCTGTGGTTCATGTGGCGATATACCCGGATATCTATCGCCGTTAACCAGTAGTGGTTGTCGTGGCAGCAGCAGCCGCAGCGGGAGGAGCAGTAGTGGTGGTAGTAGCAGCAATAGTCGTAGTAGTGTGGTAGCTGTTGTTGAAATGGCAGTACTACCAGTAGCAGTAGTCGTCGTCGTAGTAGTAGAAGTAGTAGTAGGGCAGCAGCAGGAATACTACTACTAGTACTAGTAGTAGTAGTAGTAGTAGTAGTAGCAGCAGTAGTAGTAGTAGTAGTAGTAGTAGGACTAGCAGTGATGGTGGTAGCAGCAACAGTAGGACTACTAGTAGTAGTGGTAGCGGTAGCGGTAGCGGTAGTGGCAGTGGCAGTGGCAGTGGCAGTGGCAGTGGCAGCAGTGGTAGTAGCAGTAGTAGTAGTAGTAGCAGCAGTAGTAGTAGTAGTAGTAGTAGTAGCGGTAGCGGTGGTAGTAGCAGCAGGAACAGCAGTGATGCCTGGGGCATCTGGTTGATTACAGTCAATCTCTTGTATGATTTGGCGTTTCGCCAACACAAACCCACGATCACATTGCAATCAGTATTGGAACCAATACTGCAATTCATGCCGCATGTACACAAATTCCAGTTCATCGCAAGACTCGAATAGCAGGCAAAATGTGGCATCAGGTGTGTGTGTGTGTGTATATGTATATTAAACTGTTGTTATACATATACTTATATACTTGTTGTGGGCAACAGTTGAGACCTTCCGGTATAGCGAAGCAAACCAGGGACTGCGGATGCGTTAAGTACCCTATGCTGATAAGTCGAGCTTCTTATTGGCTTCCGTGGCCCGTGGTACCAGTTTAGCGGGCGCTTAAAGGTTGAAGGATAGAAAGGGCTCTCTAGTTTCTGGTTTAGGGGTTGGAGGGCAGCGTGATTGGTTCAGTGCCCTGGAATGCTTAGCAACAATAGATGCCAGTTTAACGCAGGATTGGGATGTAGTGTTCGAGGGCGGGCTATACAGTTTTCGGCTTTTAACAAATCTCGGATGCCTCAACGCCTAAACCCACAAGCTCCGAGCTTGAAATTGTAAGTTCAGGGGCTGGGGGGTTTAAGGGTTCTGGGATGTCAGATTTTAGGGGGTCGGAAGGATTGAAATATGGAAGCGTGGAGGCGTGCAAGAGTTCAGATGACTCGTTCGTGGGTTTGGGCGTCTCGCGGTTTCGGGGCGGTTTAAGGTTGTAGGGGAGAAAACTTGAGGGATTCGGGGATTTAGTGCTTCAGGGTGGAAGGATTTTGTTCGGCTTTCAGTTTTAAGTTTGGAGGTTCAGGGGTTTTGGGTCTGCAGGTTTACCCCTAAGATGTTGTTTCCTTTGAAGTAAACCCTCAACGCTTGCACCTTTCAACCCGCGCGGATCCCTCAACCCCAAAGAACAAACACGTGAAGACCTGACCCCCAGACACCAAACCCCAAACCCACTAACACAACAGCTCAAGCCCGTTTTCAACCCCCTAGGCGCTGCTTTCACGCCCTAATCAATTATTTACACCCTGCAACACCTAAACCCTTACGACCCTAACCTTTGTGCCCTTGAAACCTAGAACCCTTAAAACCTTCAGCCCCCAAACCGCGCGTTTTGGAAGTTATCCTTTTGAACTTGCTTCACAATACCGAAAATCAAAAAAACTTATGTATCCAGTGAAATCTGAGAGAACCTCAACCCAAGATTTCGTTGGTCCCGCGTATACCTGCTTGAAAACGCGCTTCGGAAAGACTACAGAAATCTTACTGGACCCAGGTTTTCACGAGATGGGCAAAGGCGCAAACAACGCGTGAGATATTGTTGTTTTCCATTCTTTCCCAAATTCAACTCTGCAGCCAGCAACTGGGAAACGCCCAACACCTACACGCGTTTGCAAATTAAATCGAGTGGTTTAAGGGTTCTGGCATTGAAGGTTTAGAGCGTTTAAGTTTTGAGTCTAAGAGTTTAGGGGTTGAGGGGGCGGAGGTTTGAGGCTTGTGGGTCTAGGTGTAGCAGGTGCACAGGTGTAGGGGGTTGAAGGACTCAGGTCAATGGTTTTGGGGCCTAGGGGGCTGGGTTTTAAGGATTGAGGAGTTTACGGGTCGAAGGGGTTTTGGATTTGGTTGTTGAGGGATTTAGGGTTTAGAGGTTTGGGGCTCAGCGGTTTGAGGTTTGGGGATTTCGGGGTGCTTATAGGCGCTCATTCATGGGTTCGGGCGTTGCGGCTTTTAGGAATTTAAGGCTTAGGGGTGTAGCGGTTTAGGGGTTGAGTGATCGAAGGGTTTAGGTGTAAACGGGTTCAGGGTTCAGGGGTTGAGAAGTTTATAGCGGTAGGTAGGGGTGTAGGCTTTGACAAGCACAACAATTCCTCAAATTTTAAACCCGAAGATTTCGAAACGCGGTCTACAACTGTTGAACCGGCGTTGAGGGCTTGAGGTTCAAGGCTTTCCAGAATGTGGGAGCTTGTTGGTGCCGTTATACAATGGCAACAGTTCAACGAGTTGGAGGGCTGGGGGCCGGGTTGAGAAGCTTTGGGTTTAGCGGCTTAGCGGGTCTTGCGGGTTTTGTTTGTGGGTGTGGAAGTTTCGGTGTTGTACGTGTAGGGGGTTGTGGGGTTGAAGGGTCGCCACTGCTGGACGTACAACCTCTAAACCTGCTAAACCCCCCAGCAGCAGCAGCAGCAGGAGGAGGAAGGAGCAGCAGTAATAGTAGCAGCAGCAGTGATACTAAGATATTACGAGCAGTAGTAATAGCAGCAGCAGCACCAGCAGCAGCAGCAGCAGCAGCAGCAGCAGCAATAACACTAAGATGTTACCAGCATGTAGGTATGTGTATATATATATATACATATATATATATATGTATATGTATATGTATATGTATATGTATATGTATATGTATATGTATATGTATATGTATATGTATATGTATATGTATATGTATATGTATATGTATATGTATATGTATATGTATATATATGTATATGTATATGTATATGTATATGTATATGTATATGTATATGTATATGTATATGTATATGTATATGTATATGTATATGTATATGTATATGTATGTGAGCATGTGTATTTCTGTCTGGACATACACACACACACACACATATATATATATATATAGGTAGATGCGCTCGTTTGTCTATCTATCTGTCTATCTATCTGTTTAAACATACACGCATACATACATACGTACGTACACCCAAACATGTACACATACTCATGTGCAAATATATACATGTGTTTGCATTTAGTCATGTCAACTAGCTTACACATGTGGGTCGGGGTTTGAGCGTTCATAGTATTACAGCTCTGGTTTAGCTGTTTAGAGCTTCAGCGAGTGAAGGGTTTCGCTGAACTGCTAGTCTTACTCCAACTCAAACTCCTAGCTCCTTCCTACGCCTACTACTCTTACTACTTCCACTGCCCCTACAATTCCTGCGCCAACAACAACAACACCAGCAGCAGCAACAACAACAACATACAACAACAACTACAACTACAACAACAACAACTACTACTACTACTACTACTACTACGACGACGACGACTACTACTACTACGACTGTGACGACTACGACTGTGACGACTACGACGACGACGACTGCTGCTGCTGCTACTACTGCTGCTGCTGCTACTACTATAGTTACTGCTATTACTGCTGTTGCTACTGGCACTACTACTTGCAAAGCAGGAAGTACCACTTGTGCCGGGTCGCATGACATCATGCGTGTGCGGGGTGGTTACGGTTGGTCACGGGTGGGTCCCCCCGGCGCTACAGCTATCCAGCTCTGAATAGGGATCTGACGATATTTCCAGGTCACGGGCGGTCACGGGTTGGTCACGGGTACTGTCCTCGTGGCGCTATACATATTTAGTCCAGGTCACGGGTCTGACGATATTTCCAGGTCACGGCCGGTCACGGGTTGGTCACGGGTGGGTCCTCCTGGCGCTACAGCTATCAAGCTCTTAATTTTGTCTGACGATATTTCTAGGTCACGGGTCGGTCACGGGTCGGCTTCGGGTTTCGGGTGTAAGGTGTAGTAGTTTGGGATGTAGCGTTTAGGGCTTGGTTGGGGTGCGTTTGGGGATTGGGGTTTAGGGGTTTGGTGGTGAGCTTTGAAGGATTTAAGGCTTTGGGTTTGGGGCGCAGGCTTGGGTCTAGGGTTTGGAATTGGCTTCGAGTTTGGGGTTGGAGTTGTAGGGCTTGGGGCTTGGGGTTTGGTGGGGCTTGGCGTTTGGTAGGGCTTGGGGTTTGGGGTTCAGGGCTTCGGGCTTGGTGTAGGGTTTGGGCTTGGGTGAGATTTGGGGTTGGTCGTTGTGGGTAGGGCTTGGAGTTTGAGGGTGCGGGCTTCCGGGTTTGGGGCGCAGGGCTTCGGGTTTGGAGTTGGGGGTGTAGGGCTTAGGACTTGGGGTTTGGCAAGGGGGTGCAGGGCTTCGGGCTTGGGTGGGGGGGGAGTTAGGGCTGTGGGGCTTCGGGCTTGGCGTTTGCCAGGGCTTCAGAGCTTGGGCTTGGGGTTGGGGTGTAAGGCTTGGGCTTGTGGTGGTGGATCGAGGGATTTGGGGGTGCAGTTGGTGGGGCTTGGGGTGGCTTAGGGCTTGGGCTTGGCAAGGCTTGGGGTTTGGGGTGCAGGGCTTCGGGCTTGGGGTTGGGGTTTGGTAGGGAATCTTGGAATTTGGGGTTGGGGTGGAGTTGGGCTTGTGGCTTGGTTGGGGGTGTGGGGCTTAGGGCTTGGGGTTTGGCAGGGCCTGGCGTTGGGGGGTGCAGGGCTTTGGGCTTGCATTTAAGTTTGGGGTGGGGGGAGGGTTCAGGCGGAGTAGGGCTTTGGGGCTTGGGGTTTGTGGTTGGGCTTGCTTAGGGTAGGGCTTGGGTTTTGAGCTTTGGAAGGGCTTGATGTTTAGGGTTCGGGCTTGGGGTTTGGGTGTAGGGCTTGGGGCTGGGGTTGGGATTGGGATTTGGTAGGTACCGGGCTTCGGGTTGGGGTCGGGGGTAGGGCTTGGGGCTTGAGGGCTTGGGGTGTGGTGGGGCTTGGGGTTGGGGGGTGCAGGGCTTCGGGCGTGCAGTTGGGGTTTGGTATGTGATTCGGCCTCGTATTGACGGCGTGCGGCTTCGGGCGCCGTGCGGGTTTGGGTGGGGCTTGGGGTTTGTGGTTGGGCTTCGGCTTGGGCTGAGTCGGGCTCAGGGTGGGGTTTGGGGTTTGGTCGGGCTTTGAGGTTTGGGGTGTCGGGCTTGGGCTTGGGGTTTGAAGTGTTTCGGGCTTGGGGCTTGGGTGTAGGTCACGGGGTTTGGGGTGTCGGGCTGAATTTGGAGGGTTGGCTCGGGCTTGGCTTAGGGCTAGGGGTGTTGCTTGGGGCTTGGTTTGGAGTGGATGGGGTGGGCTTGGGTTTGGAGAGCAACGGGAGGGGGGCGGCGGGGGCGCGGTTGTGTCTGGCCGGGAGCGGGATGGTTGTTATGGTTGGACAGCTAAACCCCCAAACACATGTAAACCATAAATACCGCTAAATTCATAAACCCCGAAGCCCAAACCCTGAACACCCAAACCCCGAAACTCCAAACCGAAATCCACCGACCTCAAGCCCTAAACACCCACACCCCAAATCCCAAACACTAAACACCCGAGCCCCAAACCCTCAGCTCGGCAACCCCAATCCCCAAACTCCGAAGCTGCACGCAATCAATCCTCAGCCCCAAACCCCAAACCCTAAACACTCAAACCCGCACACCAAACCCAGAGCCTCAAACCCTCAGCACATTACCCCGAAATACAAACTCCTGAGTTCCAAAACCCAAAAAAAAAAGCCCAAACCCTGAGCGCAAATCCTAAGCCCCAAAACCACAAAGCCCAAACACCAAACCCCGAACCCTAAACACCCAAAGCCCCAGCCGCAGCCATGAGGGATGAGGGTGGGGGTTTCAGGCTCAGGATTTTTGCGACTGGGGTGTGGGGTTTAAGGGTTCTGGTTTCAGGTTCGGGGTTGGCTGCTTGCAGTTTGGGGTTTGGGGTGGGGTTAGGGGTGGGGTTAAGGGCTTTGGATTTGGGGCTTGATTTTCATTGGCTTACGGTTTTGGGCATTGGGTCGGTCGTTTGGGTTTTCAAGGTTTGGTGTTGGGATTTGGGGCTTAAGGTTGGGGCTTATGGCTTAGGGCATTGGGTTTGAGGTTTGGGTATTGTGGTTATTGACGCTTTGGGAATTTGGGCTTCAAACAAGCGGGTTTTGTGGCTTGGGTGTTGAATGGTCTGAGTTTGGGCTTGGGGGCTTGCCTGTTTACGGTATGGGTTGTGAGTGTTTGGGGTTTTGGGGCTGAGGCTTTATTTAGGCTTAGGGTGTTGCATTTCGGGTTGGGCGTTTCGGGGCATAGGCTTTATTGGTTTGGTGCTATGGAGTTATGGGCCTAGGGGCTCAGGCTTTGGGGTTGAGGTTTGGGTATTTGGGGCTTGGGGTTCGAGATTTGAGATTTAACGTTTGGGGTCCTGGATTTGAGTTTTGTGGTTTGGGTGTTTTGGGTTGGGGGGTTCGGGGTTTGCAGTTTCGGTGTTTGATGTTCGGGGTTTAGGGTTGAGAGTCGGCTGATTTGGGGCTTTGAAGTTTGCAATGGGGATTGGGGCTTCGGGGCTCAGTTTCGGCTTTGGGGTTATTTGTGTGTTTAGAGTGTGGGGCTTGGGGGTTTTGGGTTTGAGCTTTGGGTGGGCTGAGGTTTGAGTTTGGGGGCTCGGGGCTTCGGTGTGTGTTCAGGGGTTTGGGTTTAGGGGCTTAGGATTTGGGCTTCGGCTCTGGGGTTAGGGTTTGGGGTCCTGGGTGTGGGCTTCGGGGTTTGGGTGTTTCGGTTTGGGCGTTGAGGGTTTGGTCCAGCGCTTGAGATTTTGGGGTTCTTGTTTGGTTAGGACTGCTGGTGTGGGGCCTGCAGCACTGAGTTTGGGGCTTGGGGTCTCGCGAGTGGGGCTTTGGGTGTGGGGGTTTGCTTGGGATGGTATAAGGGGGATGGTTTGGGGTTGGTATGGTTGGGATGGTTGTTCGGGGTTGGGATGGCATGACTGGTATGGTTGGGGGGGGGTGGACCGGCAGCGGTGGAGTTGGTATGTTTGGGCTGGTGGCTTGACACAGGGGTTTGGGATGGGTTTCCACTGGTTTCCAAACCGGTGCACACGGGCAGTCCCTTGAAGTGGTGTCGTCAGAGGGGGTAGTTTCCGAACCGGTGCGGGAGTGCGGGCCACGGGCGGTGTCGCGAGCGGGGGCTGTCGCGTGCGTCGCGATACAGGTCGCAGCAAGTTTTAGGTTCTGTAACGCAGAATCGAGTCTATAACTGTTTATGGCAACAGCTACAGATGGTGTAAGTACTGATTCACAAGTGATTTACCTATATTTGCTAACCTAGAACATCTTGGTTTGACACTATGATCTTGATGCCCTCGGAATCAACGGTTTCTGTTGATATGGCGACCCCTTAGAAGCATCAACATCGCAATTGTTATCAGCAGCCGGTGCTCGAGCCCAACATCTCTTCAAATCGAGGCGCGTCTGACATCTCTATTCTATTACAGGTCCCGCGACCAGTAGTTTCAGCAACTCAAGATCAAACAAAGAAAGCCCAATCGCAATTCTCCAACGGATAAGGCGACTGTGGGCGGTCTCAGAATCTTGGGAACGGCTTTCCCCCAGAGCTGCACTGGGGATGGGAGGGTCGTTTTAAGGCTGCTGAGATCCGACAAAAGCAGCCTACCCCTGCGCCGTTGACTGAAAAATCCGGGGTCCGGAGACGGTACTTCCAGCGGATATTACCATGGATCCTGTCTGACGATGTTTCTAATGGTTCAAAGCAAGCATAATTCCATGCGCAATTGGCAGAACCATGCAGTCGCACAAGAACCAGCAAAAAGACCGACGAATCCCAAGCAATCGCGACAACACGAAGTGGTATGACCACCAAGCACAGCGACCAAGCCATTCTGGTGTGAAACACGGAAGCAAACTCGGTTTTATGTGTCACGATTTGAAATATAAGTACTGCAGCCACAGAGCCAACCAGATTTCCACAGTCCCGGGAGCTTTGACATTTCTGGATAATCTCGTCGCTTGACATAGTCTTTCAAGCATTCTGACGATATTTCGGCGCTCTGACGATATTTCCGACAGTATTTTTCGTGCCTTGACGATATCTCTGGTGTCTCGACGATGTTTCCCGGGTCCCGACGATATTTCCCGGGTCCCGACGATATATTCTGTGTCCCGACGATATTTTCCAGGATCCCGACGATATTTCTGGATTCCCGACTATATTTCCGGAGTCCCGACGATATTTCCGAAGTCCCGACGATATTTCCGAAGTCCCGACGATATTTCCGGAGTCCCGACGATATTTTGGGCAGAAATGCATTCCCGACTATATTTTGGGTTGCTTTGATGTCCCGACGATATTTTGCCAGCCCCGACGATTTTTCTTCGGAGCCTGACGATAAAATATAGCCAAAAGCATGTCCAGGGAAGGGGGGTCTGGAACGACAAGAGGAGCTGCATGGTGTACGAAATGGAAAGAAGCGGAGCTACGGCCTTACGCGGGTCGTTTACCAAGACCCGCCACCTCGGGGTGGGAAGGGGGGTCTGGAACGACACGAGAAGCGTGGTGGACGAAATGGAAAGAAGCCCAACTACGGCCATACGCGGGTCGTTTGCCCAAGACCCGCCACCTCGGCGTGGGAAGGGGCGTCTGGAACGACATGAGGAGCTGCGTGGTGGACGAAGTAGGAAGAAGCGGAGCTACAAGTACGGCCTTATACGCGGGTCGTTTACCAAGACCCGCCATCGGGGTGACAAGAGGGGTCTCGAACGACATGAAGAGCTGCGTGGTGGAGGAAACGGAAAGAAGCGGAGCTACGGCCATACGCGGGTCGTTTACCAAGACCCGCCACCTCGTGGGGTGGGAAGGGGGGTCTGGAACGACAAGAGGAGCTGCATGGTAGACGAAATGGAAAGAAGCGGAACTACGGCCATACGCGGGTCGTTTACCAAGACCCGCCACCTCGTGCGGAAGGGGGGTCTGGAACGACAAGAGGAGCTGCATGGTAGATGAAATTTAAAAAAAACGGAGCTACGGCCTTACACGGGTCGTTTACCAAGACCCGCCACCTCGGGGTGGGAAGGGGGGTCTGGAACGACAAGAGGAGCTGCGTGGTGGACGAAATGGAAAGAAGCGGAGCTACGGCCTGACGAGGGTCGTTTACCAAGACCCGCCACCTCGGGGTGGGAAGGGCGGCCTGGAACGACATAGGAGCTGCGTGGTGGACGAAATGGAAAGAAGCGGAACTACGGCCATACGCGGGTCGTTTACCAAGACCCGCCACCTCGGGGTGGGAAGGGGCGTCTGGAACGACACGAGGAGCTGCGCGGTGGACGAAATGGAATGAAGCGGAACTAGGGCCATGCGCAGGTCGTTTACCCAGATCCCCGATGTCGAAGCGAGCGGGGTCTGGAACGACAGGGGGAGTCCTTCACTATATCCGCTCTAAAAGAGCGCAACCACACGTCGAGGAAGAGGAGACGCTAGGAAACCTACAGAAGTCGGTTACCCAGAACCCTGTGTGTGACTGGAGGGGGTGACTTGGTAGGCACGCGTCGAGGAGGTGCCGAACCTAAGGGGCCTGTTACTAAAGAATCGGATGCCCAGACTCCCGAGAACGGCGAGAGGGGGCGACTGGGATGACACAGGATTCCACTCGAGGGAGTGGATGCGAAGGTGAGATAACGCAAACACTCGTCGAGGAAGTGGAGGCGAACCTAAGTAACGTACAGAGGTCGGTTGACCAGACCCCCGTGAGTCGGCGCGAGGGGGAGTGGGCTGCGCATGAGCATGTCAGGGAGCAGCGGTGATGAGGTCTTATACCGCCAAGGTGAGCGGTGAAGTTGTCCGGTGTAGGGCCCATGCTTATAAGCAATGAGCCACACGTCCAACCCGTGGAGCGCGGAGAAGTGCCTGCGAAGCTCAGGTCGCAGCTGAAGTTGCGCAGTGAGGGAGGAGGGCCATCCGGTAGGCAATCGAGGCGGTCAACGAAGGCCCTTGCGACCAGCAGGTGATCATGTCCGCCAGCTCGGTGGTGATGCGAGGGAAGAGAGGCATACCGGATTGCGACAAAGGAGCGAAAGGCGGGGCAGAGGGCAGAAGCGGCTGCTGGATGTATGCAGGTACAGAATGAATACACGCACGTAGGTAGACACTACATGTGAGCGCATGGCAGAAACTAGGGAGGCGGCTGAACGGATGGATGAGCGCGGACTGGCAAGAAGATGGGCGAGGAGGGGCACTGTCACCCCGCCGCAGCTGACGATACAAGGTGTGGGTGCTCATCGGGCCTTTGAAGGCAGCCCTTAGTGCCGCCCCGGGGGTCCACACACCTTAAGAGGAGGGGAATCGTCAGAAGGCTGCGACGGGCCCCGGGGTGACCCTAGCTAATTTTGTTGTCTGTGTAGGTTCGCACCTACAGCACTGCATTTCGTAGAGGGCCGTCGGGCAAAATACTACAGCACATACGCAGCAACAGCTCACAACTTATGGCCAGCTGTAACACCAGCTAATTGCATGTTTTAGCTGCGTACATATTCGTACGTATTATCACAGCTATGCAGCACTGCAGACCGGAGCCTCCCAAAATCTACTCTGCCAAAGCACTGCCAAGCATCCCAGCAACAACTTATCACATATTATAAGACAAACATCTTAAATGCATGCTTCGTTCTCAAGTCGCAACACGATTGGTCGGTGCATATAGCAGCGAGGCAGCAACAACCAGAAGGATGGAGTTTCCGTGATCTCGTTTTCATCGCACCTCGTTAGTTCGGCGGGGTTCCTAGTAGAGAAGGCTGTACTTCGACAATTGAGGACACATTCGCGGGAAGGACATCCACCACTCTCATGAAGAGAGCTTCTGATTTCTCGTGTTTTGCCAAGAGGACTGTGTCGCAGAAAGACAGGCTCTTGGTTCCTACTGAGGCCAAGCTGTACAGCTACATACTGCATCTTTAGAAGAGATAAGACCGGTGCCACGGCCGGAGAGTCCTTCCTCAAAGCCTATCGGTTTTTCGTGCATCTAACAGAAGCGAGTGCGGCAGCACAGGTCTCTCCAAGCACGGAGGGTGTGGCGCCCCGGCCTCTTGTTCAACATGGCAAGTTCGTGGAACGAGATGCCGGTCAACGTCAACATCCCGGCTACGACACGTTCCAGATTACTTCCTCCAGCAACATCGACTCGCTCTTTGTCACTTTCGCGCTGACTCTTGCATCCCAGCGCGGTGCGAACTGCGTGGTCTTTGAAGAACGTTTCTTCCCGATGATTTCCGACGAGTGCACGAGGAACGACGACGGTCGGTACGGCCACTAGGCCTTCCTCCGTGGGGGCCGAGTGACCTCCGGCGCTCCTTCTGGCCAATGGGTTTTTTTGAAGTAGGGCTTGGTGGTTCGCCACCGTGATCCGATCTCTCTCACTACTGCAGAAAAGGCGTGTTTCTGGGTCACTTGCGTGTGCATTGCTCCCACTCAACTCCATGTTTGTCCCTTGGGCTCAGATTGCGGTGACATACGTCGCTAGCACCCTCACCTCGCATACGGCTTCCACTCTCGCCGCTCTGCTTCTGCTATGGCGGCTTTGCCTTTGCCGATGATGGGAGGCGCCTGGACCCGCACCATGGTGACCTGTGTCACTTCGACTTGGCTGCGGATCAAAAGCTCGCTGACTACGATGTGCCGTTCCCCCGCAAGATCAGCGGGGCCTCTTTGCGATCCACAAAACGGAGCCCTCAGCCGAGCAATCGCAGCTCGGCGCCTCCGGCTTCAGTCATCTCTCTCTTGACGGTGCAGGACAGGCCAACCGAGCAATCACAGCTCGGCGCCTCCGTCTTGGGTAATCCCTCTCTTGCCGGTTCATGTCCAACCGAGTAATCACAGCTCGGCGCCTCCGCTTATGATTCCAAGCCAAAAATCGGCTTTCAAGCTCGCACTGGCACTCTCATTTCTGACAAGTGGAGGTTGAATCAACCCGGTTCTCAAGCAGGGCTCGGCAAAAATTCGACGTTACTTGCATCTCGTTTGACCCGAGTCGCCCCAGCAGTGCTACAAGTGATCAGGCTGACCCGGCAAAAGCAGAACGCCACTTCCGTGTTTTGCGCATGGGCAAGCCGCTCTGCGGCAGAAAAAAGCTGTGTTGGGATATGTGGTGCAAAAACCGGCCGTGGAGCGGGACGTGGAGCGGAACGTCCCGCAGGCCGCTTTTGTCGGCTTCTAACGGCTGTGCGTGCACGGATCCCCACGGAACAAGGCTTTGTCTTCCACAGAGTAGCGTGGTGCTCCAAGTCGGAAGAATCGGCTTGCGTAACCGCGGGGTCTCTTGCTGGGATTGTGCAGTCGGCACTGTCCGCGGGGTCTGGTTGGGCGTCAAGGCAAACCTGCTCCGGCTTCCTGTAAGCATATAAATCTGTCGAGACCCTTTCCGAGGGCAAAGAGCGGAAGGACTTGGATGGCGAGGACGAGCTAACTTGAAAAGGCGGCTCCACTTGGCCTCCAATCTAAGACACATGCTTGGGTGCTTTCAGTTTGTAGGGCTAGGGCTCCGAGGGTATCGTCTCTCCCGTAAAGCTGCACGCCGGAGTTTTGGTGGTGGCCTTGCTGTTGGCGTAATTTTATCGGCGGCCCTGTGCACCGGCGCTGAGCAGGCAGACCTTGAGACTGTGCATGGTGAAGACGGAGGCTTCTTCTGGTGTAAGCAGCTCCGGAGAGTTGCCCTCCAGATGTTTGCAGCACATGAAGAAACGTAGGCACTCTAGTGCTTGGCTGTAGGACATAGGCTGGTGGTAGGCTGCCGCTGGCTTACCCGGAAAACCCCGTAGGTTGTGCAGAGTGGGCAGTGTGAAGTCGAGGCAATGGTGCGTGCCGTAGATCTCCTCCGTACGCTTCCACACCGTCTGAACGGCTCGAAGGAAGGGCAGCAGCCAAAGGCTGGCCGTCAGCCGGAGATTCCATGGAGACGATCTGCGAATGGCTGGCCACGCTTGGTTGTTTTCGTGTGCCGGCAAACCGTCCTGAAACTATATCCTGCAAGGGAGAAGCTCTTGAGGCTAATGCGCTGAAGATCCCCAAATCTGAATCCACCGTGCAAGACGAGCAGGAATCCTCTAGCAGAAGGCAAATTTACTCGGGCACTCCGGCTGGCAAAAACGGCGCTTCCAGGCTGTAACCACGGCGAGTAGCAGTGGCAAGGGTCTGTCCGTGTCGGTTTGAGCCGTAAAGGACCTGATGAGACGGTCCGAAAGCACGGCTGCAAAGCAGCTGCTGAGAATACTTGGCCTCCTAAAGGCTACGATACAATCTGCCAAGTCCCCGAGAAGCCACAGAAGCTCCTTCCACTGTTCTAGAGCTTTGGCTTTCCTGGACGCCTCTATGGGTTGAACGGCTAACACCGGCAAAGCCTGTGCGCCGCAGCCCTTGTAGAGCTTCGCTTTTGGTCTCACCGCTTTGCAGTTTTTGTTGCTTGTTTGTAGTCTGTTTGTTTGTAGGGACCGAGTGCTACAGCCGTAGTCGACGAGGCCCATTCACGCCAAAAAAAAAAAGCTTTCCTGGACGCCTCCTGGCCTTTCCTGGTAACCTGAGTGGGCATGCCACCAAGATGCAAGGGCGGTACAACTTGTCACTTGGGCACGAGTGGAAGTATAATACTTCGATTGGCTGGGATGATGAAGTGTGAAGCAGTTCACCTCCTCTTCCCCTTTGCATTTACTTTTTGGCTCCAGGGAGAATCTGTCCCCTCATAGGGGTTTCCGATGGTTTCCGGTCTGGTTCCCGATGGTTTCCTGTGGGTTTGCCATGGGTTTCCTGCGGTTTCCTCCAAGTTTCGGAGCGTTTTCCACACCTTTGTTGTGGTCTGCTTTGGTTTCCCACGAATTCTAGACAGATATGCTCCTCAAAAGTAAATCTGTTCCCTTTTTAGGGTTTCTGAAGGTTTCCGGTCTGGTTTCCGATGGTTTCCTTGGGCGCACAGATTTCCTGCGACGCCGGATCTTGGCAATGCTTGCAATTCGGAGCAAGCCAAGACATAATCGAAGTTTTTGAAGCAGGCGTAGATAACGTATGCATCTTCAGGTTGTGGCTGCCCAGCTGCAGGACATCATTAGCTGCAGGCGGGACAGTGGCTTCGTGACAAGGAAAGTCCGCGCGTTGACCAAGACGGCATCTCTTGGTGGAGAAACGGATGGCAGTCAGTCGCGCCGAGGCGGAGCGGAGCTTTTGGTGACAAGCCCTGAGCAAAGGGATGCGAATGCCGAGGTTCTGTCGTACACAGACGTCGAGCAAGAGCCTCCTGTTGAGCTTGACGACCCTGGCGAGATTTAAATAAAGGGCTCGCCGACCGGGAATGTGAAGGAGTTTTGTGGCGGGACACATGACATGAGGTGGCAAAGGCCAGGGAGCAAGAAAACTTAAACAATAGATGTGTATCCTTCACATGAACTTTGATTCCGCAGAGACTTCGGACAGCACGGCTTCGCTGAGATGGCATGGCAATCTCAAAATGAGTGAGAGTGTGAACCTCCGCTGTGCCATGCAGTCCTATTGCCGGTGCCCAGCTCACTATTAATTGAAACGCAATCTTGAGCGAGTATTGTCTATTTTAGTTTTATCTCGGAGTCAGGTCCTTATCGTGCGTTGCACAGAGTGGACAACCATTGTTCCAGGATCGGTCCAGGCTGCTGCTCGGCGAGTACTGTCGAGACGGTTACTGTTTGTACCACTTGCAGAGCCGTCGCTACCAATCGCAACACATCGGATCGTAGCACATCGGATCGTTGCCCATACGGACTTGGCTTGTTGGTGCAAGATGGCTATGGCTTGCGAAGGTTCCGCTCAGCGTGCCTTGATCGGCTACGCCGCGTTCCCGAGAACGCCGGAGACAATCGATGCTGCAGACACTGTGATCTTCGAGAAGAGCCAGAACCGCGTCCAGTTCTATCCAACTATCTGTGCTGCGATTTGCTGGAGGATTCGCGATAGTGTCAGGGGGCCTCTTGCTTGCACGAAGTTTCCTAAAGAAGGGAAATGTTGTGGCATCTTGATCCGGGTGTGAAACCATGCTTTTGAAGCCAAACTCGCGTGTGGAACCGAATATAAACCTGAATCCCAACCCCGCTACCAATGAACATGTGACCATAAGGCCCATGGCTTGTACTGTAAATGTTTTCGGGCAAAGTTTTTTCCGCATCCTATTTGGATCACTGCTTCGGGGCGGTATGGATTCCAAAGCTCGTAGGTATTTGTTAAGAGCTTAGGCTCAAGCACAAGCTCTCCGATGGTGAGCTGAACCACAAGTACAGCAGCCGAGCGAAGACTGCGTATGAGGTGGTGGCTGTCTTGAAGCAGAGGCAGTTCAGAATCATTTCGTGCACAGTGCACTCCACACAGTGGGCATGGGAGGCGGGCTTCATTTCCAATGTGGGAGAGGGCTTCAGCCTGCCGGAGTTCAGACTCGCCGATCCGGATTGCATGGTCCAGCACATCTCGCTCAAGACTTGGATGACTAGCATGGCTGTCGTGTATGATTGTGCCTTGGCAGCAGGTGAGTATTCAGCATCAGAGCCAGTAAAAGCCGTATGAGTCTGTCATCAAGCTCAGGCCCGGACTTGAAGATGGAGCCGCGCTCCTGGAACTTCTTGCAAGTTGGTGATTGTGGCCGAGCTCCAGGGCAGCTCCAGGCACAGGCTGCAGCCTACATTATGAAGAACCTCTGCAAGAAGCCGAGTGGGAAGCGGCATAACGATGCTGCCAATCCGGCGAGGTTCAGATTCTGTAGTGCTTCCAACAAGCCCACTTCTGGGTCCGGAAATTGTCAGGATTGTGGTGGCCGTCTTCTTTAGTTTGTTGATTTTCATAGCTCAGCTACACCATATCGGTGCTGTCGTTGCCTCAGAATCTGCAGCAGATCAAGATGCTCAAGCTGTAGTCGCTGTTGTGGCTGCTTAAAAAAGAGGAGAAGTTGTGACTTTCACAACACCTGTTGGCGGCCGTTCTTTGAAGTTCTTTGTGAATTGAGAATTCAATAAAACGGCAAAGTTCCGGGTAAAGAGCGGGGCCAAAAACGGGTCCAGACGGACCCGTTTTTTGGAGCCATCTAATATTGGCACAATTCCCGCAGGTTCAGAAAACGGCTTCTTTTTTTGGGGGCGCATTTGTTCGCGAGGAACCACTTTCGAGCTCGTTGTCGGAATCGCAAAAATCTGGATGCGGATCAAGGAATACCGTCCAATGTTACCAGTTGGTCAGCAAGATGCAGCTGGATAACTCCAAAATGTAGCACCCAGTCACTGCTTGTCTTGAACACATCTTCGGTTGAAAAAATCAAATTGCGGCATGTGTTCTTGCCAAGTGCAGGATTCGCTGCAGGATGCTGCAGCAACAGTATTGTCCGCACAAGGCCAAGTCCACAACCATTTTTTTTCGGGCAGATGGAAGTTGAGACATTGAGCTTGTTTTTGAGTTAGACGAGATTTTGTTTGCCACTGTGGGCAAATGCGTGAGATGCTTGTTGAACAAGAGTTTCCAAGAACATTTTGCTGCTTGAGAGTTCTTCTTGGACAGTTGTTCATGTGAAACGACATGGCCGGTTGAGAGCGCACATGCTCTTTGGAGTGCAGCGACGAATCTGTGTGCAAAGCGGGAAGCTTTATGTGTCTTAAACTTGCTTGTCTGCTGGTAAGTGCCGGCCAGTCGTTGGTCATGGACAAATTTTTTTGCGAGATGAATGTTCTTGCTAAAGTGTGGGACAACTCGTGTTTTCATTGAGACTTACATCGCAGATGACAACCTGCATGGACGTCAAACAAGCGCATAAGCTGCCGCATCTCTTTTCCGAACAGTTGACTTGTTTTGCTGCTTCAGAGCCATGTTCTCACAGAGCACTGTTAGAGTGTGTGGAAGGATGTTGCGTTTGTTGCAATCTCTCCCACTGTTTCTGGCCCACATGGGTCTTCTTCTTGCAAATGTTGTTGCTGAGAATGTTGTGATTTGTCTGATCGCACTGGCTCCAACTTGTCCATTGACATTTCTGACTCCAACTCTCCTCTCCAAAGCAGAAGAAAGTCTGAAGATGACAGAGTCGAAGGGGTCTGAATTTGAGCTGATGCAAATCGAAAAGAAAACAAGGTGCGCATAAAGACCGATCTGAAATTTTACAACCTAACTTTCGTTTTGTCACATTGGTCAAATTTTGGTGGTTTTAACTGACATTTTGCTTCTTTGTTTGAGTTTATTGGTGTCTTTTGTTGTAGTGTTTTTCCAGGAATGAAACAAGAAACAGGATCGATGTTTGGTTTGCTTTGCACAAGTGTTCAACTGGACATCTTTGCTTTGACGAAAGGAACGATGCTCATTGTTTTCCTTGGTGTCCCAGATGTTCATACGGGTTGCAAAAACACACAGCTGTCATTTTTACAGTCTACACAGACAAGAGGGTTGGCTATTGCATGTTGCAGCAGTGTTTCGCACGGACATCAGAAAACCGAAACAGCGGAAGCCCGGTCAACTTGCACCAGCAGCTGGAAGCACCTTGCCAGCAAGTTGAAAAAAAACGATTGTATTTTCACTGCATGCCAGTTTTGCTTCGCCTGATCCGAAGAACATGCCCCCGCATTCCCATTGCACTTTGTGTTGCATTGTGCGAAACTCACCCAAACCGAGATTGCCCATGTGTGGGCTATCTTTTGTTTTCGAAAGTTTAAATCCTATGAGCAATTCTGACCAAGTTCTTGAAGTCCGTCAATATATGAGTGGGAGAGTGGGAGTCTCCCGGCAATCTTTCGGAGAAGGTACGTTGTACTTGGTACTTTCCCATCCCGCCAATACCTCTGCAAAAGATCACGATCGTCATGCATTGAGGCCCCCTCAACTAGTAACTAGATATTGTTTTCTAGTAAGTTCCTGTAATTT
Source organism: Symbiodinium sp. CCMP2592 (assembly GCA_905221615.1). Taxonomy (NCBI): domain Eukaryota; class Dinophyceae; order Suessiales; family Symbiodiniaceae; genus Symbiodinium; species Symbiodinium sp. CCMP2592. Next base: position 406,220 of record CAJNDT010004434.1, read on the forward strand.
TTGTTCGTCCAATTCATACATGCAAACATACATACATGTACGTGTGTTGCAGACATGTCGCCGCCCATGTTTGGTTCAGCGACATGGCAAGCTCAGCCGTGTCTTGAGAAATGAAGAGGTTCCCATGTCCGGCATTCAGGTCGCCGCGTCAGTCTTTTGATGCATACATATAGTGAGTTATGCTGGCAACTTCTACTGGGATCGGTCGTGTTTCGTGTATGTGCGACGGCATCAGGATGTGCGGAGCCGCGCAAGTGCTGAGCCTGATTGTGGTTGAGCCCTCAGACCGTTACTGGAACGGCAGCAGAACCTGTAAGACCGTCTGTTGCATGTGGTCCCTAAGAATGCGAGACAGCACAGAAATCAAAACATTGTTTTTGGGCATGTAGGCTCAATGTCGGAGGGCTGTCGACGGTGAAGTCTGTCCAACCCGATGTGTCGCACAGCCCAAGTTGAGAACTGCCGTTGCGGGGCCCGCTGCTGGGGCTTGAACACCGACAAGAGTTGAGGTTTCTTTGTTCAGATATGCAAATGTTTTTTGCAGGCATGTGCAGGACTTGCTTGCTCCGATGCTGTCAAGACGGCATCTGTTCGCCGCATCCCAAGACAGGAAAAATCGTGTTTTCATGGTTGTTCTTCGGCAGCTGCCATTGAGAATTCTTGAAACCATGCCAATACTGTTGCTTTCAGTCGTGCGAGGGGCATCAGCTTGTCGTTCAGTGGGAGCTCCGGACAGCATTTTGCGCAGACTTCGAGGTGCCGGCGCCTTTGCTGCAGGCGGCCTCATGTTTTGGGCCAGCCATACGCGTCTGCTTTGCTTCAAGATGCCGCGAGCAGATGTGTGGGTGTCTTTCCTTTGTCGAGATTGTTGGACAGGAGGCAGTCCTGTTCTCAAAGCTGTTGAGATGCTCGAGGACCTCGAGGACTGCTTTGTGTATCCAGCTCTCACGACTCTGCATCATCAGAATGAGGCAAGGTTTTCGGGTTGGAATGGCATCTGTGAAAGCGGTTGTTTACAGGGCGATAGTTTGAGACCGCGTTGCCGCAGCAGCAGTCTTCAGACTTAACCAGCGTCGGACCGTGCCGGCGGACAATAAAGAACTTCAATAGGTGCGGTCGCCCTTTGAAACACCCCGGTGCATCGCCGAGAAAAAAGTGATCGGCGCGGCAAAGACGGAAGAGGAGTCGTGACCTTTCGCGAACTGACGCTGCTGACTAGGGGTGCAGTCAGATTTCAGTGCTGTCCATCACGCAGTATATGTGTCCAGACATGCTTCAACTGTTGACGGCCTTTTCTTGGAACTGAAAGCTGCGGATGCATGGGAGAACAGCATCATGTTTCAGCAGGCCTTTTATGCGTGAGTTTAATCGGTAGCTTCGACTTCATGGATTGCCAGCTATAGCAGCAATAGAACTGAAGCCTTATGGGCCTAGGCTTGCTTACGCTTTGTAGCCTAGGCCGCCTTAGGCCTAGCCTTGGCTTGTGCACGAGACAAAAGGTACAACTGTCGAGAGATAGAGAGACATGAGCGAATGTGCCCGTTGCCATGTGGATTTCTACCACAATCCGGAGGCGGCAGCAGCCATTTTTCAAGCTATGTCTTGTGGCTGGCCGTTCATTTGAGACATTGCGACGTGTTGCAGAGATTTTTTTCGGAGCTGATGGTCCAACTCAGTTCGGCGTCCTCACTGTCCGCCCTCTGGCAAGTGGGCTTTCTGCGAGTGGTATTTGGTATGCCAGACTTGTTGGCCCTTTCGCCCTGCTTTTTTCTGATGTAGTCTGCATGGATGTGCCCAGCACGCAAAAATGAAAATGTTGCTGCGCGTTGTTGCGACTGAGCAAGCTATTGTCGTAGATATCCCGCTGTGCATTGAGCTTGCCCTGCAGCTGCTGCTAGCAAGGCAACTGATAAAGATGAGTGATGTCTAGCTTCCTACAATCGCTGTCCACTCGCTTGAAGGTGCGCCTCCTCTTCTCTGCCATCTGTGAGCACCGCATTTGCGAGCGATGCTTACCCCAGGCGTCCCTGCCAGAAGTATGCAACGACTCAGGGCGATACGCCAGGTTCGGTGAACAGGCTACGCAAACTCCCTTGCTCTGAGCTTCCTGGGTTTGACCACGAGTTTGTCTCGGCTTGTCGCGGCTAGCCCCAATATGTCAGGCACTTCGAGCGCGGAACTGCCCAGGGTGCGGCCTAGCTTTAAGGCAGGGTGCAACTGTGACATGCCCCATTGAAATGTTGACCGAAACCGAGGCAAGGAAATGCATCGCAAGCATCGGAAGGACATCTTTCCATGAAAGATAGCAAACTAAGCGGGCTTGTGCGAAATTTAGAGACTTGTTCGTTCGATCCTTGTAGGAGTTGATACATGGCAGCTGTTTCGATCTTCACTCACCAAGTCGGTGTTGGCTCTTGATATGGATGGTTTGCAAGTCTGCATTTTCAGGTTGCTGTTCCTAGCAGCGGACAGTGCAGTAACGGGCAAGCTTGATTGTTCTTGTCAGGCACGAGGACTTCTCGGACATGCCCCGAGAGTGTCGTGAGGTTGATCGAGAGCTGAAGGCACTTGCGCTCAATTGTCCGCTGCATGACACATGGTCTCTCTCAACAAGGGCTCATGCAAACCGTGTTGACGCCGTCGTTGGGACTTCGATCTAGGGTCAAACGTGGTTTTCGCTTGTGAGCCACACGAGTTTGTTTGGGGCATGAAACCACCATCTTGCTTTGTCTGTGAATATCTCGCTAGCTGAGGTGCGCCGGCAGATTCGTGAGATCTATTGCAAAACGGCGCAAGACTTTCCGTCTGGTGATGATTGGGACGAGTTACCTGCATAAAAATCGCACTGTCAAGTGATGTGGTCAGGCAGGCCGAACCACTTAGACCTTTCCTGTTCGTCCCCGTGTGGGACCTCTTCTGCATGGTCGGCAATAAGGCTTCATGTTCATGGGAATATCCTGAACCGGAGGGGCAGCTCAGGGAGGATGCAGGTTTAAGAGTTTCATGCCGATGGAGCTGTGGCTGGAGGACTAGATGTATGCCAGGTATGGATATCCAGGACCGGGCCAGATGAGCCATGAACCCGATCCCAAGTCCCAAGCATCAAGTACACACCTGTGTCCGAAACTGTGGCTGAAGACGGTTCCCCTGAGCTGGACCCAACCTTCAAGCTCTGTGGCCCCAAGGTATCTGCTCCTTCGGGAGGATATCATCCACAAGCTCGTGAATGGGTCCAAAGAGGAGGCTGTTCATTCGCGGGAAAAAACAACGAAGATCGTCAAAACGTAATGGCCGAAAGCCTTGCAAGGTCCAAGACACCTGGCATGAAATAGAGCGCTACAAGGCCATACCGCTCTGCCGAAGAATCTCTATCCACGAGTATTCACATGATGGCGGGCAACACTGGTGGAATTATCAAAGTCGTGATGTGGCATGTGTAGCCTCTGCCGCATCCTGGCACTTCAGGCGCATCATGCAGAAAGCATCCGGCAAATGCAGCGGGTGCGCCCGAAGAAGGCCGCGTTCCGCAAACAAAGTCAGGCAGCTTCACATGACATTTTACAAGGCTGTTTGTTCCCATATAAGGTGAAGGAAGAAGAAGCTATGGCAGCTATGGTCTAGGGCTAGATCTGACAATCGCAGCACAATCCACCTGCTTGTGTGGTTCGGCTTCAACACCTCGGTGTCACTGGCCAGGTGCTAGAAAGGATGGCGGCGGTCATCAAGTCGGAAGGCCAAGTGTTGTGCAACCCTGGGAACGTGCATATTTCCTCCCAAATGCCAGCAGCCCAAGAGACTACTGTGAACATGACATGGTCACTGCTGAATACTGCACCGTGGCAGCTGCGGAAAATCTGTTCGGTAACCATGAGCTGCCAGGCAACTTTGCCAGCAAAGTCAACGCAGACTGGCTAGACCGCATGGCGTTGGCTTCGAATCATCCATTCCAGGACTGCTTGGTTGAGAGGAAACCTTAGATAGGCGCACGGCACCTGAGTCCATGTGGGAGCTGGGAGGAGCAGTATGACGCACTTCTTGGAGACATGCCTCGAAGCCCAGATGCGAGACCAGCCCTCAGACAAGCTGGCAGTGAACCTCTGCGCATCGAACTGAGAGTCTCTAAGCCTCTAAGCATCCGTCGGTTTAGGTCTGGCAGCGGTTGGAACGGCATCGCCGCTTACGCCGCAACCGCTCATGGCCGGTGCCAAAGGGGTCTGCTGCCAAGTTGGAATAAAAAGTTCGAAAACACTACCTTAGACCTGAAGACTAGACGAGTCCAGACTTTGCGGCAATTTGCACGTCTGTGTGGTCTCGAGACTAGTCGGGGTGTCAGTCGCTTCAATTGTCGAGGATGCTGCGCGGCGGTGTAGTGGTGGCGGTCAGCTATCCCAGCTGAGCTCCGCACTGAGAGCTGAGAGGACTGTTCGTACTCCGGCTGTTTTTCCATTTCTCGCCATTCTGTCAGGTGAGAAGAAGGCGAACCTGGGACTGCACTTGGCAGACACCGGTCGTGCTGATGATTGCTGTGCCTTATAGCCTGTGTGGCAGTCATAACATGAGCCTTGAGCTCAGAAGGAGCTCAGCATGTACGTTGCCGATATGACAATCGAGAAATTTGTAAAGTGTCTTCTTGGAGCAAATCATAGCAGAAAGTCCCACGACTGATGCCAAGATTGTGTCGTGGCAAGCTTGCTCGAATGCTGATCTTCGTCTCTGCATTGCAAGACAAGTCGGTGTCATGTTTCACTGGGCAAGTAAGGAGACACTTCTTTTTCGCAGACTTGACAAGTGGCGTACGTTGTCGCCTTAGAGTTGCAGAGCTGTGCAGGAATCGTCATGTCAATTCTTCGACACGGCAAAAGCCTGCACTACATTGCCAGGTTCAGCTGTTCCGACGTCATGTGCATGATGAGGCCATGGCTTTGCAGCTTTGCATTCCCATGCGGACGTTCATTTTCTGCCCACAGGGCGAACCACGACTTTTGCCAGTTTTAAGGAGCCGTAAAGCACGTCGGTCGCAGCCCACCGAACACAAGCTGCAAGAAACCCCCATCTGAAATTTTGAGCGGATGCATGCCTATACCTGTAGTATCCTGTAGTTAAGCGAAAGCCGTTCATCCAGAGCAATTCGGAAGATACGGTGAAGAGCCATAACAATGATAAGAAGTGCACGACCCCGTTCTGCTTGGATCAGGGACTTAGGGGAAGCAAGGCGAACCCTGAATATGGGATAAGACCTCGAGCCCGAGGCAGATTCATTCGCCGAGCTGATAAGTGTTAAAGTGCAGGTTGCGCCCCGGCACGCTCCTCAGAAAATTGAAAAATGAGCTTCAGAAAGCCCGCGAGAGACCATGTGAACCAAGAAAGCCACACATCTAAGAAGTGGCACAAACAAGTGGAACTGTTGCATGCCAAGAGAATGTGCAGCCGGAGAAACTCAGAAACGCAGGGGAAGTGTTGGGCATTGCACTCAACAGCGGTCGGGTTCAGGCAAGGGCCCCTCCCAAAGGCTCCGTGTCAAGAGCAAAGCACCTCTGCCGAGTATTTAAGGGTAGCCCTAGCCTAACTTGGATGTCGAGCTATTTCGAGCAGATGATTGGGTGCTAGCTCAACTGTTGCGTTGGCATCTGTTTATTCTGACTGGCCTAGCTGCAACCTGGAGGCGTTCACCAGGGCGCTCTGGAGGCTCACGTGTTGCTTGGTGTAACTGGCATCTCGCTGCATCAGGCTCCAGATATGGCAGCAGTTGTTTTTTACACGATGCCATCAGGCGCTGTCCACATCTTCTCTGCGCGGAGATGTGGCAAATGCCTAGTGCAAGAATGGGAAAAAGATTTCCGATTCCATGCAATGTTGGGACAGAAACACAGTTCGAAGTCAAATCTAGTTTACCTTCTCTCGCATTTGCCTTTTCAGGTACTGGAAGTACACCATGTGGTGCCAAAACGAATCTCAGGCACGACTTTGTTTAGCCCGAGAAGAGCACCGAACTGCATCAGATGCAATGATATGCTTTCCTCGACTTGTAGGCAACACAGTGGCAAATTACTTCGAATGAGCAGGAGAAGGCGCGCTCGTGGAAGTATGCCGCACAACTGCCTCGATGTCTTGCCGATGACGTTGCACTCGGAAGCCACATTTGGCATGAATGCGCACCTGCATGATAAATTGCATGCAGTGTTGAGGAAATGTTGACGGCTGACATCGCCAAAGCAACCGCTGCTATCTCTTCGGCTGCTCTGCACCTCGCGGACTCCTGAAGTGTTTTGGTGGTATTGATCTCAAAGCATGTCTGCAAGATCATGCCAACTGTGAGCTGGACACCTTACCCGAAAGCAGAGTGAGTCGCATGTTTGCAAAGAGGTAGACGATTTCTTCTCTGAAAGGACATCGCGCAGTACGAGTCGACTGATGAAGCTGACTTGAAGGCCCATTCGCTGACCTCAAGCCAGCTTGGATCAATGTGCCGCTTTTTGCACATAGCCTGTGTCAAGTGAGACAAGCCGTGTCCAACTACCTGAATCAGTCGCTTCCTCTGTGGCTGATTACACAATCTGCACTGTGCAGCCAGAATTACTGTGTGGCTCATGGCCGATCATTCCACGCACTTGGAGCAGGAGGTGGTTGTGTTGTCGGCCCCAAGAATTATGCAACGAAGCCGGAATACCACACAAGTTTTTGCTTCTTGAGAACAGCAGCACTTTACTTTCAGTTCTTCAAGATGATCCCTTCAATGCATTCATGGTCCCGGAGCCGCTCTTCAAGCTTGGCGCAGACTCCGAATCCGAATCGAGGTGCTGTGAGACAAGGGGGGAAGGGGTGCCGTTGATCGATGTTCCCATGTCCACGCAGCTCATTGCGCGACAGCTGTTCCTCGTGAGGTGGGGGTATGGCTGCTGTGGCTGGGCTGCCACGTCGCCTCGGCTCTACTTCGGCGATACTCATGCTCTGTGGCAAGGCCAGCTGAGGTAGAGGGCTAGCTGTCTAACTGTCCCGAGATGTCGCAAAACTTCATCGCATCACCACTTTTCCTCACTTCCAGCGCAGCTCGATAGAGAGGCGAAAATGACCTTCAACAGCATTGCCATAGAATTTACTGGGTTTGTGTGTTGTGCTTTCAGCTGGAAGATGCGCGGGCGCGCGTCGTGCGTGTGTGTGTCTCTCTCTCTCTCTCTCTCTCTCTCTCTCTCTCTCTCTCTCTCTCTCTCTCTCTCTCTCTCTCTCTCTCTCTCTCTCTCTCTTTGTATGCGGCAGGCATACGTGCGTGCGGGTGTGTGTGCGTGTGTGTCTCCGTGTGCTGTCATCGTTTTCGTTGTATTTTTTATGCTGGGGACGGAGGGGGTGAAGGGAAGCTCGGTCCAACGAAGCGCTCCCGTACACCCCAGGGAAACGTACCTGCATTGCTCTCACCTGTGCCCTGGGGCGCAGCTGGCAGGGCATTACTCTTCGTGTTCATCTCCATCTCATCTCGTGCTATATCATTCGTTCGTGTCTGGCATAGCGAAGGGCCAACACCATACCCCTTACGGATCATCACACGTTGGTTTCTTTTGTATGCTATTCCTTTGTCCGGCATACATGGCACCAAAGTATCATCTCATCTTCGTTTTCATCATCATCATCATCATCATCATCGTCATCATCAACACCCTGTTTCATTGCCAGCAATGACTGCGACCATCCTTTGAGAAAGTCATGTGGCAAACCTAGTGCAACGAAGTTCTACATGTGAGTGGGACCAGTTTTACAGCAGGCCCGTTGTTCGTGGCTTCCCGTCACGGCGCCGTGTTGACGTGTCGTGCGCATATTGTCCCCGGTCATGGACACAAACCAGTTCTTCATGTGACACAGGGTCGTTTTCACGGCTTCTGCCAACAATGCTCCATGAATAGGGGCAGGTAGCGTACCTGCAGCGATGCACGTGGATGGCTGCGACCATAGCCTTAGCTGATGCTCACAACAACTTTCCCAGCACGCGCAGTAAAGATGTTGTCAGCAATGGGTCAAAGCTAGCAGGCAGTCCTCGGACGATTGTAGGCTACACGTATGCATGCGCGGTGCACTGCGCTTGCAGTAGCATTGCGGGCCGTTGCAGGCGTGGATCAGTCGGCGCAGACAATGCAGGGCGGCACCTCGTCGGTTCTTCAGTGCCGGTTCTCGCTTCTCCCAATGCGGCGAGCTTTTCCGAGCTTTGTCTGCCGAGATTCTGCGTGCCGGCTGGCATCCAGGAGATGCCGCTCGGACAAAGCTGTCTCCGGCAGCGCTATGTTCAGCCTATGTCTATGTTCTTGCAGGGGCCTTTAGGTGCACCAGCTGCTCGCTGCAAGCTGGGACAGCATAGCTGTGTTCGAGCTTCGAGTTGGCATTTCAGCCTTGGACAGACCACTTTTTTCAGGTGAGTGAATCTGTGTACCTACTTCTCAAGGCATTTGATGAGGAGGTTGCTCCAAAGCTGCCAGAAGATTCCGGCGCCTACAGTGATTTGGGTGCCTTGGCGTTTTTGAAAAGCACCGTTCACCACTCGGGGGCTTTGAGCAGCAAGCATGTTTCATGCTCAAGGCACAACGGCTTCAAATGTGCAGGCACTCACCGGGAGATGATCGAAGACCGAGTCCGCACTGAGGCCTTTCGCGAAGCAATCTTCCGGACTTGCAAGGCTGGGCTGTCCGGAGATCTCCAGACGGCTCGAACACGGAGCCGCTTGCAGGACAAGATCGTTCTGGAAGTCGGTTGTGGGACCGGCATCCTGTCCATCTTCGCAGCTCAAGCAGGCCGGGTGAACAGACGGGCAGTGCTAGCGAAGCCGATCGAAGAGCAGATCCAAGCCTAGGTGCAGACCGCAGGAGTGAAAGGGAATTTATGACCCACCGGATGCCATGTTAGGCGCAAGACGGGTGATTGCAGTGGAGGCCAACACGGAGATGGCAGACCTGGCCCACGAAGTAGTTGCAGCCAACGGCCTTGCCGGCAGCATTGTCGTACTAGAAGGTGCGGTCGAGGCGCGCTTCAAGGGAGGGCCAGGGTAGGGTCACGTTACTGAAAGCACCTTGAAGGAGGTAGCTAGCGTGGTCGATGAAGTGTCGCTTGGCAGAGCATTTATGAAAGGCATTGTCTTTGGCTCGTGAACCTTGACGTGCATCCACACAAGAAGCTTGCGATGTGTGACAGAAATGCACGGTCGCCGTATGATGAACACGTGCCCGACAGGCACGAGTCACAAATCTAGTGCGACGCAGCTGGAGTCGGAGTGGGCCAGCAACCACATGCTCAGGTTAGCAGGTGACAAGGCGGATGTCGTCCTGTCTGAGTGGATGGGCGCCAGAGCAGCAAGCGGGTAGCGGGTTTTCCACTGCAGTTGTGGCCGTTTCAACTTAACAGCAGTTGTCGAGTTTCATGCCATGGTTCTTGATGAAAGCCAGGCTTTATGCTCGTGTGCGAAGACATGTTCCCGAGTTCCTTGGCAATCTCTTCTGCGTGACTTCAGCGCGTGTCCGGTGCGTGTCGCTCGGGTCGAAGATCGTGCTGTGATGAATCTCTCATTTCTGAAATGTCTGGTAAAGTTTTGAAGTCTCTTGGCATGGATCGCAACGCATCTGGTGGGGTTCGCAGATTCCGTAAGGTGTGGCATTTGCTCGGGATCGGTGGCTGGCAGAAGGCAGATACTGCGTGCATGCTGGGGTTGCTGAAGTACTGCCTTCTGTAGCTGTGCCAGATTCTGAGAGTGCGCGCGACCGGTCATACAATCATACAATCCCTCAGGTGGCATCATGCTTCCGGCGTGTTGCAGTCTTCACGTTGCTCCTTTCAGCCACGTCAGCCTGGTCGAGCGGCAGACAGGAGCACCCTGACACAGGTAGATCTGCACGATGTGCAGACTTGTCTCAAATAGGCAGCAATTCTTTCATGCTGCTCACCATCGGAGCTCTTTTCGAAGGATTTTGGGCAACATCACCCTTTGGAGTTGACTTGTCACCACTCGCATTCCACGTGCCCTGCAAGCACTATAATGCAGAAGAGCTGTTCCCAAGAATGTGTCGGTTGTTGTTTGGCACGTTTTTTTTGCAGAGGCGCTGGACCAGCATGTCTTGCAACCAGTCATCGACACTCTGCAAGCGGAAGCGGTTCCCTGTCATGTTTTAATGCCTTGTTACTTCCACGGTGCCCGTGCTCGCAGGATTGAAGTGGGTGGTAGATGCAATCAACACAGCACTGTCGTCTTGTCTGGAGCGGCGTCCGAATCGACAGGTCCTGGGCGACTCCACGAAGCTGTACGGGCCACAGATACAACCTGACATCACGAGAGACAGAGAATCAGGTCGAACGGTCCATAGTGTGTGCTGAAGAAGAGAGAGTCTGGCTTCCCTAAATAGGGGGCTCGCCCCTCGGGCCTGGAGAGAGACGCTCTCACACTCCTCCAAAGTCCCCACAGAATATGGGGGGGCCCTAGTGGCCGAGGGGTCTCAACAACCCCTCATGCCCGGCGGAAGAAGAGAGAGGCGAAACGAGTTTGCCTGCAGACCAAACTTAAAGGACTTCAGCCTAGCACTGCAACTGCTGGGGGGGAGCCACACTCACAACTCACCAGTCCTGTGAACGAGTGTTTTGTTGTTTCCGGGAGTGTGGCAAACCCCAAAGTCTCGTACAGCCAAGCCGCCCTGGGGCCAAACCCTGGGGGGGATGCAAGACCTTGCGGGTGTGCGCGCGCGCATGCGGGGAAGGCCTGAACGCTGGCCCGACCTCCAAGCCCGGGAGAGAGAGAGAGAGAGAGAGAGAGAGAGAGCGAGAGAGAGAGAGAGGCCGAAACGATACACTGTCTAGAGTCTACAACTTGGGCGATGGTAAATCGTGAAGGGTGTGTATGTGTGTGTGATGCAGCAACGAAACGGTCTTTCGAGTTTGTTAGTATCTGTTAGTAGTTAAACCCGCAAACCACCTGACAATGAGGGCACCGAGCAGTTTTAGAGTTTTGAGGTGCCACGGGGCCAGCTCAGGAATACTTCCATTGCAACTGCCGTCGGTGACGTTGGGATGGGAAATCTCCTGAAACCCTTGCTCTGATTCTGGCACGGCCCAGGGTGAGCCTGTGCCGCGGAAGCAGTGACCCACCGAGGTTTACTTTGAACTGCAAGGAGGCCTTGGAATGCTCCGCAGCATCTGCACAGCTCTACGTCTCTGCAAACTACCAATGTGAAGCTGTAGGACGGTGGGATGCCTTGAGATGCCGGTCGTTTGGGAGCGGAGAAGAGAGAGAAATCTTAGATGCCAGTGACAGGTAGTAGCCGATACAAGCATCGACTAGAAGCGAGGAACCGGCAAACAGGGAGCTGGTTGGCAGGTTGTTCCGAAGGGGTTGGGAGGCCGGCGGAGTCGCCGAGGGAGGGCTAGCACGATTGGATGCCTGCGTTCGCCTGCTGTTGGATGCTGTTGGCATCTCTGTGGGCGATCAGGCCTCTGCCGCAGACAGCAAAGCTGGGTGTGGCACCTTCGCCACGAGGGTCAGTCGACCCGGACGCCTCCACGGCCTGGCTGTGGGAGCCTGAAGTGTTTCTACTGGTCAAGCATTTAACTGGCCCGACCCCAGCGTCAGGTATGGTTCAGCTGTGAACTGTGCAGCGGTGTGGGCTTCTGCACAGCACCGGAGGCGAAGACGACATGATGTTTGCACGCAGTTGTTTTTGCACGAGTTTGGGCAACATGTCGATGGTGTTAGCTTTTACTGACTCTTTAGTTGCATTGTGTCTTTAATTCCTGGTCAAATCCATCCCACATGTTTTGTTTCACATTGACATGTTGTCCTTGTCCGTCTCTGCCCCTTCTATGAATCACTTCTTTGGCTTGTGTCTTTGTTGTATGGTTCACGTAGTAAGGATGGCGAACAGCAGGCCGACAGAGCAGCCAACAATTTGTCGCCGCCTGGCCGTGCCTGACTGGAAGTCGTTCAGATGCCCGGCTCCACTACAGAGTTAGAGCGGCTAGTTGTCGGCCGTGTGGGGCCTGGAAGCCGGGAACATCGCCTTCCAAAGACCTGCTGCCAACATGCCTGCTCGTGGCATCGAGTGTCTCAAGGCTATTCCTCGCTCTTCGTTCGGTTGCCCCTTTCTTCGGGGCGATGGCGCTTGCTGAGGGGCTGGGTCAAGCGCCGCTGTTTTGCGCTATGAGTGGCATCGCGATGCCTGGCATGGGTACATTGTGCTGCACGAACCTGTGACTATTCTCGTGCCCTCAGACTCCCCGTGTTTGGGCTTCTTTTGTCGAGGAAGGTTAGGCTGGGGCTTCGGTTTGAGTTTCTGTGGGCCGGAAAAGGAATGCAGACTGCAGCCGTGTGGACGAGACCAACGCCAGCTCCGACTCTCACGGACTCAAGGCAGATCAAAGTCGAAGCAAAGATTTCGACCTCAAAACAGCCTCCGAGCCAGAGGTGCGGTCGGGCTCGCGGCTGCTACGGCCCCGGACGAAAGAAGGTGGATCACAACACTCAGGTGAAGCCGCTTCAAGGACGTTGTCTGCTAACAAAAGCGCCAAACCGTTTGCACAACAGAACAGGAAAACCAACATCCTTGCTGCAATCAACAGGCAACGTTCTGATAGTGGATTAGGAGGAGTTGGTCCAGGTTCGATCTGGTGCGTACTGACTCCCTCCCTCACCCCGGTCCACTCCTCTTCGCTCCAGTCCGCTCCGCTCCACCAGGCTGCTTCCACTCATTGGGAGCAAACTTTGCTCTTCTTCGATCCTGCTAGCCTGTGGCTCGGAGACTGGGCAGTGTCGCCGCTCAGCAGTGCGCACGCAAGCGAAGTTCAGTTTGAGTTGACACGTTTCGTGTTGCTTTCGCGTGCCTCGTTTCCACAATTCAGGTGAGGTCATGGAGTTGGAAGTGTCCATGGGAGACAAGGTCGAAGGCCCAAATGCAAATGCAGGTCGAGCCTTGTCCTTGTGCTTAGCTGGAGTGCCGAAGGCGAGCTGCGCTGGCTCGTGGAGGGACGCGACCTGGGTGTTGTCATGACCGGTGAGGCCAGTGTTTTCAGAAGTTGTTGGTGTTTGTTACTTGGAAGCTCGAGTAGAAGCTAGTGTATCGGCAGTGGCAACAGGTCTCTGTCGATGACGTTTTTTGTTGACATCTCCAAGTGAGTGCTCTGTTGAAGGTCTCAACCGCCATGGACTCTGAGATCAGCATATTGAAATTTGGTAGACGCCTTGTGTTGAACGTCATGTGAGTCTCTACGCGACTCTGGCGGTGCTCAGACAAAGATCTGGCCTGACACAAAAGCTGCCGAAAAGTCTGTGTTGAGTCCGAGCTTTATAGCAAGAACATTGACAGGGTTTTTGTTTTTTCATCGGTCTTCCAGATGCGTGGCAATGGTATCTCCTTGACGTTGATCATCATGTATTAGCAAGACCTGGAGTTGTGTCTGTTGCAAAGAAGAGGGACACCGACTCAGTGATCTTGCTAACAGATGTCAGATAATCAACCTGGACATAGTGTAAGTTTCGTTGGTTGATGGGACACAGTGAGTCTTGTTACAGCCGTGTCGGGCAAACATGGACCGCACGAGCGGTGAGAAGAGTCAGAGCACCGTCGTGAGACGACATGGACGCATTAGCAGCGGGCGGTGTTCAGCATGCGAGGCAGCAACCCTGCTCAGAGAGAAAGAGGCTTCGGATTTCAAGGCAAGTCCGAGATTGAATGGTGCGCAGTGAGGATTTAGGGAGCGATCAGCAAGAGCAAACAGGTGTGTCTTTGAGCTTCACAGGCTCTGGAGTTGGAGCTGGTGGAAGGCATCCGCACCACCCAGGCAGCCCAAACCAAGCTGGAGCAGGCCGAACACGTCATTTGGCCCGTTGCCTTTGTTTACTTGTGATGCTTGAGACGAGGACATCCTTGCGTCCGGCGGCAAAGTCGCCAAGACGGGAGCCGGGAGCTTCGAGATATCTTGTAGGTGCCCACGTCTTAGATCCACTGCCGTTGAAATCCGTGGATGGAGGCTTTCCTAGAGACGGAGAAGCGACCCAGCAAGGCCGTGGGCTGCTGTCTGTACGGTAGACGTGGAGAAGCAACGTGAACCGTGCAAAAGGCGATGGAAGCTTTCAGCGATGTGATGGTGGCTTCTCGGGTGCAGAAGCTATCACAAATAAGGCTTTTTCATGATAGTGGGTGTTAGCTCACGACATAAATCGAAATTCTGCTAAGCTGAATCATAGTGTTGATCACCTTCCTGGTGCCTGGACTTCTGTAGCTTTGTCAGAGCACTACTGGGATGCTCTGCCTTGCTGAGCACCTTGAATGCGTGCAATGTTTTGGGACGTCTAAGTTCGCAAGACTGAGTTCGGCCGCAATTGCTGAGAAGCCGTTGTGGCCGTTGGCGCGACATGACTGACAGATCAGGAGCTGACCAATGCAGCCGCCTTGTCTGCCGCCGAGGACATGAAGCAGTGCGCATACCGCATTGAAGTACTTCCGAGGTTCGGGGAGTGAGAGCAGGCTTCTTGGATTCTTTCGGATCAGGTACCCGTCTTTGCTCGAGCAAGCGGAGGCTGAGCAAAGCGCCTTGGCCCAGCGACGGGCCCGGTCCTCAGCTGCAGTCGTCGGAACACGCCTGTGTCCACCGTGGCCGCCGTGATCGTGACTTGCATTTCGGTTTTCCGCGCAAGTAATTGCAGTGCATGCTTGTCGCAATGCATAGGTTAACTCTCAGCTTGACATCAGCACAGAGCCCAAGAAGGACGGCGTTGACAAGCTGCATGACCCTGTAAGATTTTGTGGGCACATGCAGGTCCTTTGCATAACTGCTTGTGCTACGAACCTGATGTCATCAAAACCTAGCAGAGTGCAATCGTGTCTCTCGATCTCGGTGTCGACAGCACGTGCCTTGCTTTCTGCGGGCGCTTCGGCTCGAAGTTACAACAGTCCTCAGATTGCTAGACAACCACGTTGATGAAGAAGATAACCAGCTAGAGTCGTTTCCTGTTGCGCTGGCCTGACCATGCCTGGCCCATAGATTGCAGAGTCCCCTAGCAATACCCCAGTTCAGGCGCCAGCTTGCCGCTCAGCCATGTGGAACTGTTGCATGGATGTTGGCCAAGAGGACGAGCAACACGAGGCTCAGAGCAGTGTCGAGCAGTTTCGCGAGTCCTCCGGGAGATTTCATGGTGGGAGGTCGTGGCGAAATCGCCCAACAACCTGGCAGCCAACGAAAGTCCCCGTGGGGGAGACGAGTCCACGAGCCTTTCTCCGAGGTCTCTTGAGATCTCGTGGCTGCCTAGCCTAGCAGAGGCTTCTGCCTGTGCCCTGCAGGCTGGCGGCGACCAAGAAGCGGCCGTCCATAAAGTCTTCTGCTGGTCAGGCTGCGGGTGCCTGATGTTTGTTTCTGTCAGGGATAGACCGAGAATGTGCGAAGACCGTCCATGACCAATCGTCCCGCTCGGTTTGTGCAGTGAACCTTGGAACAGGGGGGCAGAAGGGAAGTGCATGAAGTCCATGCTCCTTGGCCTTTGTTGAGGTAGAAGCAGCTGTGACAATCACCATGTTGCCCACATGTATGATCAGTAGGAGGTGGTTGCAAGAAACCCGGCCGGATGCTAGTTGAACGGTTGTATTCTTCCACAGTGGTCGCGACTCCATGTAAAGCTCCCGTTCCTCAGGAAAACACCGCTGAACATCTTGAGTGGTCTGGATCCTAGAGTCCTGCAGCACGTGCGGCGCATCATCTTGGAGTCTGATAGGAGGATGATAGGCTTGCACCCTAGGCTCAATATGTCATTGAAGCACCTGTGGCCAGAGCTGAGCGAGGCTGGGGTTCTGTTAGAAGATATTCCAAGCCGGCCTGCCTCTCGAGCGCACGTTTTGAGCCTTTCTCAGTCGCCTTTTATTCTCGGCATCTCGGCAGCTGACTCGGATTCATCGACCCTCCGCTATGCAGCGCCTTCCGTCCTGAAGGTGGACCAGCTAGTGGCAGCCACATCGTAGTTTGTTTGGCGACGCCGAGTGACTGCTGACGACACAACGTGCTGTGCGGGCGCGGCGCTGTAGCACAGCATCCGAGCTCCCGTAGACGAGCAGATGGGGTCTTGGACGTGGCGATCGACGTCGCCTCGTCTTTGATTTG
The DNA here is from genome assembly GCA_905221615.1 of Symbiodinium sp. CCMP2592. Taxonomy (NCBI): domain Eukaryota; class Dinophyceae; order Suessiales; family Symbiodiniaceae; genus Symbiodinium; species Symbiodinium sp. CCMP2592. Next base: position 422,321 of record CAJNDT010004434.1, read on the forward strand.
GCGCCTTGACCGCTGCTAGCGCCATTTGGGCCAATTTTGGCGGTGACGAATGCACACCTGGCGTTGGCACCGCTTCCAGTCCAGGTTTGCTGCTGCCACGTTTGGTATGGTGCGCACGGTATCGCAGGGTGGCACAACGTGCATGTTCCACTGCACCTGCCTTCCCGCCCTCTCCGCACTTTTGCTTACGCCGGCATTCGCCTCACCACTGGCGGCCGTTGGGGACAGGCAGAGACTGGGCACAATGTGCCGACACCGGCTTTCGAGGGCGGTGTGTGCCTCGTTGGTACACGATTGACGGCCCAAAGTGAGTAAACTGCGGTTAGCTAGACGTTTGTTTGCTCAGTCCTGCAAAGTTGGAAGTCCGATGGTGTCGAACACCTCTTGATCCGCATATTGATTTTGTTGAAGGCGGCGGCGACGGTGGCATATAGTTACTTGCTTGCACGTTATGCTTTCATTGGGCACAGAGCAGACTTGGTTGACATGTCCTGGAAATAGCAACAGGTGTCATGATTTTTTTAATTGCTGGGTAACCTGAGGCAAAATCCTCCCCATCCTGCGTCAGAAGCTCCTGACGAAGGCTAGCGGTGACCCTGGTCTGATTGAGAACGAAGTTCATCAACCCTGCATTTGCGAACCCTTCGAGGGAATCATATGTCGGGCAAGTTTTTACATGTAGCGCCACATGAACACTATGATTGTCGATATCTCCGGCTTGGTTTCGCACTCTGCGCAGGGCAAGGGAAAAATCACCGGTGACGCTTGGATTGCACTCCGCTTTCTGTTCTTCTTGCAAGGTAGATTGAGGCCCAACACCGATCCTGATGTGATTGTGGTGTTTCAGTGTTTCCGCGGAACGATGTATGATTAGTGTGACCGGAGCGAACTTATAGTACTGCGTATACGCTGGACCAGCTGCTGCAAGTGTACATGGCACAATTGAGCCTCAGTCCCTGCATCAGCACGCTCGAGACGAATTTCCGTGACTTTACATCAAGATGTGACGAAAGGTGGATTTCTCCAACTTCTCACTCGGCTCGGTGCCAGTGGTCTTGGGACCAGTGCAGGTCGCAAAGTGCTGAGCTTTCCAGTTGCTTGAAGGTTGAGCTTAACCTAGCCACAATGTGCCACGTATCTAGCTTTTTCCTGCGGCTTCTTTCATGGCAGCTCGTAAACTTGCGTAGCGCGGGGAGGCTTTGAGCGGGAATGAAGTAGCGATTATGTGGCCTGACCCTTGCAAGGCGGTGCCACTGTTGAGGCTGTCCTCACCTACAAACACCCGTGACCTTGTGGTAGCCATGACGACATCTTTTCTGTTCTGCAGTTTTCAGTAAGTCTCTGGACAGCCTTGGGTGAATGCCTTTGAGGTAGTTCTTGAGCCTCGCACGTAGTTGGCAATTGGAAGATCCGTTCAGAAACCAAGCCAGCAATTCCGAAGCTCATCTCGAATTGCGACCGGAAATTCAGGAACCGAGTGGGAAACTTCCGAAAGCCGGGGTTCAGAAAGCAGACCAGCCAATCCGGAAACCCAGACATTACAACTCCGGAATTGAGTCATACAGTTGAGAGGTCTCTATGGGGTGACGGTCGGAGAGCTGTGCTGTTCAGAGTTCGGGATTCCTCATTTTAAGGACGACTTCGGAGTTTGCTCTGCTATTCTTTATTTTTGGAGACGGGTTTGCTCTGCCTTCCTCGCTTTGAGGTTTTCATCTTCGGGACGACTTGAGGGTTTGCTTTTCTTGGACGAGTTGAGTCTTCATCTTGGGGACGACTTAAGGGCTGCCTTCCGCGGAGTTGGGTTTCATTTTCAGGACGGCTTCAGGTTGTTGGGGACGAGTTTCGGGTAAGCCTGGCTTCCTCGTTTTAGGGTTTCATCATCGGTGCATCTTTCGTTTTGCGGGTGTGCTGTGCCTTCCTCACTTCACAGTTCATTTTCGGATAACTTTGGTGTTTATCTTCGGGACGACTTGGGGAATTGCTGTGCCTTCCTCGCTTTAAGGGTTTCATTTGCGGGACGACTTTAAGGGTTCATGTTCGGGCCGACTTTAGGGTTTGCTATGCCTTTTGTCTCCGGGACGAAGTCAGGGTTTGCTCAGCCTTCTTCGTTTTAGGGTTTCATGTTTGGGGGTTTGTTATGCCTTCCTCGCTTTGGGGTTTCATCTTCGGGACGGCTTCATGTTGTTGGGAGCGAATTTCGGGTTTGCGGCTTCCGCATTTTAGGGTTTCATCATCGGGGAATTTTTAGGCATCGTTTTTCGGGTGTGCTGTGGCTTCCTCGCTCTGGGGTCCCATCTTCGGGATGAGTTGAGGGTTGTTTGGTTTTTTTGACGATTTGAGTCTCCATCTTGGGGACGACTTTATGGTTTGCTTGCTCTGCCTTCCTAGCTTTATGGTTTCATCTTCGGGACGACTTTAGGGTTGCCTTCTGCGGTATCGGGTCTCATCTTCGAGACGGTTTCATGTTGTTGGGAACCAGTTTCGGGTTTGCCAGGTATAGGGTTTCATCATCGGGACATTTTTGGGTTTATCTTCGGGACGACAAGAGGATTTGCTGTGCCTTCCTCACGTTAGGGTTTGATTTGCGCGACGACCTTACGGGTTCATTTTCGCGACGACTTTAGGGTTTGCGCTGCCTTCCTTCGTCTTGGGGACGGCTTTAAGGTTTGCTCCGCTTTCTTCGATTTTAAAAGATTCCCTCCAGACAGCTTTAGGGTTTCATCTTGGGACGAATTTCATGTTCCGGACGAATGTAGGGCTTCTACTTTGCGTAGCAACTTCCGAAAACGGCCGCGTGTTTTGCGGTCCAGCATATCTGACTTGACATGGGCATGGCCGCAATGCAGAAGTCAGATCCACACAACGGGAAAGCGTCCTGCGGCGATTGAATTGTCACCATTCTTTTCCTGAGTTGGCTGTTTGCGGTTTCGGAATTGGTTGTTCGCGGTTTCCGAACTTCCGCACACTTTTTTAAAATAGGTCTTTGACTTTGGCGGTTTCCGAATCCCCGTTTCGGAAGGGCTGGTCGCAGTTCCAAGTATGGTTTCGGAGTTTCCTGTCATCAAGACTGTGGTTTGTTTTTGGATTGTAAGCTCAATCTGCATGCCAGGTCTCGAGAATGCCGAAAGGTTCCGTCCGCATTCGTATGCGACTAGAAGCTTGGAGACATTATGCCTGTTAGGTAAGCCAGCCGTTTTTCTGCATAGCCTTCATTTGTGTTTTCAAGCATATCAGCTCCTGCTCTTCCGCTTTGCAAGCAACTCACATGTGTGTGCTCGCAACAAGGACTACAGCTCCGACATGGAGGTCGGAGTTAGTTTAGTCACTTTGCTGCATCCAACATTCGACAGTTCATCATGTTTGACGGATTTGCTGTCTTTCTTCAGCTTATTTGTAGCGGCTTTTGCATGCATGTGTGTGCTTTTTCACCGCATCCAGTTCATCCACCGCCTTAATGCGCCATTTCAGAGTGATCTGACACAGATAAACTGACGCTGTCATGGCTGCCTTTGGCTAGCACAGGCCAAACAGGTTTTCAGACCTCGATTGTTGGTTACAAGTAATTACCATGCGACCGCACTCTGGCGCCCGAGGACAGCACACTTGGCGACTTGGCTTTGTATCTTCAGCCCTGTTTGGCAGAGACTAACACAGTCGAAGACACCGGTCTGATTGAATTTTGTGTTAACGTCTCACGTCTTAGCATGGCCACCAAATTGGCATGGCAACTGGATAAACCGGTTTCTGGACTTCATGTTGACCTTTCTTTCGATGACGGTTGTCTCGAGTTCCAAAGCAGGACGAAGTTGAAGCATGAATCCTCCTCCCACCCTTGTACTCCAGAACGTCCATCAACGACAGCATGTGACAGGTGGCGTCAGCCGTTAATTGACTTCCACGGAAACCACTGAAGGGGTGCGCTTCTTGAGGTAAATGGACGTTCGGCATGAAAGACTTCAGGCCACCGCATGAAGTGTGCTAAAGCAGTAGTGAGTGCAGTGGGCATTGATCAGTGGCACCAATCACCGCCAGGATATTGGGGCAACTCGTCTTGCGCGTGCGCAGATGACTCAGGAAAGGATCAGAAAGAAGCCTTTCGAGCATCAATGCCTTGCGCCTCATGGTGCCTTGTGAATGATTGCAGGTGTTGCTAGCAGATTTTCGGAATATGCAGAATGCATGCTGACCCCGGAGATTGTGCTCGATGTGCTGCCCGAGGCCCGCATATTCCTGATGCCCCAGGGACTGGAGGAGTGTCAGTCTTCTTTGTGGATCCGCAGACGCCTCGGACTACTTCCGGGCAGTAGCACTTCGGTCGTGCTGTACTGAGCGACCTCAGGCCAAAGGTGGACTTCAGATTCGCAGGAGACATGACGATTGGAAACTTTCCATTCATCAAGGCCACACTCGCGTGGGCAGTCAGATTTGTGGAGATCGGGAAACCGCTTGTGACAGGAAATAATGCGCCAGCTCGTCGATGCGATGGTTGCTGATATGCCATCAAGACGCAAGCAAAGGGGCTAGGAAATCTGCATGAGCCAAGCGAGGTGACGCGCTTGTTGTTCAGGTTTGTCTTGCCCAATGTGGCAACGCAGCATATGAGTTTGCATGTGTGAGCCCCAGCTTCGCTGCCGCTTGTAGGCACGCGGCTTCAATGCTGGGTGCGGGCTTGTGTCCCGAGGACATGAAGATGTACCCTCTCGTCATTGCAAGCCCGGTGCCAGTCGGGATTTTGTGGCGCCCTCAGCTCCGTGAAGATGGGGATGCACCTGACAGGAAGGTGAACGAGTCAGTGAGCGAGCGAACAGGTGAGTGAGTGAAGTGGAACAGACGGCAGTTGTATTGATTGTGGTGCTGGTGGCTTCGAGTTGCGGTTGTGGGCTCCGGTCCTAGCTCGGGCCCGGGAACGGAACAATGATTTCGAACGGGACTCTTTCCGAATCGAACACATTCAGCACACCAGTCAGGCGAGCAAGTCTTTATGTGAAATCACGTGGCAAATCCTTCACCAGAGGATCCATGCCGGCTTCGGAAGCCAGGCTTGTAAGAGCTTCCATGATCCAGCAATGATGGTCATGAAGCATGACGACGGTGCGTCTACAGGTGACGTTGACAGTACTTATGATGCCAACAAGTACGACGGTTATGATGATGATAAGGACCATGACTATGATGATATTGGCAGTGGTTTGGCTGCTTGCTCCTTCATTGGTTTGCCGATTCCAATCCCTTGTGGTATATGTGTGTTTTCGGCAAGAACAAGACAGTATGCGCAGAAACAAGACGGAAAGAGAGCACATCCACTTAGAGAAATCTCTTTTAATAACGGTGTCTTCGTCTTTTGCAAGTTTCTGCCGCAGCCACCATCTTGACAGAGCACTCTTCCAGCGGGCGGATGTCTTTTGAAACGAGTGTTGTAACCCACAGGCCTTTCTCACCTTTCGACATCTAGCATATGTGCGATGGGCGCCAAGTGGGACATGTAGGTTATTCTGTTGAGAAAGGCACTTGACATGCATCATACATCCTAATACCTCGTGCATAGGTGAGCAACATCATCGGCAAGTAAGCTGAAGTCCATCCTCTACATCAATCGAGAAACCTATGTGTGCCTGTCACCACGAGTGTGTGTGTGTGTGTTGCGAGTTTTTCTTCTCAAGTGCGTTGTTTGGCTGCCAACAGAACAGCCCTACAGCACGAGGTCATGAACAACTTATCCAAACAATTTCCCTGAGGCGGGTAACTTTGGTGGAGACCGCCTTGGACGAAAGAGCCATCGCATTGCCGGAGGCAGCTTCCCCCCCTCCCAGTCTCTCTCTCGCTCTCCCTCGGTGTCTCTCTCCCTCTCCTTCTCGCCCCAGTTTCGACTGTTCGACCTGAACTGTCCAGGGTCGTGTAGAGTTGACAACGACATGGAGCAGAGCCTTCGGACTGTGATGCACCTTCAGGACCAGCAGCCCAAGAAGAAAAAGGCTGCAGGTGCCGCTGCACGAATACATGTATCTGCATCTACAAGTCACCGCACTCTTTTTGGCTGTGCTTTTGACTCTCAGCTCTCAGCTGGTGGACCCCAGGAAGCAGCGTGGAGTTTATTCTGTTTGCCGCAAGACGCATGATGACGCTGCACATTCAACCAGATGCCTGCACATTGCAGGCTTTTTTTCACGTCTGCTGGGTCTCAGTGGCAAGGCCGGAAGGGCTGAGGGGAGCCCTCCTTCTAAGCAGGCTTGTCGTATCTTGTCGTGTTTGGTTCTTTCGTCCGAGTTCCACAATTTGATATACTTTGATTTGATGTCATGTGAGCAATTGCTTGGAAGGCCGTCCAAGCCGTCTCCAACGGAATGGAGAATGCCGAGGAGCGCAGCAGCAATCTTGACGCGGTGTGCGGATGTGCAGACAAACCCCTTACCTGCTTAGGAGTATTCCATGTTGTGTTTGTCAGTCATTTCCATCCGATCCTTGCGGTGCCGACAGATCCCGATAGAAACTTGATTGACATGACTGCGAGGAGTGGGTGGAAAGGCATGTGGGCACAGACCTTGGTCAAATAAGGTGGCTTCTGTCATCCTCCATGCATGATATCGGGAGTATACAGTACATCATCACTGTCATCGTAAACTTGGATGAACCCATTTTAATGCGTAGCGCTACCACAGATAATCATACATATATATATATACATATGTATATTATGTATATTATGTATATTATGTATATTTGTATATATGTATATATGTATATATGTATATCTGTATATGCGTATATATGTACATACATGCTTTAATATGTGTGTGCTTATATACATATATGTTTGCACATGTATACATCTATGTCTGTTCATATATACACATACTCACACGTACATATATGATCCCCGTTCGGCCGGCCCCCCCCCTCCCCCCCGCCAATGGTTCCTCCTCCCTCCCTGTGGTGTGGTGTGGTTGTGGGTTGCTTCCCCATCCCTGTGGTGTGGTGTGGTGTGGTTCGGGAGGGGGTCTGCTTAGGCTGGTTACCCCACTCCCCCCTGTGGTGTGGTTTGGGTTTCCTGCGTGGGTCTGCTTGGCTTGTGAGCCCTCGTGTGTGTGGAAAATGCTTGCTTGCACAGTCACACACAGATTCGGCTTGGGGAGCGTGGGGGGGGGGGGGGATACCATTGGGGGGGGGGGTCGGTGAACCGAGAACCGGGATCATATATACATTGTTACGCGTGTGTATATATATATATATGTATATGTCCATGCATGTGTACATCCACATATCTACATACATAAACAAATGCAAACATGTGTTGGTACATGTGTCTGAAAGGTTATGAATCATGAGCATATGTTGTGCCTGCCCAGTAGTGAACTCAATATTTGCATAACAGAGCCGTTTCTGGCAATGAGCGGTCGCACAAAAAATACAGATGTCGCTCTCCCACATCGGGACTGCCGAGGCCAAGTCATGGGTATTGAAACCGCTCCATACATGAGGTGGTGTCTTGCCTGCAAAATTCGAGATGATACCTCGTTTTTGGATTAGTGTTTACGGAAGAGCTTGTGTGCTTTGGCTGTTGTCCAATATCTTCGTATGATTCAATTAGGATGTGCACAAGTGACATGCGTTCTGCTTGCGTCTTGCCGATAAGGAAAATCGGGAACCAAGTTTGGCAACCGGATTTTCGCGCCACAGGTGTGTGGAGCCCAGTTACGCAAGAGTAAGACTGTTTGTGTGTTGTGCGGTTGATCAAGACATGCAGCGGGCGAGCACTTGTAGGGCATTACAGCTTTGAGTTGCTTGTCATTTTCATGGTTTCAGTTTCGGAGAGCTAGCTGATCGTGGCTATAGTGGCATGGGCGTTGCGATGGTGCCACTGCAAGCTGTGACGCGGCAACCCCGAGGCAGAGAGTTTCAACTTCGTGATCTATGACCCTGCAGCTTGGCGTCGTTGGCATATAAGCGAGTTTGCAACGGTGCGGTAATCTCGCTCCTGGCACACAAAAGTCAGTCGCTGTTCGCTGATCTCACATTCAGTCAGAAATCTCAAAAGCCGAAATTATGCTAGCGACATTCGGACTTAGAAACTCAGGAGCAGCATCTGACCGTCACCCTTTGGGATCGCGACCTCTTGAGCGACACGGGCTGCATTTATGCAGTTCACTTGCCTTCGTTCCACGAGTTAAGGGGCATCCTGTGGCGAGAGAGCAGCTTTCTGAAAGCCAGGAGGCCGCGAAAAATGTGCCACCTTGGCAGGTCAGGACGACCTCATGGGCGAAGCCAAGACCGTGGCGGCAGTCAAGGCCGCTAACACGCCATCGGCTCACGGAGTATTCAGTGCTGGCTGGTAGGTGTTAGACAAACATGATATTTGTTGGATGAAACTTGATGTGATTCTGCACACATGCCAACCGGCAGGCAGTGCATCTCTCTGAAACTGCAGTGCCCCTCATATGTCCAGGCTGGGATTGATAGGACGCTTGCGCTTTTGACGGCCGTTTCGGAAGTTTTGCAACGAAAGAAAGAAGCATCCAAATCTGCTTTTCGGCTTTTGATGCTGTCCAAAACAAACACGCGAGGGAGCTACCAATCTGTCAAGACTGTTTGATGCGTTCAGTGTTCAGTGTTCAGGGGATCACTCGGAAGAGACCCGGCAAGCCGGAACCTTCACCGCGAAGGCGGGATGCATGTAGCCACCACAGCTTGTGCATTGTTGCAAACCCTGGTGGGAGGTTCATGTATTGAGCAATGTAGCACTGTAAATGCACATCCCAATTCTCGCTGCGTCCATCAAGATCGAGCTGCTGATCACTGCGCCTGGTCATCAATCCCAAGAAGGATTTGCTCCTCGGCTGCATCAGCACTACCCGGCAGCTCGCAACACTGAAGGTGCGGGTTCTTGTCTCTCTAGTTGGTGATGAAGTTGAGATAGATAGCAACTGCTTTGCTACTACTAACTCCCCGAAGAAGATGTCAGGAACAGTTGCACCCCTGAGCCCTCCAATGCGTAAAGTGTAAAGGTATGGAAGAATGCATTATCCACCTGGAAGATTTTGTTTCAGCACGCTTAGCAACTAGGCTGGCATCAAGCTCAAAAATCTCCGTTGTCGAGAACGCAGGTTTGCGTTGTGCGTGTGCGGGAGCTGCTGCAGGCTGGGAAAGACGCAAGCCTGTACCGTTGTTGGAGTCTCGATGCCCCTGCTTTTAATTCCGGTGGTCATACTGAATCAGCGCGGGCAGGCGGGTTCGAAGATAAAGGCCTGGTACTCAGAATCTTGGGTCTGTTGCTGCTCACTCGGGCAATGCATCAGCGGCAACCTTGCTTCGTCTTGCCATGATTATCTCCGTATTCCGCATCGTGGGCTGCTGCCCAGGGTCGTCGACTCGCGGTGCGGGCAAAATTCAAGGACGAGTCGAGCATCACGAAGGCACGATGTTTCGGGTGCCAGGTTCTGCGACTGTGTCGCAGGATTTCGCATATATATATATATGCATATGGATAAGGTTATATACCCCCCCTTTTGTCTGCTGAGCTTGGATACACTAAATTAGTAGCATGTTCTCCTCTTTACGTTGTCATAACCTTTCTGTCTGGTTATAACCAACAGGGTGCCTAAACCACCAAACCAATAAGCCATTAAGCCAATGCTTTTGCTCTATACCGCTAAACCGATAAACCATTAAACGTTTCCATTTGCCGAATAACACTAAACCTTTCAACCATTAAACCAATCAATTTGCCCCATACCACTAAACCATTAAACCATTCCTTTTGCCCCATGACTAAACCAATGACCCATTCAACCAATGCTTCTCCTCTAGTGAAAATAAACCATTAAACCATCAAACCATTTAGCCAATCGTTTCCCCCAACGAGCCTAACATACCAATACATAAGCCAAAAGTTTAATGCTTTTTTGGTTTAGGCCCCCGGTGTCATAGGCCAAATGGATTGGTTTAATGGTTTAATAGTTTGGGTCTCCTGTGCCCTACAGGCCAAATGTACTGGCTTAATGGTTTAATGGTTTCGGCCTCACGTGCCCTACAAGCCAAATGGATTTGTTCAATGGTTTAGTGGTGGGTCTAAGGGCTGCCTACTACACGGCAGTCCTGGTTATAATCTGTGACACACGTTATAACCAGGCCACAGAATACGTTCAGAGTTTGAAGACTCCCACGTGCCCCATAGATCAAATGGACTGCCTTGTTGGTTTAATGGTTTCAGTCTTCCGTGCTTTACAGCCGAAAGCGGGTTTAATGGTTCAGTTAAGTCTCTTCCAAACCCTAGCGCCAAACCCTAAGCAGTAAAAATCAAACGCAAGACTTCTATGGTGAAAAGATGTGTTGGTTAAATGATGGCTGTTTTGGGTACCAGTGAATTGTTGAAGATTGTCTGTTGGTTTATTGGTTTCGGACCCTACCTGTAAGACTGTTGCACCGTGTCGAAACACCGGGGCGCCTGTGTTTGTAAACTTGGGGCTGCCTTCATTGTCCCGTTGCACAATAAACCTTACGAAGCAAATCTGTTTCACCGCTACTTCATCAACACCTAAATCCAAGCGTTCGAAAGTTGCGGGGTTTCAAGAGGAATGCAACAGCAATGAAGTTAAGCAAGGACTAGAAGAATAGATGGTCCGAGGTATTAGGCACTTTTTTGATTTTTTCAGGCACGATGCAGAAGGAGAGACAGTAGTTTGCAGTTAACAGCATGGTCAGGTTTCATCACTTTGTACATAGACGAACTGGTCGCAACGTTATGTTCAAACATCACTCCAAGGAAGCAGGATTTGGATGCGACAACAATGATAAGAAGATGTGTGGTGAGCGAAACAAAATTTGCAGCTTACAAACTGTTAGGTTTCCTCGCTCGGTACGTAGCAAATTCCTAGCAACGCTATTTCCAACTACATGGGGGTGAACTCTCTTTCGAAGAGTGTTTCGGTGTGTGTTTACCATTTCCTATCGCGAGGAATCACGTTCTGGAACGGGACAACGGCTTCTATTCGGGCTCCAGTATAAATTCACAAGAACACAACCATAAGCCGGACAAGCTAGATGGGGCCTTGTGGTTTCAGTCGGCTCCATGTGATGGTTAAGGTATGCTGATACAGAAAGCGAAGATTTCATCACCTAGAAACAGTGCCAAACCGATGCAACACCCAAATATACCGGATATACGAGTGTTTAGAAGCAATCACATAGAGACACGGGGATATGCTATTGAAAGCTTTATTCAGCCAAAACTCCATCGCAATGCTTCCGAAGACAGAGACTTGAATGGGATTGCGGCATTACAGTACAAACATGGAAAACGGGCGGCGGACGCCGTCCAAATGCTCGCCAGGGCCTTGCTCCTCGTCCTCTTCGGGCACTTCGTGGACGACTTCAACGGCGTCGAGGACGTGGACTCGGCCGACTCCGCCCACGTACCTTGCCCTCGCCTCGCCGACTTCTTCGCCCTGCTCGGCCGTAGTCCAGGGCGTCTCAGTGCGCGTCGACTCGGCGGGCGTCGAGCTGCGCCCCACCGCCGACCGCACAAAGAAGATCCTTCAACAGATCGACCTCGCCCTGGAGTACGACGCCCTGAAGCCCGACGTGGCGTCCAAGCTGGCCGGACGACTGACGTTCTTCAGCCAGTCCATCTTCGGCTGCACCGGGCGGGCGGCCATTAAGCCGCTCTACTCCAGGGCTGCCGGCACGGCGGCCAACTTCGACGACTCACTGTCGGTCGGGCTCCGGTCGGCCTTGCTGGCCCTTCGCCGCCTGGTCTCGTCAGCTCAACCACGGCTGATACCGTGGCCGGGGGCGGTCGCAACGCCCGTCCCGGTTCTCTACGCGGACGCCTTCTTCCTGGAGGGCGACCTGAGGAAGAAGGTGGGGCACCTCCAGCCGGGCGACTCGGTGCGCTGGTCGGCCAGGTGGAAGAACGGCTGGGGCTTTGTGCTCCTCCTCGAGGGCCAGGTGTTCTACGACTTCGGCGTCGTCAAGCCCGAGTACCTCAAGCCCTTTGCGTCCCGCCGGGCCTTTATCTATGTGCTCGAGATTCTCGCGCAGGTGCTGGCAGTTCGCCCTCATGAAAGGCTATGGGCGGGACACCGCCGTGAACGGCATCCTTGCCGCCTTTTGGGGCCTGGCGGCGGATCGGGCTTGGTGCCCTGAATTTTACCGGGTACCCTCTGCCGCCAATGTGTCCGACGCTGTGTCGAGGGGCGACGACTCCCGAGCGGTTCGTGAAGGGTGGTGCCGCGTTCGCGCACCGGTCGACGACGTCATGGTGATCCTCGGGCGGGCTGCGGCCGACATCGACTTCGCCTGCCACGAGGCTCCTGAGAGGTTGCTTGACTTGGCTTCTTGGTAGGTAGTGCCGGCGCCTTGTGGGCGGTGGGTGCGCCGGGCGGACGCAGAAGTGCGCACCCCGGCACCGGCACCGGTTTCAGGGGCGGTGCGTTCGGCCGGGCGCATTATATGCGACTCGACCATCCAAAAAGGGGCCACTGCACCCTAGTAGGATTTTGGGCTAACACGTCGTTAGCGCAGCGCTTGTTGTGTAACGCACGTGTGCGTGTAGGAACAAGAGTCAGCGATCGGCCGCAGCTAGCCGGCTCGATCGCCTTTTCCGATTTCCCGCCCACTCCACCCTGGAGGTTTGACCTTTGACTTTTAGACGGCCGTCGCCCGCCCCACCGGGCGGTCGCCCTGGGGTGGATGCAGAAGTGCGCACCCCGGCACCGGCACCGGTTTCAGGGGCGGTGCGTTCGGCCGGGCGCAGTATATGCGACTCGACCATCCAAAAAGGAGCCACTGCACCCTAGTAGGATTTTGGGCTAACACGTCGTTAGCGCAGCGCTTGTTTGTATGTTTTGCTCCAGATTCAAGGATGTCAAGGGTTTAAGCTTTCGGCGGGTTTCAAAACCAGTTGCTGGTTCACAATAGTACAGCAGTGCAGAACTGCAGGGGGGATACTACTCAGCTCATATATATATATATATATATGTATATAGGTGCATGTACACATACACATATTGTACATATCTATGTATATGCATATACATATATATATATATATATATATATATGGAGTGTACATATACATATACATATACATACACATATACACACACTCACGCACACCTATGAAAGATTTATCCGTATGTAAATGCAAAAACAAACACAAAAATGAACATTTAAAACAAATTAGTGTGTTCATCGTCGCATGAAGTAGTGAACTAGTTAACTATGAATACAGTATTTGGTTAAGAAAAGAATCAAACAGTTAGTTGGTTGGCTGAAAGCCGCTGATTGTTCAAGTAGCTCATGAATGGATTGTCCCATCAGTTGTTTCGTATATGTGTATATTCGTATTCAGACAAATTTTCCAGTTAATTAGCCATTTAATCATCCCATTGAATTGGTTACTTGGATATGTAAGTGGGTGTTTGATCAGTTAATTCGTTAACAAACTAGCTAGCTAGTTCTATCTGTGGATTAGTTACCTCAGTAATCAGCTAGCCAATAGTCAATGGTCTATTCAGTTTGTTGAGCACATAACAATCGCTTACTTCAGGAATGCAACGCTGCGTTAATTAGGTAATATCATTAACTAGAAGCTAAGTACCTAATTATCTAATTGGTCAAAAAATTCGTTAAACAGTTGGTTAATTGGTTGCGCTAGTTGCGTTTGGGGTGCGTGGGAATGTCTCCGCTGCGTTTGGGGTGCGTGGGAATTTTGGCGCACTTTTAGAACTTCTAGAACTTCTAGAACTTTTAGAACTTCTAGAACTTTTACAACTTTTAGAACTTAAAAAACTTTTGGAACTTTTGGAACTTTGTTTACATACACATATGTGCATGTATGTATGTATGTATGTATAGATATACATACATGTACACATACACACACTTACAATATAAATATACATAAACAAAAAAGACACAAACACATACATGTACATATCACTACGTATATATCTGGACATACACACACACATATGTGTATATGTACAGGTGTGTGTATATATTTACATAGATATATACATACATCGACATGAAATATGTATTGTATGTCTGTAGATATATGTGGGGGGGGCTTCGGGCGTGTTTGGTGCAGCCTTGCTCCCGGAAAGGTGTTTGCTCTGATGATGTCTGTGTATGGTTCCGCAGTTTGAACCCTTCTGGTTTTTTTTAAAACTTTTAGAACTTTTGGAACCTTTAGAACTTTTGGATCTTTTAGAACTTTTAGAACTTTTAGAACTTCTAGAACTTTTAGAACTTCTAGAACTTTTAGAACTTTTAGAACTTCTAGAACTTCTAGAACTTCTAGAACTTTTGGAACTTCTCGAACTGTTAGAACTTGCAGAATTTCTAGAACTTCTAGAACTTTGAACTTCTAGAACTTTTAGAACTTCTAGAACTTTTAGAACTTTTAGAACTTCTAGAACTTTTAGAACTTTTAGAACTTTTAGAACTTTTAGAACTTCTAGAACTGTTAGAACTTGCAGAATTTCTAGAACTTCTAGAACTTTGAACTTCTAGAACTTTTGAAACTTTTAAAACTTTTAGAACTTCTGGAACTTGTACAGTTTTCGACCCTTTAGCTGCTGAAACGCCCACGCGCCCCAAATGCAATGAAGACGTTCCCACGCGCCCCAAATGCAATCAACCCAATTGGTTAATGAGTTTGTTCAGCAGTTAATAATTTGGTTAATGATTTAGTCAGTCAACTAAACTGTTCAATCATTCAATATTCAATTGCCTAACTATTTGATGACTTAGTCAGTCATTATCTGCATGCGTGTACATGTTGACATGTCCACATGTATACATATATCCTTACATGGTGTTATATATGTGTAATACATATATGTGAGTATGTGTGTGCATATGTGTATGTCTGTGCACGTGCGTATGTGTGTAGCGGTATATGTGTATGTGTTTGTGTTTTTGTATGGGAATGTATACGTTTATGCACATGCCTATGGATATGTGTATGTACATGTTTGTGTTTATGCTATGCTTGTTGTAGTGGACGTGTATGTGTATAAGGAAACACAAGCGCAGATGAATACGCGCGCGCGCAATTACACACACACACACATATATATATATATGCATATATATATATATGCATATATATATATATATATATACCATACGTACATAGGTACATGCATATCTACATACACATGCTGATACACATTTATATATGTATACACAGAAGTATGTACACACATATGTACATTCCTGTATATACACATGAACACATGTATGGATATTCGCATATATACATATTTCTATACACGTGCATGTTTGTATTTCTATGTGTTTGTGTTCTTGCATGTGTCTGTAAGTGTAGGAATGTCAATACATGTATGTAATGTGTGTGTGAATATGCGTGTGTGCAGCTGTGTATGTGCATATGTATGTCCATGTATAACCCGCCACCGTGTTTACCGTACCCCTAAATATTGAAAAACGCAGCTGCCGCTGTGGTGGCGTGCTAATTTCAGTGTATTTTGGAAGTACGCAAATGACAAGGCTGTTTCGCGTTTTGTGTGGGAGGCGTTGCTCGAAAAGGTTTACGCGCGTGTGTTGTGACAACGTGTCTTGCTCCACATCCTTGTGCAGCATGTTGTACCAAGAGCCCAAAATGCTGTAAATACCAGCGTTTTGGGCATGGTCGCCGAAGGCAGTGACATGAACATCAACCTGACCATTTTCATCATCATCATCATCTTCATAACCATCATCCTCGCCATGCTCAACATCATCGTTTACCTGATCATCTTCATCATCATCCTCATAGTCATCATCCCTATCATCATCCTCATAATCGTCGTCATCATCAACATAAGGCCGGTGATGCAGTTAACGATGATGTTGAAGATGGCGAGGATGATGGTTATGATGAAGATGGTCAGGTTAATGTTCATGTGATTGCCTTTGGCGGTCATGCCCAAAGCGCCGGTATTTACAGCATTTTTGGCTTTTTGTACATGCTGCACAAGAATGTGGAGCAAGACACGTTGTTACAAGCATCCTACCACTGCTACTGCTACCGGCGCCACTGTGTTACTGCTTACGGTCAACCATGTCGTTATTAGCCCCCCTCCCCCCCGTTACTGCTTACGGTCAACCATGTCGTTATTATCCCCCCCCCCCCAGTCCCCAGCAGCCGATTTCACGGGTACGGTAAACACGCCGCTGGCATGTATAAGTATATGTGCATGTATATGGCATGTTTTTGTATATGTATAGGCACGAGTAGTACAATGTATCAATGCGTTGCGAGCGAGAAGCAAGGGGATTCGATGCATGGTGGCAGGTAAGGTGAACCTTTTCGATGAGAGCCTTTTGGGGTTTTGTGATGTTGCTGCTGTTGTGGCTTGCATTATTGCAGATGGACTGTGTGGTTTTTGGTTGTGGATATTTGTTTAGAGCGGGCTAGGCAGTGTTGGCACTTTCGCCAGGCAGGTACGCCGATGTTAGACATCACGGAGACTTTGCCAGCAAAAGCCCGCGCCTCAGTCCCGGACTATGCTTGCATTGAGCCAGATTCGGGGTGAAGTTGGAGGATTCTCGAAGAGTTGTGCGCCGTGAGTGGTGACGACAAAGGGAGCCCGTCGCGAAGCAACTAGTGAGACGCTGCGAGTAAAAGACCGAATGTAATCTCCTATCAACAACAGCACCATGGCAACAGGATAGCATGCCTCTGCTAAGGAAATGCTACAGAAGATCAAGGACAACATGACAGATGCAGGCCTGCTGCAAGGAGATGTCAAAGAAACTGTCAGCGAAAGCAGTTCACCAGCTTCTTCTTGAATACATCCGGATTTTTGAAATCTATCCAGTTGTTCTGACATATCAAGGCGAATAAACATGCAGCACTCTTTCATCCCGGCCAGCACCGAGCAATGGGTCTGTCTTGCAACCGGACCCGTTTTCAAGCTGCTGCTGCTGCTGAGATGTGTGGGAACGGTGTTCTTGCGTCGGCCTTCTGCCCCTACGCGCCTCTGCCGGGTTGATTCTCTCGAATCTGTACCATCTACACATGTGCAGTTGTCACAACTGCAAGGGGCAAGGGGCAAGTAAAAACAGGCCACGCAGGTGACAGAAGCCATCCATTAAAGGTCCTGGACAAAGTGCCAGCTGCTCCAAGCACAGTTCGTTCTGTGCATTTCGCAGCCCATGTCATGTGGCAGCTGGCAGGTGTCGAAGTCGAAAAGATAGATCAGGCCCCGTGAAGAAGTTCATCAGCACACCTCGCGCTGTACAGATTCCGTAAGGTGATTTTTACATAATGCGCAAATAACTCAAGCAATCACGGCGCCTAATCTCGGTCTTGGCAGGAGTATCTGTACAGGACTTGCGTGGCAAGGTCAGGAAGCTGCATTCGGAATTGTCGGGTGAGGATGCTGACAGTGCCGTGAAGTGAGCTTCGGAAGCTCTGCTACTTTGTGCATGAGCATGCATTTCACGGCTGCTGTCCAGTCGGGCAGCACGAGCTCCACCCAAGATGTGCAGGTCTTGGACCTGACATCCTTGCGAAGCTCGCGCTTTGCGATCAATAGATCCCTGCAGCCCGGCTGCTGCATCGTCTTCGACCGTTACTTCTGTGGATAGTTTCCAACTGGCCTGCAGGCCTGTGCAGATTTCGCTCCAAGGCATTTTGTGATCAAGAATCAAGATGCGGATACAGAGGACCTCATCCTCGACTTAGCTCCTTAGCTGCAAGTTGAAGAGTCAGGCCGTCTCTGGGTTCTAGGCTGGCAGAGACGTGTATGCGATCATGTGTTACCAACGAATCGCAGGAATTCTGCTGTCCACTACAGCAGGAGACCTTGAGTGTCAACCCGGTCAGGTAGACATGGCCAAGTTGGACGAGCTGCATGGCTGCACTTGAAGAGCCTGCTAGTCAACGCGAGAATGTCTAGTGCGTGATCATTTGCAGCACGCGAATCTAGTCTTGGCAGTACGCCAATCCGTCTTCCCGGTACATGTTCTGCCGAAGCTGCTGAAGGCCCTTTGTAAAATAGTGTCGGCTACCTTCGTTTGCACATCAGGATGAAAAAGGAGGCGAAGAAGAAGGGTGTTTTCGGCAACACCTCGCCGGCGTCCAATACGAACCACATCGAAGAGACGCGAGCTCTGCCCTGAGTTCTTGCTCCTGAAGCAATGTTAAGTGGAGTTCGCAGCCTTGTGGCACATTGTGGCCAACCAAGGGGGACGAAGTTCTGGCGACCTTGACAGCTTCTTGGCTTCATGTGGTGGCAAGCTTATGTAAGCTTCCGGAAGCGGAGCAGTCCGTCCGTACGCCTTCCTGTCACATACGTAGAGATGCAGATGTTCACAACAGCACACTCGGGTGTTTGCAAAACACAAACTCGGCCTTGGCTCGGAGAAGTCTGCAGATTTGGAGCCTGGAGCCGAGGTGAAACTCTCGGATGTCCGAGCTTCAAAAGGTTGGTGCTTTCTTTGTCGATATTCGTCCTCTGCTTGTTTGGGGGGTTTTTCAGTTCACTATTCACTACACGCGGAGAGGTCTCGCCTTGCCTGGCCCCTTCTTTTTCGAGAGTGAAGAGCTTGGCAAGATCGAAGTGTCTTTGCTGCAGTGCGCAGCCGGAGAGCCGGAGTCTTTCTTCGGAAGCCCGCGGCCAGCAGGTAAAGTAATTTAAGAACAGGGGTGCGCCGGGGGCGAATTCACGAAACGAGATCGGCAGATTCTGGAAATTTCGGCGACTTCAGGCTTTCTGAAGGGATCCGAGGGTTTAGGGTCTTCTAGGGTTTCGTGTTCAGGGTTCGCAAGGTGTCAGCTGATCAGGATCTCGGGTTTACACGGATGAGGACTGGGAGTCATGATGGAGGGTCGGCACTTTGCCTTCGGCATTAGTTCGTAGGGTTTCGGTTTTTCATGATTTCGCTTGAGAGGCCTTAGGTTTGGGGTTGAGGGGTTTTCAGGGTTGAGGTCTTAGAGTCCTAGGCAAGTCCAGCTCGCCCTGGCATCGTCAAAGAAGCTTGTTTAGTGGGTGAGCCCAGGAGCCTGCCTTCCTGAGTTGTTCACGTATTTCGTTCATGAATATCCATGCATATCCTGTGCGCTTGAATTTTGCGACAACTCTGCAGTGAAATGTATTTTTTGATTTTTTAAGCAAGCCCTCGATGCGATGACTGATGTCTTGGGGGCTGTCCATTCTGAGGCGAAGATGTTCGTGGGATTGTGCCTCGGCAGCAAGGAGATGCAGAGATGCAGAGAGAGCACACTGTAGCAGCTGTAGCAGCTGTAGCGTGTTGAGTCGGAGCCAAGGAGCGGCTTGGAACCGACCACGACGGAGATCATTGAAGAAATGAGCGCGCAACTTGTCCAAAACCGAGAGGGACCCTGGCCTTTCGGCGACTTGCTTCCTAGCCTTACCACTTTCCCGTCTTCGTGTGTGCTTCGTGTATGTTTGTGTGTGTACAAACTTGATTTCCAAGAGGGGTCTGTTGAGTCTGGTCACGAGCTCGACAGTTTATGACATGGACAAGCATTTGGACGGCAGGGCAGGAGTTACGAGTCAGATAGACGTAAGGCATGTCCGCAGTTCTTGTTGATGTATTATTTCTGGCTCCCTTCAACTTAGAACTTGCTGCCACCACGTGAAAAGAACAGAGATCGCATGGAAATCATCATCATGTTTTGCAACCTTGGGTGTTCAAAGGTACAACTTGAATTTGCTTGTTGTTCCTCGTAAGAGTTGTTCAAGCAGGTTGTCTTGAGCAGCTGTTTTCGGGTGCTGCTGCCATTCGGACGGCTTGTTGGCGGTTGTGTTAAGGACGTGGCGTTTGCGGTTAGGTCTTGGTGGATTGAATGTTTTATTCTGAGGTTTACTTTCGGGGGAGAGGCTTGATACATGCCAGAAGTCTATTCGCAACTACTGAAATGCCACTTCAGTACTCGGCCTCTCTGAAGTCATGCTTCCCTTCACGGCCCGACCGGCAACCTGGGCGCAGGGACGATGTCATGGCGGAGATGGACTTAGTTTCCAGCTGAGAGGCCGAGGCCTAGGCAGCGAGCCGACTAGCCACGCATTTCCAAGCCTCATGGCTCCCGAGTTAGTTCTACCACTCTACTTCTGTGTCCATCCGACCCCTTGATGGCCACACTTTCCCACCGGATAGTCTAACTTCAGAGTCGGCTTGCCGGAGGTCTCAAACACTTGTGCTGTCATCTGCAGAATGCAGTTTGTGCTCGCACAGCCGGGCGAGAACTGTGCTGTTCTTGGAGGTTAAAGCCCCGTGCTGTGAGTGATGACGCTTCCGGAGATGACAGCGTCTCGTGCTGGATGTCGTCCAGCCATGTAAATGTGCTTCTCGCCGATCCAGGTGCAGAGCCGCCAGTGGCGGTTTCTAGGCTCCTCAGCACCTGTTACCTGGTTCAAGCTGACAAGCTTCTTTTTTCACATGTAGCAGCCACTGAGAAACTCAGTCGCGCTGTTCGTGAGAGATTCCGGATTGTGACGGGGCTGTTGAGTCCCTCAGACGGCCAAACCGAGGGCGTTGCAGTTTATTCAATGTGTCGGAATGCGCATGAACTTACTAACCAGACGATGACGTTTTGTTCTGCACCCTCCATGTCTCACCACACTGTAGCACGCAAGCTCGACTCTTGGCATCTGTGTCCTCCGGACGTCCTGCGCATTGCAGCGTCCGGAAGAACTCTCCTCTTAGACAGAGCAGTGGCGCTTGTCAGATGTGCTTGCTGTGCTGCGTGTACAAGCATCAAAATGCATAGCTGGGGGCCTTGGGTGTTCATTATTCGGCCGGTGAGTTTGCATGTCCATGACGTTTCGAAGGGGACATGAGATCGCAGGATGCTTCCATCAGTACGCGCCGGTGGCAAGTTTGTCGCTGAAGCGGACTGCTTCTGGATCCTATCAATGGCTTCTGCACTCTGTCGGAATGCAGGTGTCCACAGGCTGCGTGTAAGTGTAAGCGCAGGATCTTGATAGATTAGCTGTCACCTCCACTTCCACGCTCTGAATTCCTAGCGTCCGGGGCATGCCCCATACAACCGCATCTCAGTATAAAGATGTAGAATGATTTCATGCACTCAGCGAAGGAGTGTAAATACTCCAGAAATCAGGTAAGCGGTAGGACCTATCTATATTTCTACACATCGTGGTTGATTCTGGGCCCGGAGGTAGAATGCGACCAGGTGCCCGACATTAAATGTCGCAGATGTGCCGCATTGAGCTTGCAAAACACGGGTGCTTTTATTTTCAACATAATTTCTCATTCGACAATTTAGCAGCATGAATGTTTTGCAAACGCAACACTTCGCAAGTACCCCCACGTCCGGCATCAGCCGCCTCTGTCGGAAAAGCTGAAGCCAGGTTGCAGGAGAATTTGCAGCTTCTTCGAGACGTGGAGGCTGCCATGTTCCCCCCTTGTGATAGGTGAATTTTCGACCTATGCTATCTACGAGGCATGTGCTTCGCTTTGCATCTGGTTGCAGGCGAAAAGTCAATCTTCTCTCGATGCCGCGCGGGCAAAGGAGTCATGAAAGCCACCGTGGGTTTGGTCGGAACTGAAATGCCAAGGAACGGTTGCGTTGCAGAGAATTGCTGGCTGAAAGGAGAAGCGCCACGCAGCCGACTTTCTGAAGCTCAAGAATGTTCGCTGCCCAGTACAGTTGCCGCCGTTAACTCTTTCTACCTGTTATTGTTCGACTTGCTTTCCACCTGCGCAAAAGTGTGATTCGAGCCCCAGTCCCCCATCCGAGCACGGCGATTAGCACCATGTGTTGGGGTTAGGCTTAGGGTTGAGGGTTTCGAGATTTAGGGGTGTCGAGTATAGGATTTTGGATTTAAATTCATGGTCTAGGTTTGGGGGTAGCAGTAGGCAACATATTTGGGTGCTTTTCAGGGTTTGGGTCGACTTCCGCACTGTCGGGTTTTTGGGTTGGTGTTGCTTGGATGCTCGGTACTTCAAACGTGGTCTGGCATATTGAAAACATGATTCCCCAAAGCAATTAGCCCCTTGAAGCTGCTGGTTTACAGTTGTGGAAAGGGCTGTGCTGCGCGAATCCCTCTTGATGTACGAATCCGCTGCGGTTGCGACTCCATCTTCGCAGTGCGCGAGTTCTTTCTTCAATGCTCAAATCCGATTTCGCGTTCACGAATCGGTGTTTCCAGTGTGCAAATCGGCGTCTTACTGAAGACCTGCTCGCATTTGCCAGGCCGATTATTGTAGGCTGATTCGTGCGCCAAGGGAGCGGGGGCTTCGCTTCGCTGCTTCACTACCCCTATAGCCAAAACTTCTGCTTTGCCAGAGGCACCCTCCAAAAGGACTCTTGGTGTTCGGAAGAGCAGTAGTAGTCGCAGTAGCAGTAGCAGTAGCAGTAGCAGTAGCAGTAGCAGTAGCAGTAGCAGTAGCAGTAGCAGTAGCAGTAGCAGTAGCAGTAGCAGTAGCAGTAGCAGTAGCAGTAGCAGTAGCAGTAGCAGTAGCAGCAGCAGCAGCAGCAGCAGCAGCAGCAGCAGCAGCAGTAGCAGTAGCAGTAGCAGTAGCAGCAGTAGGAGTAGTTTTCGTAGTAGTAGTCGTAGTAGTAGTCGTAGCAGTAGTAGTAGTAGTAGTAGTAGTAGGAGGAGGAGGAGGAGGAGGAGGAGGAGGAGTAGTCGTAGTAGTAGTCGTAGCAGTAGTCGTAGTAGTAGTAATAGGAGGAGGACTAGTAGTAGTAGTAGTAGTAGTAGTAGTAGTAGTAGTAGTAGTAGTAGTAGTAGTGATAGTAGTAGCTGCCGATTCAAACCGGAGGACCTGCTTGCTCTTGGGGTTTAAGGTTCAAGATGTGGCCGTAGTTGCTCAATTTCATCGCTCAATGCCCAGATGCCCCAGACAATGGTTTTATGCATCAAGTCATCTTTCAATGCCAAAAACGTCCAGCCGAGAAGCTTTGTGCTAGATAAGCTATATATAGGGTATGCCAAAGCCCTGTGCAGGATACCCAATAAGGCTGGAGTTTGCTGTCAGGCCCTCGAGGGCAAGATCCGCGCAGTCAAGCAGGCAATCCTCCCGGCTTTCGTATGTTGGCATGTTTCATTTTGCGCCCTAAGCACCCAACTCTGTGCAGGATCTTGAGAGGACGAAGAAGGAGCTGGCTGATGCAAGGGCCAGGAAGGCGAGCTGCTTCTGTCGCTAAACCTTCAAAGTGAATCTCAAAGGTCGCAGAAACCTTCCGGACCCCACAACGACGGGTTTGACATGAGTTTAGAGTTTTGTGGTAGACGCTCTTTCCTTGCGAGAGCAATTCTCATTGCGTCGAGAAGGGTTTTAGGTTTGAGCTGGATTACTCTGTCTTGAACTTTGAAGGGTGTCGTGTTCAGGCACATGACGACCCTGAGATACTAATCCTCAAGAGGGTCGCGCCTAACTTCGGACATCTTGACTTTTGGCGTTCTTGCACCGATGCAAGTTGCGTCTACAGGGGGCGGCCGGACTCTCCAGAAGCGTGCAATCTTATGCGCTTTTTAACCCGAAGCCGTGCTTGTTGTTCGCATCACGGCAAAGCAACGTTTTTGAAAGCATGCTTCGTCTCTTCCATTGGTTCAGGCCAAAGCGGAGGGCGAGTTGGCAGTGGCAGAACAGGAGACCTGAGCTGAACACGACTAAACTGACTGTCTCGTGCGCTCACCGCTCAAGTGGGGCTCATTGGCCCGGAGTTCAGTGAGCGTTAACAGCGTCCGGCGACTCTCGAAAGGACATCAAGACCGGCAAGGAGTGCGCCTATCGGCTGGCGTGGTCACTGAACGACGGTAGTCTTGATCTCGTTTGCATTCGTACAGAGAACCGAGTGATCGTGCCCTCACCTCAACTCTGACCTCCTGCAGGTATCTGGTGCAGGTGGAGCGTGGTTGCATGGAAAAGGCCATGCAATGTGTGCAACACGCGCCACAGTAGATGATCAGCAGGTGAGATGTGCCAGAGCTTTGTTTTCGGTGGAGCAGCGGTGGCATCGCCTTGGAAGAGACATGCACCGGCGAAAGGCTGCGCAGTTTCAGCAGCAGAAGAAGAACCGGCAGGACGAAGTCAAGGCAACGCATTTTCAGTCCGCTCACCCTTCGTCCCTGTTGTTTCGGTGGTGAGGCCGTCCAGGCTGCTCTCAAGGCCCTGCGAGGCAGCCCATCTTGCAAAGAGTGCACACAGACATCAGGGAAAGTTGGAAGGAGTTTCTCAAAGCTGGACTGATCATTTTCAACCTTGGGACAAGTGGGGTAGGAGAAAGTTAGCTCCCACAGCCGATTCAGCGAAGATTTGAAGCCTCCGGCAGCTGTTTGTGTCCGAGGAATCATGGACACGTCGGCTGCAAAGCAAGGACTCTTCAGCTTCCTGCAGCTCCCCGGATCAACGTAAACGGCGTTTTTCATAACACTTCCATCTTGGCGGTGGGCATTCTGATAGGCCTCGACTGTATTCAAACCAAGGTTGTCTTCCAGTTCCAGCCGTTCGAAGGCGTCGCTCACGGTTTGTGCCCGGCAGCTCTACTGACTGCCGCACAGATGACCGCTTAAATCCTAAATAAGCTCCTTTCTGGTGTCCGTGAGTCAGATGGCAAAGCACGGAGGCTGCTGGTCAGACTGTGGCAAGTTTGGCCTTGAAGAGGGTGCAGCAGTTGGCCGTCAGCCTCAAGCAGGGCGGCTCAGCGTTTCTCCTCTGACACTGACATACACTGACATCACAGGTGACGCGCTAAGTGCTGCGGCCGCTACTGCTGGTTCGCTGGTGGTGGTGCCGGTGGTGGTGCTGCGGTCCGACATCGTACCAACAAGCAGTTAAACAGTGGGTTTCACGATCACATTCTCGTCCGATGCCGTGCACTGCTCCAACGTGAAGGAGGCTTTGACAAATGATGAACTCCAGCTGCAAGAACAGCACGCCGCTTCAGGTACATGGGTCGTGTTTCAGGAGGTTTAGGACGATACTCGAAACTTCGTAGTCGTATCCCGCCAGCTTGATACGAAGAGCTATCTGGAAGTATCAGTATCAAGCGTGTCGCACGTGCTTGAGAACATACTTGTTCATGGACGACAGTCTACCACTAACCTAGTCGACAGTCAGCTGGCATACTCCAACCAGCACAGGCTTTGAGCATATTAGGCATAATACGTCGTCATACAATCATAGTCAGTGTCTTTCTGAAAGCTCTGACTCCACCCAGGTCAACGGCCCGGCGCTGAGCCAGTCGCTGCCAAGCATCGGCTCACTGCCCGTCGCTTTTGCCCGCTTTCAGGAGCATGAAGCAGGTATGCACGGCAAGCCTCAGCCCATCCCTATCCGTGAATTTGAGGTTCTGGACAAGCTGGCCTCCAAAATGCGAGTGGTGTCGCGCTATGGCAGACCCACCATGTGATCGATTCACTTTGTGGATACTTCTGTAACATCTGTAGCAGCAGCCACTCAAGCCCCGCTGCATGTTAGCCTCGAGGTCCAGCGCCGGAGAAGCCAGCAGCATCTCAACACTTCGAAGCATTGATGAAATCTTCGGCGCACAGCCAGGTGGTGGAGGCGATGTGTTCGGCAAAATGCGGAAGCTCATCCAGGAAGTTCTCAGAATTCGGCAGCAAGCCGCGAGGTGTCAATGAGATGTGACCTTCCGATAACCGTTCGGAAGGCATTGTGCTCCAGTGCCAGGCAACTCGAAGCAGGACATGTGTCGAGAGTTGAACAGAATCAGCAATGATGTGGGCTTTCGTCACTTGCTTACTGTTCTACATGCCTAAGATTCTAGCCAACATAGCCAGCAGATGCACAATAGTCCTTCTCTCCCTCACACATTTTCAACACCACACCCCACACACACAGACACACACACACACACACACACATTGCATGCCGCGCGGCTTGCGCTCATTGCAGCGACCACTGGAGCTTGGTGGCTTACGGCAGCCCCAGCCGCATGGCAGCACCTCTCATTCACATGGGCTGCACGGGTCGGAAGTCACATCAGCTCGAGCGGTCCAGGGTTGACTCGTGCAACAAGTGATTGGTTGGCTTGAAGTGCTTTCGGTTGAATTGCCCTTCAGTGGAATCGTCGATCCCACTGTTTGATTGGATAGTTGTTAATCTTTTCTGTCTTTTCCTGGTTCTCTTCCAGGCCGCGGCGACGGTTGGAGTTTCATTTCCGTCGCCTTTCCAGCATGGCTCTGGGGAAGCAAAAGCCGCGGCTCATCTACCTCGCGCCTTGATACAAACAAAGACCCAGAAAGCTTTTGTGGTGGTGCAGTGTGCAGTGTCACCCACAGGCACAGAGAGTGTGGCCTCGTCGCAACTATCTCAGGATGCGAAGATGTTGGCAGAGCCTATCAGACTTGCGTTGTTTGCCAGATTCTTGGGGATGCTGTGACAGCTGCGTTTGGTCTAGCGATTCCGGACGATTGAGGTAGGCGATGTAGATTTCGAAGACAAGCGAGTGACTCACCAGGACTGGCCGCTTTACGTTAGGCCCTAGGGAACCTATGGGAGCCTGTGAGTCTGCGCATGCGCCGCGTGAGGAGGTGCAAGAGCTGAACCTTAAGGGGCAGCTGCCATTCGGCCAAGTCCCAGCTTCTCGGCCCGAAAACAACTTGAGCATTACTTTTTGTTGGCCTGCGTCCTGCACGAGGTGCTGGAGTTGGATGGGCAGGTGCTGCAGGGCGCTGGCGCTGCGAGACGAAACAGTTGCAGATTGCGAGCTTTAGAGTCAATTGAGAGATCTCTCATCTCGCTCTGAGCTCTACTCAGACATGGGCATCGCAGTTCAGCGCAGGTGTTTGCTCAGACGGAAGCCTTGCTGCGCTGGGCCGGGAGAGAGGTGCGGGGAGAACCCTCAATGAAAAGTGTTCTTTGTTACCCCAGTGGACAGGCCAAGCTGTATCCAGAGGAGCCCGAGCTCCAGCTGCGCTGCGACGCCGTTGAGGCCTCACGAGCACATCCGGGCACTAGCTGGGATTATGTGCGTCGGCTCTTGTTAGGGCTTTCCGAAGTCCAACATGCAGTTTTGTTGCTCGACATGATGATCGACTCATCTCCGTCGGAAGACCAAATCCGGTGGGTTGCAAGATAGCATGTTTAGGTATGGTAACGAGGACCACCGCCACAGTTCTCAGAGGCTGCAGGTTTGGCTTCGGCGCACGACAGGTTTGGTGGCTCAGACAACAAGACTCCGCTTGGCTGCAACGCGGGAAGCCATAACCTGAGGTATGATATTAGATGGGTATGGGTTTGTCTAAAGGCAGAAGCTCGGAGTGTCTGAGAACGCCCTGGCCCTGGCCATCTTACGGCTCTGTGAAGCTTTGGGCCAGAACCGACATGGGCACATGAAGCCCACAGATGACATCCGATGAGCTGCTGGCCTCAAAAGGTACGAACGAGAGCTGACATGTAACATGCGTACACTATACATAGGCGCGATACACGCAAGCCTCATACGTGAGTGCTTTACAGGAAGCAAGCTGCATCTAGCACGTGATGAACTGCGCAGTGACGGGCAAGCTTGATGCCATGGCTGCTGCCGTCCATGACGGTGCTGGCTTCCTGGACACCCGGCAGCATGGCACTGTGTGAGGGCAAAGCAAATTGGACGCCGTCCAGCAAAGATATGTCTTGCTAAGGAGTCTTTCGAGTCTATCGGACCGAGCTGAAGAAGAGCATTCGGCCAATGCACACGTCATGCGGTTTGTTGTGTACGGTGCGGCTGTGAATCACCATGCAAACCCATCTCTCAGAGACGTCCTGATGTGCACCCGCTGCTGATAATGGTTCGCAGTAGCCGTCTGTCGAATCTTCTTAATACCGACGCCGTAAGTTGATGGTGTACTAACCTTAACAGCTTTCTTGCAATTCACTCGAAGCAACTGGTAGACGCTACTTGTCTTCATGTTGCTATGACAATTGCATTCTGCAGACAGTCAGGCATCATGCATTCCCGTGTTGTAACAGTTCATGTATGTTCCCGATGGGTAGGATGATGGCAATGGCCAGTCGCGGTCTGTCAACCGTCCGGTGTTTCCGCTACATTCTAGGAGAATTCGCAAAACTTGAAAGTTGAAGTTCTCCTTGAGTGTTTCATCAACATTCCCCTTCCTCGTACGGGGAAGAATTCAAAGTTTCGCCGACTCACGGCATGTGACTCACTAGACATTGCACCTGTCAAACAGCTGGTGAGTTGACCGGAAGCCAGCCGTAGTTGCACTAATATGTGAATTTTAGTGATGCCGCCAGTTAGCTTCACATCAATACTTGTTGGGAGTGTACTGTGTTGTAACTGTGTGCAGACATCCAATAATATGCGAACATGTCAGTGACCTCGTGCGACCGGTCGATTCATTCCAGTCCATAGTCCTGCCCCCGACTATCCCCAGCGGCAGGGTCTCCAAACAGAACAACCAAGAGGATGCTCGTTTTCTTCCTTGTATTTTCACTCCTGTGAGGCACATGCCTCAGCATCATCAAGGCCCGAATCACTCGAGAGGAGTGTGCCCTGTGGAGGACCCATCAGTGGCACCCAGGACAGCACTGACCTGAACAGCTGGACCTCTGGAGGCACATTGACTTCCTTTGTCATGTTCACAGCCAAGGGTTTACGGCTTTCTTGTTGAAGTAAGAG
This sequence comes from Symbiodinium sp. CCMP2592, assembly GCA_905221615.1. Classification (NCBI taxonomy): domain Eukaryota; class Dinophyceae; order Suessiales; family Symbiodiniaceae; genus Symbiodinium; species Symbiodinium sp. CCMP2592. The sequence continues at coordinate 450,912 of CAJNDT010004434.1, forward strand.
CCATTTACAGAGGAGCAGTTTGTCAGTATCACGAGTAGCACAGCAATCACTTGCAACTCTCGTGCCCTCCAGGCCAGAGAAAGGATGGAGACCCGCAGAAGCGAACTACGAGGGTCACCATCGCAGAAACGGTGGCTGCTGAAATTGCATCGGATGGTGTGCCCGAAGCTCCACGCAGCTCGCTGCCAGCCACTCGGCACGCGACCCTGAACTACCACAACCGTTTGTCAAACAATGCTTCCCTGTTGGCTCAGGTTCATCCGAGTGGAATCTGGGACACCGCTAGCAACCACGAGCTGTGCTTTGGTGGCAAAAAACGGACATCAGTCCTGCAGGTTCATGCCCTTTGACTCAAGGCGCAAATAGGGTAAATAGGGTAAACCCGGGGTAAACCTGAACAACCGGTTGGAACCTGCCAGACTCCATGTGTCCATGATTTGCCGTAACCGCGCTGGTTTTGCAGCGTTCTGGAACGGTGTAATCCATGCTGGAAGCTTCAGCATCGAAGTCATTGCACAGGCATAGCTTTTATTTTTGCCCGGCGGGTCTTACTCGTGGTTCAGCTTGGCTTATGTCCTTTCCACTGCCAGGGTTGAAGTCCTGACGGCACAGCACACAGAGGCGGGCTACCGCTTCACCAGCGTTGCAAGAACGCTTGTTTCAAGACTGATTTTTTCGAGAAGCTTGCTGCACGGAATGGTCGTAAGTCGAAGCCCCGGGCCCTATGTGTCAATGATCCTGATTGTCGGATACTTGAACTGTGGATCCTTGATTCTGATGCCACCCCACCTCAAAGAATCACATCAGTGGATATAGTCGCAAAGTTAGTGGGTCTTCTCTCGGTTTTGATACTGGGCCATTGCCGCCAGGTCATTTCCAGGCTCACAGCTCAAGAAGAGCCTCCTGGATTGACAGCCCTGCTTCGCCGAGAGACGGAGAGAGCGACAGAGAAGGTTTATCGGCTTATCGTATCCAGACTCAGGATTCTGCGCCGTGTGCTGATGCCAGATGCACACGGCAAGGAGGTGCGCAATGGGTCTTTTGATATGTCTTGGGAAGCACGGTTCAACGATGCTTATGACGTCGGGTACTTTTGCTTACCCGATGCTCCCTGGGTCAGAGCTGCAGCGAAGTGCACATCTTGGTGGCAGGCGGGGCTGGTGTCTGGCGACAACGAGCAGATGGTGGGCTCAGCGAGCGCCTTGCCTGAAAGTGAAGAGCGGCGGGTCTCACGTTGCGAGTCGCTGCCGCTCCCAGGTCTTTGCCCCCATCCCTCTGTGTCAAAGCAGACGATGCGAAGCACGAGAAGTACGCAGAGAAGCTCCCGACACGCAAGCCGGGATTCCGAAGTGAAGCCCAGAGCCGCTTGTTCGCCCAAGAAGGGCAGAGAAATCACATGCAAGGCTTCGAGTGACTTGCAGATGATGTCGTCTGTCGTCGGCTTCGTTTGAAATTCAGACTCTGCTTCGGTCAACGAGAGCGGCATATCATGAGAAGCATCTGTGTGTTTCGGCCTTTGCAGGGTAAGCACGCAACATCACGCAACGAAGCAATTGACCAGGGTGAATCGAGTGTCCGGAGTAGTATAGACGAAGCTTTTTGCTTTTGCGTTGTGGGTAGTAGAGTCTGGTATGGTCCCTCAGAAGCGGTCCAACCCCATCTTTCCACCGAGCCTTCTACCTCACCGACGTCACCGACCTTCTTCCGCACGTTTTCGCAAATCGACAACTCACTACGCTACGCTGCATCGGCTATTGCCGCTTCGCGGGATCGACGTCGCTTTGCTTCTCTTCGATGGCGGGCGGATTCATCCGAGGATGTAGGCCCCAATTGCATCGAGAGAATCGTCGAGGCGTGCATTGAGTTGTATCAACACACTGAGATCAGCGCTTGCTGAGTTTTGAACGTTCTCTCATTGTGCAGGCAGTGAGCTTCGACTGCTTCTTTGCGGTTCTGGTTCTGCTGAACTGCGTATTCATCGGCATTGAAGTGCAACACGCCATAGACCAGCCGGATTCCACACCGGTTGAATTCTACGTTGTTCAGTGCCTTGGCAAGCAGCAGGCTATGAGCCTTCGCCGTGGTCTTTTGACTACTACTACTACTACTGCTACTACTACTGCCTTCTGTGCGGGCTTGTATAACCTGCATCAGGTACAGCCTGGCTTTCATGTTTACATTGGAGCTTTCCATGCGCCTGTGTGCATATGGCTGTCGAGAATTCTTTTGTGGAGAAGACTGGCTTTGGTCGTTGCTGGATACCTTCATTGTACTGAGCTCAATCTGGGATATTGCACTGGATCTGATATTTCTGTGGGATGCCTCCAGCACGGCTACCGACAACCCTGACAATCCGGTCTCAAGCTTAAGAGCCCTGCGGATCTTGCGGCTGGCCCGGATTGTGAAGGCAGTCCGGTTGATGCGTGTCTTCCGCTTCGTCAGAGCGCTACGGACCTTGATCAGCTCCATATTCCATACACTGAAATCCTTGTTCTGGGCATTGATGCTTATGGTCCTGATCGTCTATGTATTCGGCCGTTGCCTCAGCACCCAGTACTATCCTGTTTGAGCCGAGAAGCCGCCAAGCCCAAGGCCCGAGCCTTCTGGCCTTTCAAACGGTTCTGCGACTGAGGTGTACTCTTTAGCCAGGCAGTAAACAGCTACCTGTTGGACCCAGAGAATCCTGACTTGCCGGACTTGGCTTTCGAGGTGCGGCAGTCGGAGCCGTCCCGTCCGCCGGTCTCAAGACATCCTTGTGCGACTTTCAGGCCGCTCAAAGGCATTACGACTCGCTTTGGGGCACCATGGTCAGCCTTTTCATGTGCATCTCCGGTGGGACGAACTGGGAGAATGTGCTTGCCCCACTGCAGCTTGACTTCAAACTCCGATATTATCACAAGTCCGGGAGGTTTCACTGAAGTAATTGGTGAAGTAATGAATGCACGCTAATGTCTGAGAGCTTACCGTTCCAAGCTGATCAAAAGGAGGGCGATCTCACAATTGTGGGAGCTTCTCTTCCTCTTTTATGTGGCTTTTACATATTTTGCTGTCCCTTGGCTGGCCAGCAGAAGCTTTTGTCTTTTCTTGTTTTCACTGTTGCATCCATGCACATTCAATTCAGAATGTAGGGTGCAAAGATGTCTTTACCAACAGACTATAGTGTTGTTTTCTCCCACCTGCCTGCAGCAACCATGAGGTTCTCAACGCCGCGCTCCAAGCTTCTCCGTTGCTGTGCTCTGCCTGTGAGTTTGTCCACTGCAGACGTGCTCCTCAATCACCTCATAGTAAGTGAGGGTGCCTTTCGCTTGTGCCACGGTTCCGATCAGGCGAAATTGGAGCCACGAAGGCAGTTGAACCAAAGCCTTCACACTTAGACACTACAGCCGAAGTTAACCAACCCGTTCCAGCCAGAGAGTTTTGCTGGCGATTTTGCTCAGTGCTGGCTAAATGGTGCTAGACATGGCATGTCATCCCATGCTTGGTTCCCAACTTCCGGTGAGGGCCCATCACCGGCGTGGTAAGAAAATGAAGATCGGTCGGTTTGAGCATGTCTAACAGCCGCAGCAGCCGCTTAGTGCTCGGTTGGATTGGAGGGCCCAAGGCGAAGATAGCCGGAGCCCTTTCAAGAATACAACGGGTTTCGGCGTGAGAAATGTCCAAACTATCAGGTGGACTCCGGGAGCTTTACTGCCGGAGTGTTGGCATCAGGGAGCCGGTGCGTTTCGAATCCTCGAAGATTCTCGAACACCCTCGGAAGGAAGGCACATAAATCGTGTTTCTCCCAACCTTGTGCTCACCAATACCTTTGCACATGCTCTGCCGTACGCATTTGATGTCCGTTGCTTGTTGATGACAAGCTCCGTGTTGTCGACAAGTCCTCAAAGTTTGAAGACATCAAGCGGCCAGCAAGTTGGGTTAGTTTTCCCATGCCTCTACCATATCTTGCTTCTCATCCAGTCTCTACTTTCTGCGCGATCCAGTACAGTGCGCGGTCTTTCCTTGAAGTTGGATACATGTTGTGATGCCACTTGTGTCTGGAGTTGGTGCTTGCGAAATGGAGCGTTTACATGGGGAATGGCTGGTTTTGATTGCTGTTCGCTGTGATGCCATTGATGTTTTTCTCGAGCGGCTGCTTGCAACATCGAGCGTCTGCATGGGGAATGGCTGGTTTCGACTTGCTCTTTGCTGCGATGCCACTGATGTGTTACCATTTCACTGCGTCTAGATGGTGTCTGACGAGCTTGTGGTGTATGTTTGGTGACTTTGTTGTAAGATACGACAGATGCAGCTGCAGTAGTGCAACAACAGAAACCAGCGTCACCTTCGTGATTCGCTACTAAAACGCGTCAATGCCGTATCAAAATGGCAGCAGTCTGTGCAAAGAACACTGGCGTCCGCGAGGTTTCGTTAGGTTTCGTTAAGTTGGCAACGACCAACAAAATCCAGCGTCACCTTCGGGATTAAGGTTGGTGTGATGTGTAATTCCGGCATTGAAGTGCTTCCCAACCCACGGTGCGCACGGCACGCGGCATTTCAGGTGCAAAAGGCGAACACCCCAAAAATGCGTGTGCCCTTGCGGAATGGCTATAGTTTAACTGTTGTTGGGCTGACATCACCCCGCTGGGGTGGCTTCACTCCCACGCCGTGTGCCGCAGGCTTGGGGCGACTTTACGCCAGTTGGGGCGGCTTAAACCTAGTGCTTGTAGCAATCCTGCTCTCACCCTGATGATCCCCGACACAGTTGTGCTTTGCTCGAAGTGGCGTGTTGCCAGTGCGATGCCTACCGGGCTGCGCGTTGTGTGACATGTCACATTGCCCACGAGGCATGGGACATGCTGCATTTGCAGTCTCGCCAACTCCCTGCACCTCAAGTGACCCTGCAAGCCGTTTTTACTACTGGCAGCATGTCATTGGAACCCACACATGCAAAGTTGCTCTCAGGTTGTTGTCGAAGGCAGGGGAGACTTCTGATCGCGGACTGGTCTCAGTGCTTGGTGGTTGTTGTGCAGTAGACTGATGCGTGGTATGTGCCTTTGTGAACGAGTTATTCGACAGGTTTTCGTAGGAGGACTTTATTGTCACGATGAAATTCGAAAGCCTTTGGCTTGCTGCACACACGTGTCGCCAAGCAGTTGTTGATGCCCATGGGTTGGCCACCTAGTCTTGCTGCTGTCCTTGCTGCCCATGTGATTCATCCAGCGGCGACGTCATACGAGTAGCATGCAAGCTTTGCTGCCGTCGTGATGCTTAGATTTTTTGATGGCCAGTACAGAGCTGATTGAGAAAGAGGTTAAAGCCGTGTGATTGGCAAAAATAAAAAGCGTGACAGGCCGCAGGTGGCATATCAACACCGTTGGTGATGGTGGTACTAGTACCCAGTTGAAGACCGATGTTGAGCTTGTTGGTGCTTCCACGACGTCCCATCACCGGACTATGGGGCCGAAAGAGCCGCAGCGGGGTTGATGCTTGCTTGACTACGGCTTGCTTTGCTCCATATGCTCGCAGTTCGCTGCCTGTCAGCAAACATACCGTTGGTTGGGTCGCTAGGTGGCCCACCCTGCAGATCACCATGCAGATATGTGCAGGTTTTCATTTCGGTCCTCGTCGCATGGTTTCTGCTCCGCTGGGCTGCATGCGGCTTTGTGTAACATGCATCTTGCCCTCTTGCCCGTGCCGAAGAGAGCGTTGCTGTGACTGGCTGTCCGGGCCCTTTTTCTGCTTAATAGTTAACTGGCACAGGCCGGACGGCAGGTGCGGTCTTGCTAGCTAGACTGTAGCATCTGGCTGCACCGTGTTTTGTTCCAACCTGATAGTATGCTCGCTTCCTGCGAAAAAGAGAGTGGGCCGAGTTGCGTGCAGGCTTTCTTCTCTCCTTGGTAGTTTGAGTGCTTGAAGATCTCGGCTCTGATCAAAGAAACACGGCGGCGGAATGGTGACTTCGGTGCGCTTCTTCGATGGCTGTTTGACATTGAAGAGAAGCGGTGAGCAACCTTTCATCCTTAGTGAAGTGTTTGCCGATTCTCGTGTTTGAGGCTCGCCTTCCTTGTTTCAGGGCTCAGAGGTTCCTGGCTTGTGAGTTGCTGGCTTGCGATGTTTGGACGACAAAGTTCTATAAGCACCACAACAGCGTGTTCGTCTCCCTTCGGGAAGTGGGCGGCGGCGTTTCAACAGCTGTTGCACTCAGGTTGTAAGCGCGGGTTTGATCTACGTTCTCGACGTCGGCGTGTTTCAATGGAATGGTGGCAAGCGGTTGATGAAGAATCCTGGTTGTGGGACCGTTGCCTTAGGGGCAACTGTCAGTCCCGCTTGGTTTCAGACGACGATAGACGACGCATGTGTTCAATGACTGTTGTATGCGATTCTTTAGGTGTCAAGCAAGTCCGCTCATGAGCTCTCGGCCACCGATTCCGCGCTGCAATCTTCTTCGGCGCTGGGGTTGGGGTCGCAGGGCTGAGTCGGACGTTGTTCTTCCTTATCTCGCTCAGGTCCAAGAGTACCTGTGGCAAGCTAGGTGGAGATCGTAGCTTTGTCGGCATGGTTGTGCTTGCTAGGTTGTTTCCACAAGGTTTCTTCTTTCCCACCCTGGCTCCTGCGTGCCCGGTGTGTGTGAGGAGAGACCTTTAGTTGGTTGTTCCGTGGCATGATTGCTTCCCTGTTGGTTGAGCACATGAGTTGTTGGGTGTTGCCTCAGGCTCCTTGCTGTGGGCTCCATTTTCGCACTCATGTTAGATGGTTGCCCTCCTTTTGAAATGAGGGCGTTCGCGTGGTGTTTGGGGGCTGCCGGCACCAGAACAAAGTTAGTTCCCCCCTTCATGGAGTGGGCGGCGGCGTTCCGAACGACCACCACCACAAGAGTCTCAGATGATTGCCGCTCCGCATCGCATTATCAAGAGAGCTGAGAAGGATCCTGGGTCGCTGGTGACGCGTCTCAAGGGCCTGATTGGCGCAGTTGAAGGTGGCCACTTTGGCACTCCCGCCACTCCAAAGCCTAGCGGAGCTAAGGGCTCTAAGGGCGAGGGTAAAGGTGTTGCTACCAAGGCTGAGGCTAAAGGCAAGGGTAGGTCTTCGGATGCTTTGCCTAAAGGTTCTAAAGGTTCTGGGGACCCGCTGGGTAAAGGAGGCAAAGGTCTTTCTAAGGGGAAGGCTAAAGAGTTCCCTCCATTTCAGGCTCCTGTCCCCGCCAAAGGCTCTGGGAAACAGCACGTTGTTCAGCTTGAAAACAAACCTAAAGGCCCAGCTCGCAAGGCTTCTGACAGTTCTGCTGCTGTTCAGATGTACTCTCCTGCTTGGCCTGCCAATGCCATTATTGCTGTTGACAAACTCACTAGCTTGCTTGAGAATGGTAAACCACCCGAACATGCCGCTGCTTGCCTTTGCGGTAGCGTTGCTCAGGCGGAGAACCTTCGTAGGCTTGCCAAACTTCAGCAGTGTTGCGATGGCAAGTTCGCGTTGGTCGTTGTTGCCAAGAAACAAACCAAACAACCTGACGATGCCAAAAAATGCTTTAATGCCCATGTGGGAGTCAGGGCAGTTAGTGCTTAGGGATGTTCGGCTTTTTCCGCCAGGTACTTTGCTCCCCGCTTGCGTCCCCACTCAAGCGGTCAAGACCACTAAAGTTGCTGCCAGTGACCAAGGGCTTGCCACTTTCAGAGCCTTGGTTCCTAAGAGCTTGGTGGCCAAGGACGATTGGGAAGGGATTAGAGGGAATCCTAGGCTAGCGCTTAAGGCTTGGGAGGGTCCTTGATTCATTCGACGTATGGTTGGAAAGTTCTTAAGTTCTTTCGGACAAGGGCAAGGACGGTTCTGAGGAGCTTGTTTTTGGAGGGCTTTTTGAGAGCCAAGGAAGCTTCAGCTGGGAGCATCAGTGCTAGGAGTGGCTTTTAGGAGGCGTCTTCTTGCATAAGCTCGTTGACCCTGGCACTGCTTCTGACAACGTTTGGTGGCTTCCTAGGACCGACAAGGAGTCTCTCGTCCAGTACTTTCTGCACGCTCAGAAGGAGTCTGGGGGAAAGCATCCTCTAGCTTACAGAAAGGGTGGAGGCAACTCCATCGGCTTGCGGCACCTCAACAAGCCTCAGCCTCGAGCTTGGAGACTCACGGGGGCTCCTAAGGGTTGGACGGAGGCCGATGTCATTAGTTGCCTGATGTTGCCTGACTGACATTGGCTGCACTGAAGTTTCCATTCTTGGGTTGCCGCGTCAGAAGCTTCCTTGGCTTGTCAAAGCCATTGGTCCTGATGGCAACATCGGCGTAATTCCCATTACGACTGAGGATGCTGCTTCTACCATGTTGCTTTCCCAAGTTGCGAGTGGTAGTGCTAGGACTATTAGCGAGGTCAAAAGGTAGAGGTGCTAGGAAGGTCGAAAAGCCTCAGAGGCCCTCTGCTGTTCAGAAAGAGGCCCCTTCAACGCCTACTAGAGCGTCTCGTAGCAAAAGTCCGTCGGGTGGGGTTGCTGCCACTCAGATGGAGGAATCCACTCAGGACCAAGAAATGCAGGAAGGTGAAGGCTCGGGAGATGCCCGTACTCGTGAGCGCAGCAGGACCCCCAAGAAGCCTAAGAACTCTTCCGACCTGTCCCCGACGGTAGATGCGGCTATCAGGCAATCGCTGCTGGGATGGCCCTTCGCGCCAAGAAACCGTGGGACTCTTTCAAGGATAATCTTATGGCTATGGGTAGGGCCTGTCGTCACGATGTCTACTCTCATTTGAAGGTTGAAGGGCCATAGCTCTGATTATGAACCTATGTTTTTTCCGGATGAGAGAACCACTGAGCTCCATGAAGATGGGCCTGTCCCCACCGATTGGTCTCAGTATTTGGAATGTACCTTGCGTGACAAACGATGGATTGACGGTATCAATATTGCTGCTGCGGCGAAGAAGGTATGGAGTGTCAATCATCGTTGCTTCGCTTGAAAGGAAATTTCCGCCGGTTAGGTTTGGCAAGTCCTCTAGAGACCCTATTGTCCTCATTCATACCAAGGAGCATTACGTTTTGGCTTCCCTGAACGAGGGCTCTGAGTGGCCTGAAGGGTGGGTCGGTGCCGAACAACACTCTGCCAGTAGCCAGGTTCCTAGAGCTGGAGGCGGTGAGCCAGTTGCGTCTTCCCAAAGTACACCCGAGTCCTCTGTTGGGTCTCCCTCCTTGTTTCAGGCGCCTAAATCCCCGGATTCGCCTAATTAAACTCAGGAAGCTGCCAGTTCTAGTTGGGAAGGGCGAGCTGAGTCCGCTCTGGCCTCTCCGGAGTGGCGCCCGCCGGGCACACCTAGGCGCGGATGCTACGCCCGAACCTCAGAGGTGGAGACCTGTCTCTATTCCGGATTCCACGTCCAGACTTTGGAGACCTGAACACACTCCGTGCTCGGTTGCTTCTGTTTTCAGTGCATTTAAACAGGTTTTCTCGCGCTCGCCGGGAGTTGACAAAGGGTTTAAGTCCCTTCTCGCTGTGCCGGAGGCCGCCAAGACTGAGGCCAAACGTTTCGTCGTGAACCAAGGGTAGGGGGACTACGAGTTCGACTCGTGCCCTTATCCTCGCCCGCGTAGAAGCGAAAGAACTCTAAACCTTGGGCCCCCAAAAAGAACCAACTTGAGCAGAGGTGGGTTTGTCCTATCTGTAACTTTGAGTTGGTCGTTCCGCCAGTCAAAAGAGCCAGGAAAAGACTCATTAGCAACAAAGGCAATCATGTGCAGCGTCACACTAAGGAGGAAAGAGCTATGATCCCGAGGCTTAGCCCCAAAGAGCCGATCGTGCCTGCTACTGCTGATTTGGCGCCCCAAGATAGGGGTTGGAAGTGTTTCCTCTGTGGTAAATTGTTGCCTCCTTTTGTGCACAATTTTTCCAGAGAGACGTCCATAAAAGCCCATTTCAGCGAATTCCACCCGGGTGTGTCTCCGATAGAGGCTTACCGCATGAAACAGCGAGGGGATGATGATCTCCGGGCTCGCATGTCTGACCGCGGGCATGCTGTTGGTGCCCACAAACGTAGGGAAAGAGAGGACGCCTTGGACAAGATTCAAGGTGTGGGAGGCCATTGTCTTCGATACATCACTTTTCGTAGGAACCCTAAGAAGGACAGGAGAGGCTCGTCTGCCAACATGATGCGTGTCTGCAAGCACTGCCGCGGCATAGGCACTCCTGCAACCTTTCGAGAGCGGTGCGCTGGTGAGAGGAAGTGGGCTCGTTGGTTACCTCACCTTGAGGCCCTTGTCGCGGAGAAGAGAGGCAACCTTGAGGCTTACGAAGACTTTGTGCCTGTGCAGGACCCTGAAAGAGCACGCCTGGTCGTTTTGGCGCCTGTCAGGTTCAGGTTCTGCCGGAAAAGGCGTCCTACTTCCCGCGACACCCGAGGACGCTCATGACTGATCGAGCTAAGGAGCTGGAGGAGGCTAAGTTCCCGCGTTTGGTTGCTGAGAACATAGAGCCGAATCCTGGCCCCTCTCTGCCTTGTGCGCCCGTGAGAGCCCTTCCGGAGGCCAACTTTGCTAAGGAACTTGCTGACGCCAAGTTCGCTAGGTTGTTGCAGGAGGGGATCGAGCCTCACCCTGGGCCTCGCCGGCGTCGTTTCGCCCCTGGCGCGTGCAGCGTGGTCTCGCTGAACTGCGGCGGTTGCATCGGAGCCTGGAGGTGGCTTAATGATGCTAAGGGAGCACCCGCTGAGGCCCCCGACGTTGTCCTCCTGCAAGAAACTTCCTTTAAGCTTTCGGAGCTGAGGGCTTTTGCGGGGGTTCTCAGAAATTTGGGTATGTGGTTACTCGCGTTCCTCCTGTTAAGGGCCCCAGGGATGGTTTGACTGGTGGTGTGACTTCGTTGGTTGGCACTGCCCTTCGTAGCCGCTCTGTTGCTAGCGTTGGTCACGAAGGGGGTCAAGCGGACTTCGTTCTTGTCAACGGCACGGTGATGGTTACCTTGTATGTGAGCCACCACTTTAAAGCTGATGATTTTTTGAGGGATGTAATTGACCAGGTTGAGGCGGAAGGTGCGTTTTCGTGTTCTTTGGCTGGGGATTGGAATTCTACTAGCGCCGAGAACTGGTTTACGCGGGTTTTGGAGTCCTCTTTCAGCTAAGATGCTGATTGAAATGTTGCTCATCATCGTTACTCAGTTCCTTGGGAACGATGTTGCTCATCAGTTGCGTGCGGTGCTTAAGCGACCTGGTTTAGCCAAGGCTCGCCGTGCCAAACGTAAGTATCGCAAGCCCATGGGTGCTCAGGGTACTTCTGCTACTGCTGATGCTTCTGTTGCTCCTTCTGTGCAGCCCGTTACTTCGCCTCGCAGGATCACTTTGGAGGACCCCGCCGTTGTTTCTGCCAAGCCTCTGCCTATCCCGAAGCCTTGGATATTGCGCAAGCAGGATTGGCCTGACTCCAAGTTTCTTGCCCTCCCACGTCTGGTTGATTTGTTTGAGGACGATGCTTCCTTTATCAGCCCTTCTGTATTGCTGTTGAATGACGTAAAGGACTGGCATTTGTTGCACACCATGTTACATGGGAGCCGCGCGGTGCCCGTAACCATCGTCATACATTCGGATATTGAGCTGCATCATCCTCTTGCTCACGATGCGAATGCGCTTGAGGTTGCTACCCGTGTTCAGGTACCATTTGCACAGGGCAACGCAGTTCAACTGCGCCCGTGCACCGTTGTTCGTATGTCCAGTGCCGCACCCGCTATCAAGTGGAAGCCGCTGGCTAAGGCAGTATCCTCTAAGGAGAAAGCCGCTGACTCCGTTGTGCTGAAATGCAAGGCCGATCGCCGATTCTGTGAATCCGACTCCTGGCCCAAGGTCTCTGATAAGCCTGGTGCTGCTGCCCGCTTTTGGGCCTCGGGTGCAGGGGTTAAGCAGGCTGATGTTATTGATACCTGGAACTGGCAGTTGCGTGCTGGCGAACAAGGCGGCCGCCCTGCAGTTCAGGGTCTGATGCGAGTCACTCGCTCCGTTGCTTCGTTGCTGCTTTCCAAAAGCGGCCATGCTCACCAGGGTCATCGTTTCTTTGTTGAGCCCATCAACTGGGAAACCGCTGATTGGATTTCGGGGGACACGCATGGTATTGACTGGGTTCCTCGATTGAAGGACGAAGTCTGGCTCGACTATGTTTCTCGGGTCGTATCCTCTTCGGGGGACTTGGGCATCGCTTGCGGGGCCTCGCAACTTGGGTTACGCAAGCCTGGCTTCATCACGCCTGTCATTCGCACCTTTCGCCTTAAGGGTGTTCCGTTGACGTGGGCCGCCCCCGAGGTTTCGGCTCATATTGTCAATTGCGGATTTGAATCTTCTGAGGTCCTTAGTCGCTCGCGAAGCGGACGCTCTGCATCTTGGACTTTCAGGGCTATCCTTTCCGATGACTTCGGTGAGGGCCTTGAGACGGTCATTGATGATCGTATCTGTCGCATTTCCATTGTCACGCGCACCGATTCGCGGGTCTCAACTCGCATTGAGTGCGCGGATTCCTTTTCCATCCCGAGACCGGAGCCAAAGCGCTTTGCCGAGCCTTCTAGGCCCCCCAAGCGTAAGGCTCCCACTGTTACGCGTCATGCTGTCACTCCCGCTGTTGAGGTTGATGTTGACGCCGAGGGCGATGATCCCTCATCGGCCATTGTGGACTCCACTGTCACCGTAGCTCCTTCGTCCGTTGATCAGGCTGGTGGTGGTAACCCGCTTCCTACTTTGTCTGTGCCGGCTGGTATGTCTCGTGATAGCAATGGGGGCGGAGGGGATTGTTTGTTCCTCGCTGCATCCCAATCTTGCGCTAACCGTTTGTCCGAGCGGGTCTCCGGATTTCAGCTTCGTTTGGGTACTGTCGCTCACATGCGGCTGCTGTCTGATAAGTTCGAGGAACTGTGGGACGGCAATTGTCCTGAGGTTGACCCCGCGCCTATGCCGGGTCGTGACTTTGGTGCTTACCTTGATCGTGTCGCCTTGCGTCACACATGGGCTGGTGGCCTGGAGGTCACGGCTCTTGCTGAGTATCTTGATGCGGCCATTCTCGTTGTTGGACCGCATCAGCCTCCCATGATCTATAATATCTCTTCTGCTAGTCGGGTTTTGGCGCTTTGGTTCCAGGATCAGCATTACGAGTGCTTGAGCGGGCCCCTGCCCGAACGCTTGATTTCGGAAGCCGTTGAGGGCACCGCTATTGGCATGCGCGGCGGTTCCTATCCATGAAGGGCTCTTCTTCTAAGCGTGTTAGCTGCGGTTCTATCACGTTTGCCAATGTTGATGGTATCCGCGGCTCGGGTCGCTGGGCGGCTCTTCAATCTTTAAACTCTTGCATGCTTAACGTGAGTGAGTCTCACGCGGACTCCTTGTTACAAGATGCTTGGGGCCCTTCCAGCAATGGCTGGTTCCATTTGTGGGTGCTCCTTCTGCCTCCCACGACAAGCGCGGGGTGTCTCAACACGCCTCCTGCTCTGCCTTTTGGGCCGCGCGGCGGGTTGTCTGGACTCCTGCGGACTTGTGTCATCGCTTTTATTTGGATGCCAAGCTCACCGCTTCCTTTATTTGGATTGGGGATGGTCGGCGTGCACTCCTGGTGTATTGCCTTTATGGCCCCGCGGGGGCGCGCTGGGATTCTTCGCTTATGTCTTATTTGAACGAAATGCTTGAGGCTGTAGCTTCTGATGCTGCCGCACGCGGTGTTCCTGCCATTATTGGTGGGGATTTCAATGCTCAGCCTCACGAATCGTCTATGGTTCAGCGGCTTTTGCAACTGGGTTGGCGCGACGGCTTAGACTGGGCCGCTTCTTCTGACTCTGGTGGCACTTCCACTCGCGGGGCTTCGGCCCGTATCGACTTCGTCCTTGTTAACGCTGCTGCTGCCAAGCTTGTGCGGGGTTACTCTCGTGGCGATCCTGGCCTTTTCCCCGGGCATCGGCCCATATCGCTTACAGTTGAATTTCAATCCTCTGCACAGCGGGTTTTGCGTTCGCCCCCGCTGTTTGAAGACCCTCGCTTGCCTTATGGTGTCCCGGCAGATTCTGTCGTTGACCTTCCGGATTGTTCGGTTTCTCGTCGGCTTGTTTCTTCGATGTCTGTTGAAGCGGCCGCTCGTGAATGGAGTCGGCTCGCGGAGTCCTGCCTTCAAGCTTGCAGGGGTGATACTCCCTTTGGTTCTGGCCGCGGCCGTGTTGAGCTTCGTGAGACGTTTCTGTCCCCGTCCTGCCACAACGATGCCGCTATCTCGGATTCCTGTGCAGCCATGTTGCGCGTCCTTCGCCGCTGCCGTGAGCTGCTTCGTGTTACTGTGCCGGTGGAGCGTTTACATGCCACTTGGTCTGGCATTGCTCGGGGTACATTTCAACTTCCCCCTCGTTTGCGTCGGCTTGTATGCCTCGCTGCCTCTGTGCCCTTTTCTCGTCCTGCTGTGCGTACCTTGCTGGAGCTGTTCTCGCACGAGCTTGAAACTACTCTTGCGCATGAACGCGCTGTGCGGTTGCAGCTTTGGGCTCGCCGTATGCGTGCTAGCGTTGGTTCGTGCCATGGCTGGCTTAAAAGGCGTCCTGCGTCACAGGGTTCGGTGCTAGGTGATGCCGCTCGTCTTGTCGCCCCCACTGCCAACTTCTCTGAGCAACTTGAGGCCATGCTACTGGCGTGGACCCCGGTGTTTAATAAGTTTGCTGACGGCGAGCCTGACGCTGAAGCTTTCTTTGCTCAGTTCGGCTCGGTCATGACTTCTTCTCCAATGCCGCACACTGTCCTAACTGGCTCTCGCCTCCGTGAGGCTGTTAGGTCCTGTGCGTTGACCGCTCCTGGCCTTGATGGTTGGTCCTTTGCGGCCCTTCAGGCTGTTGCGACGTGTTGCCCTGCTCTCTTTGACGAGCTTGCCTTGCTGTTGCAACTGGTTGAAGATACCGGCTGCTGGCCTTCCTCCATTACGTGCGCTGCCGTTGCATTGATACCTAAAGACTCGTCCATTTCTGAGCCTGGTCCGTCTGACTTACGTCCCTTGAGCATTCTCAGTTGCCTTTATCGCCTGTGGGCCAAGGCTCGGTTGTCCGATATCGTTCCTTGGCAAGATCGCTGGTTGGCGGATGGTGCTTTCGGTTTTCGTCCTGGGCATTCCGCTGAGGGCTTGTTCTTTGCTACTGCTCTTGACCTCGAGGCTGCTGAAGCCGAGGGGCATCCTGCGCTGGCATTTCCTTCGACCTTAAGAAGGCATTCGATGCCCTTCCTCCTTGTCTGTTGATTCAGATTCTTCGGCGGCGCGGTTGTGCTGAGTGCATCTTGCGCCCGCTGGCTGGCTTTTATCGTCACCTTCGCCGTCGCTTCCGGTTGAACGGGGTGCTTGGTCGTGAATTTTGCAGCTCGTCTGGCATCCCTCAGGGTTGTCCTATCAGCCCTTTCTGTCTCAATGCAATCTTGGGCGTTTGGCTGGAGCATGTTGGCAACACGGTTCCGGCTGCCGTTCCGCGCTCTTTTGCTGATGACTTGTCGGTGGTCGCCTCTGCCCCTGCCGAGGCCACGGTCCTTCGCACTTTGAGGCAAGTGCACACTCAGTCCCTTGCCTTTGTTGATGCCATTGGTGGGGCTTTCTGTCCTCGCAAATCCCACACCTTTGGGGACTCGTTTGTCGCTGGTATGTTCCCCGGTCTTGGGTCTCATTCCCTTGACTTGCGTTTGGTTGGCGGCAGTGTTGTTGCTGCCGAGGCTTCCTTGGAGCCTTCTGCCTTGGATGAGTCTCGCCACTCTAAGTGGTGCGGCACGCTCGCACGCATTCGCTTGCTCCCTGTTTCGTGGCAGCGCCGTTGTGGCATAATTCAGTCCACCGTCACTCAGGCGGTCTGGGGGCATGGCACGCATCCTGGCTACTGGTCTAAGGATTCCCTGCGTGCTCTCCGAACCGTTGTGTTGACTTGCCTTTGGCAGAAGGAACATTGGCTCGCCTCTGTCGGTGTGGTGCTTACTGTTCTTGCTTCACCTGCCATTGATCCTGCCTTTGCTTTCCCTTACCAAACTCTTTGCACCCTTGGTCGTATCGTCTCTGCCCCTAGAGTACGGGACTTGGTGCGTGGCTTGCTGTTGCGCGACTCCGTCACACACGGTCCTGTCGCTCGGCTTAAGCGCATTCTGCAAGATTTTCCTTGCTTTTCCTCTGCAGTTCGGGGTTGCCTCGATGACCCTGCCTCTGTTGGCCCGAAGTGGCGACATAATCTTCGTGAAACTTGGCGTTTGCTTCGTTGGCGTGAGGTCGCTCGCGACCGTGCTGACTTTGCCGGAATCCAGGTTGGCATTGACCGTGATGCCTCCCTTCATCTGCTGCGTGCGCTCATGCGCGAAGCGGATGCTCTCCAAAGCTCCATTGACTCCGATCAGGTGCAGCCTCCCGGCTCACCTCTTGAGGACCCTCGTGCCAAGCTTGGTGTTCTTCGTCGCCTGCTTTCCGGTGGGCTTCAGACTCGTGACCGCGACTCTCGTCATCGCAACCGCGGCCGCACCCGCTGTGCTTGTGGTCGTGACTACGAAACAGTTGCGCACCTTTCCTGGGACTGTCCATTGTATGATGAGGCCCGTGCTGACCTTAACGTCCTTCGTGGGCGTTTGCCGCAGCCTGAACCTCCTTGCTTCACTTATGCTGCTCCTGTCCCTATCGGGTGGCATGCATCCTCCTGTCTCGTTGCTGATATGCAACGTCGTCTGGTGTGTGTTTGGCAAACTTACATCGGTCGTTGGCATGAAGGTGCCGCCTTAACTCGGTATCGCCTTACCTTCAAGCAACCGCCCCCTGCTTGGTACCGTGCGCCTCCTCGGCAAATGAACTGCAACGGCCATGTCCTTCGTGCTTGCCCTCGCTCCGAGGGAGTTTTCTGTGTTAAGTGCGGTCGCACTCAGAAGCAATGGAAGCAGCGATGGAAGATTACACGCCTTCCTTGTCGTCTTCGGAATACGCCCGAGAGTCAATGGCTTTCCGAGCCTAACTTTCACCACAATGCGAACCGCGTTCGTCAGAACGCTGCTGCTGTCGCTGCCTTGAACCATGGCGGCCACGTCCTTCTGTGGAATGGCCGTCTTGGTAAGTGCTTTGGCGAGCCGGCCGAAGGCCTTCTTTATTGCACTGCTTGCTGCAAAACCTGGCGCTGGGCTGAGCGCCATAAGAACTTCGCTAACACTGTTTGCGGCCCTCCGGGGCTTCTTCCTTTCGTGGTGGAGCAGACCGCAGTCTGCCCTGCAGGTGTGGAATTACTTTTGGAGTCCTCTGGGTTTCAGCTTCAGATGGGAAGGTAGAAGAGTCATCGACTATGCTTTTGTTAATGTTGAGCTCACTGACCTTGCTTGTCTGCAAACTAGGTGGTCTGATCACAAGCTTTTGCCTTCCAGCTTCCGCTGGCCACTGTCGATAGGGCTCGTTTGGTGGAGTTGGTGCCTCATCCTAAGTACTGTCCTTCGGACGCAGCTCATGAGGAAGACTTCTGCTCCCTTGTTGCTGAACAGTGGAGGAGTTCCATTGATGCCGCAAGCATCGCTCGCGCCTGGGAAGGAATTAGGGCCTTGAGAGGCGACTCTTTTCAGAAGGCTGATGACGAGCTTTGGGATGAACTTGAGGACAGCTTGGAGCGTCTTCTTTGGCGCGCCGCCTGTCTTGGTAAGCAGCAGGGCATGTCCTTTCAAGGTCTTAAAGGCTCTTTTGCTAGGACCAAGGGTTTGCCGATTAGGTGGAGGAAGCGTACCCATCACGCTAACTGCTCTTATCGGGATAACGAGGCTAATAAAGTTAGGGTCATGAGGAACCTTCACGCTCGTTTAGCTGGAAAGGAAAGGCTGTCTCGTACGTGTTCGCGTCGTGAGTGGCGCAACCTTGATGCTAAGATTCGTCGGTGCAGTGAGTGGCATCCGGGACTCACGTCTGATGCTTTGTACCAGCGTATTTTGCAAGAAGAGGCTCGCGTTAAGAGAAGTCGTCTGTCTGCCTGGAAGAACAGGCTTCGCGAGGACAGGGAAGCTTTTAAGTGGCTTAAAGGGCGAAGGGCTCCGGTCACTCACTCTGTGATTGATGATGAGGCGGGACAGGCTCAGGTCCCAAGCATGGGCCCTGACCAAGCCCTTCAGAAAATCACCAGTTTTTGGCGCAGGATTTGGGATCGCTCTGCTGAAGGGGAAACCCCCGTTGAGGAGTATCTTCGCGAGCACGGGCCTCCACGTGAGGAGGCGGTTTGGAGTTCCGTTAAGGCTAATGAGCTGGCTGCGGCTGTTAAGAGGCAGCGCAACAAGTCAGGTGGGCTTGATGGATGGTTTTCAGGCGAGTTGCTTTCTTTTCCCCTTGAGCTTTGGGTTCTCTTGGAGTGTAACTATGAGACCATGAAGAAGGGCGGGAGTTTTCTTAGGAAGTGGGCTCTCATGAGGCACTGCCATATCCCTAAGGACTCTGAAGGAGGCCAGTCTCTGAAGGCTTCCAAGCTGAGGCCTATCAGCGTGGCTTCCCTTTGGCTTCGGGCTTGGGGCAGCGCGCGTATCAAGAGTCAGGACGCTAGGCAGTGGATCGAAGGAGTCTTGCCTCCGTACTTGGTCGGAGGCCGAAAAGGGCAAGACATCCTGGCTGCTGTGCTTTCTTTGGAGCACAGAGCTTCTGAAGGAGCTTACAGTACCTTGGCACCAAGGATTACAGCAAAGCTTTTGATCATCTGCGCCCTTCGCGGGCCGCAGCCATCATGGAGCACGCAGGCCTCCCTAAAAACATAGTGGCGAGTCTCAAGCTTCTTTGGACGGAGCAGCAGAGGGTCATTTCTTGGGAAGGTCCTTGCTCTGATACTCTTCAGCGGGCTGGTTCTTTTTTGCCTCAGGGGGATGCTTTTTCGGTTCTGGCTCCTGGCTCTCAGGCTCCCCGCCCTTAAGCTTCAGCAGGAGCATCCAGGGCTTTCGCAGCTCATTTACGTCGACGATGGATCTTGGGCTGCGAGAAACCCTTCGGAGTGTGAAGCTGTGTGGAACTTCTGGAAGCGGGAGTCAATCAAGCTAGGTTTTAAAGAGAACATTGCCAAGGCACAGTTTTATCATGCGACCGGCGCTGGTCGCAGGAGGCTGCGCATCACCTCCTGCGAGCCTCAGGTGTCTCACGAGTTCACTGTACTCGGTGTCACGCTAAGGGGCAAGCCCGGCTGCAAGATGAGTGCTAAGGAGAAGAAGCGCATTGATGCAGCCCACGTTGTGGCTGCTAGGAGCAAGGCGCTTCCGCTTAAGCTGAGGAGCTGAGGAGTAAAGCTTTCTTGATCTCTTGTACGTCTGCCGCTGTCGCGTCATGGGGTTGGCTTTTGTCGTCTCCTCCGAAGACTCACACTCGTAAGCTTGAAGCTGCGTGGCGGTCTCTGGGCGTCGACCTTCGTCAAGCGTCTGTCCCTCTCCTGAAGGTCTTGTCGGGTCACGGTTTTGACTTGTCTTTCATGCGGCTTTTGCGGCGTTTTGGCGTGGTGTCCACAACGGCACTTTGTCTTTGCAACGGTGGGAGTGGGATGTCAGTCTGGCGGTCGCTCGTCTTCGCACCTTCATGTCTGACCTTGGTTTTTCTGTTGTCAGGCCTTTTGTTTGGTCGGGTAGAGGTGACGTGTCTTTTGAAGGCAACCTTCAAGGCAGGCTTCGGTCTGCCAAACACGTTATCCACGAGGCTTGGAGGCGCAAGATGTTAGAGCAGCACTCTGGCTCTTCCAGAAAGGACTCTGTTTTCATTAACCATGATGAGAGGTGTCTTAAGAAAGCTAGGGCTTTTGCTGCTGAGGACAGGCATATGCTTGCTATATTGTCTGGTGCATACGTTTCGCACGCTCGTTTTTCTCGGATGCTCCGTGCTGGAACAACGGCGTGCCCTTATTGCATCGACATTTGCGCTCCGGCTCTGCCCCCGCCCCTACCAAAGCCGTGGACTCCAGCGCTCGGGACTTCAGCCGCTGACCGAAGCTCAGCGCGTGTTAGGATGGCCAGCCGGAGGAGAGCACGAAGCTCACGACCGCAGAGTGCTCGTTTTCCTCAGCGAACTTCGCTGCTGCGACTTAAGGCTTCGCTATGACAGATAGTGCCGTTCGGCCTTCCTGTCTTGGCCTTCAGCTAGGTTTTCGCTCCTCTGATGCTCTTGATGCTCTGAGGGTGGCTCCTTCGGGGGCCTCTGCGGGCTAGGGTCTCGTCCTGCTAAGGTTCTCCTTAGGCCTGGGGCCTCAGCTAAGGAAACGCTTTTCTTTTGCCGTCTTGTCCCCCCTTCATGGAGTGGGCGGCGGCGTTTCGAAGGCAACCGTCAGTCCCGCCTGGTTTCAGACGACGCAAGTTTTTAGTGATCGCTGCTTGTGGTGCGATGCTTTAGGCACCTGGCATCACATTTGTTGGGAGTGCCAAGCAAGTCCGTTTGTGGGCTCTCGGCCACCGATACCGCGCTGCAATATCCTTCGGCGCTGGGGTTGGGGTCGCAGGGCTGAGTCGGATGTTGTTCTCCCCTACCTTGCTCAGGTCCAAGAGTGCCTGTGGCAAGCTAGGTGGAGGTCGTAGCTTTGTCGGCATGGTTGTGCTTGCTAGGTTGTTTTCACAAGGTTTCTTCTTTTGATGGTTGTCCCTTGGCGTTTTCGCTTCTCGTTGGTTGAGCACATGAGTTGTCAAGTGTTGCTTCAAGCCTTTGTGCTATAGGCTTCGCTTCTGCACTCATGTCATATGGTTGCCCTCCTCCTTTTGCAATGAGGGGGTTCGCATGGTGTCCTGTCCATTTGGGGGCTGCCGGCACCAAAACAAAGCTAGTTAGCTAGCGCTCAGGTTGTTAGTGGTGTCCTGTCCATTTGGGGGCTGCCGGCACCAGAACAAAGTTAGTTAGTTAGCGCTCAGGTTGTTACAGCGGTCTTCTGTCAGCGTGACCCTCAGATGGTGATGTTGCTGTTGTTGCCGCTGCAGAATCGGTAAGTGCTTTTGCGAGTTGCTGGGCTGAGGTCAGCAATCGAATCCGCCCAAAATGATCAAGCATCTCTGGTTCAAAACATCTTGGAAGAGAAAGAGGCGGGGTGATGCCCGGCAGGGTGCATCGAGCTGATGCGAAGCGCTGGCATTGCGCACGAGTATCTGTGCTGTTATCGCTGCTAGGAGCATCGTGAGAAGCTCCTGGACCTCTTCGTTCAAGTCGGAGATGAGCAAGACACGATAACTTTCGAAATGCTACAAGCTCAGCATTTGCCGGTGACATGCCAGAGATTTTTTTCAGTGTTCGAACTTACAGTAGTCCCAGCCATGCTGAAGAAGGCAGGGTTTCGTGCCGGAGCATCACTGACAACTGATAGCATCGGATGCCACTCAAGATTCATAATCTACCCACATAAACCACCATATTCCAGCAGACATCACCGAAGGGTCAGTTTGCTATCGCTTGGAGCGGCGCGGATCCTGAGTCTGGGCAAGCCGAATCGGTGCTGTGGGTTGCAGTCGCAAAAAAAGACCCCGATTGCACAGATGTGCCCGGCTTTCGAGCATGCGCAGTGCAGTTGGCAATGTGTATAATCTGTCGCTGGCAACACTTCTTCGGACGCCAGCCGATGTTAGGACGGGTGCAATGCGTCCAACGTGTTTGGGGGGACACAATTGATCGTGTTCTGGTCGGAGAGCTGTGCGGGAGTGCTGGTTGACTCAGGTTTCAGGAGAAGATCAATGATCCGGCCGTTCGCAACTATTTTACATCCATAGGCCTTGTGGACATTCGATCACTCTGCAGCTGTTGACCATCGTCGTCATCATCGCATTAGTAGTACAAGCATCATCATCGTAATCATCCTATTCAACAACAACAGGCCTGGATGTATGGGATGCATGGAGCTTTTTCAAGCTCCTTGATTTGGACGAAGGCTCGGTCTGTTTTGACTCTTCTGCTTTTTGCGAGACCTAAACGAGTCCACACCTCCTTGCCTTCTGTTGTCTCATCCGTGCGAGCCAGTGAGTGTGCAGGTGGTTCCGTCGAGGCAGATGAATTTCTGATGGGGTGTCTGCGACTTCGAGGACAAGCACGGGCTGTCGATGCTTCTCGGTTGGCTCCTGTTTGCCGGATCTGTTGGGGACGGCCACGGTCCGAGCACCAAGGTGGGCAAAATCATCCATGACCAGACGTGGTTGATTCGATGCTTGGCGTGAAATGTGAATGGCTTGTTTGTGGCGACGCCCATGCATGCATGGATCACCGACCGTTGCAGACGTTGTTGGTTCCCATTCGTAAAGTATTGCGCACTTCGGTTTGTCACGGATGCCAGGAAATCAAAGCCACTTTCAGGGCTACGTGGAGGTGCAGCTCCGGCAGATGAGACTGAGCTCAACTGGGTATGTTGTGAGGGTCATTGATGAGATGTGCCTGTGCATGCTTTCAGTGTCTTTTGTGACAATTGCAGCTTGCTATAGCTTGCTTCTTGTTGCATTGAACGTTGAATTCCAAGCTGGTTTCTTTGCAATTTGGAGCTGAGGAACCAGTTGCTTAGTCGTCTCACTGGCGTGCGACTGAAGTCAGTGCATCTGCTTCAAACGTCGCAGCCGTGAAACACGGCAAACAAGTTAAAGCACTTTTCCAGCCAAGCTGGTAGATTTAAGTTTAGCATGCAGATATTTGCTGGTGCAGCATGCGAGGTTGACTCTTGAAGTAGATCAGATTGAAGGCAATGCCTTGCCTATCACCCTACTGGTTTGCATAGTCAGAAATTTCAATATGGGATCGAGGAATGCGATGTTGCCATGTCACACCAGTTCTGTAACAATTGGGAATGATATTGGTAGGATGTAAGACGGGAGTGCTTCACTATAGCAGTATCTGACGAGGGCTAGGCACTAACGCTTATCTGGCACGTAAGCTTTCATCGAATTGAGGTTTTCTGATCAGGGCAGTTAGAAGTTTTACCCGTGGTGTGGGAGATGTTTTCCTTCGCCATTTAAAAGTCAAGATCAAGCAACCGCTCGAACCAAGTCCTCACTGACATACGAAAGTAGAGGGCTCCGATGTTTCGAAGAGTATGTAGACATTGCAGACGAATCCTTGCCACAGCACTAGAGTCACCAGAGCTATCTCGTACACCGCCACCGCAGTTGTTGAGCACCCCGCCAGATCGAACGAAGTTCTCCAACTGAGCACGAAGTCTTTGAATAACGACAGCTCGAATCAGATCGAACAGTCGATTGATGATTTGAGATGTCGCACATGGAAGTCTTGAGAGTCTCTCTTTCCGTGCTGCTGTTTTCCAACTTCCATGATCGAGGACTTCTTCCGTTCGTTAAGAAGTGTTAGGTCAAGGCCACGCGGAGAAGGACCCGACACTCCACTGCTGGCAGTGTTGTGCCTGTGCTGAGAAGCACCGCCGTTCCCGGCAACGGGGCCGTAGAATGTTAACAGCATCCGCGGAGTGGCGCGATGTCGGCCTGACGAAGTCAGGCAGACAGACGCAGCTGCGAAGGCGAGGACGAAAAGGTTCAAGCTGAACTGAGCAAATCCAAGTCTGTCACTAACGAGCAGATGAACTGTCAGTCTATGCAGGACCGAGTTTATGCTGTTTCGCGACTTGACGCAGGAAGCGCTTGTCGACATGAAGAAGGTGCTAGCAACTGGATGGCACCATGCCGTTGTGAGGTTGCGCAGGCCGCATTTCGCTGTTAACATGGAGTTGGCTTTGAGCTACATCGCAGGCTTGCCTTGTGGACAGCCCCCGCAAGGCTTCTTGCATCTTCCTACAATTGTGTGCTGGCTGCCATGCTGTTGAGCCTGTTGAGCGCTGAGACAGCGACAGTTGGACAGCTCGTCCGGTGTTCTTCCGGCTATTCCGTGGTTCGACTTACGAGAGAGCAGGAAGTGTTGGGACCAACTGCAGTGCCAACTGCTCCTATCTTCCTCACTGTGTGCTGCTGCGTCTGTGTTACTCCGGTCCACGGCTCGTCAAAAATTAGGTGTCAGGAACTTCTATCTTCTGCCGCTGTGGACAGTGTGGGTGTGAGCGCAGGTGTGTGAGTGACTGAGTGAGTGACTGAGTGAGTGACCCAGATGGGACAGCTGGAGCAGGCAGCAGACGACAGTCTTTTTGGTCTCAGCTGTCCAGCGTTCCGAACGGGATATGGAAAGCCTGCCCGGAAGCGCATGCTCTATCTCTGTGAGATCTCAGGAAATTTCACGTACGGCTACTTCTAGGTAAGACTCAAGTAGTCGGAGGAAGATTGCACGATTTTTGTGCGCGTCTTTGTCTGTTTATGTGCGTGGTCAGCCTGTGGCACTTCGGGTAGATTCCAGAGCACGCTATGGCTTAAGTCACCTTCGCCGCTTGCACGCTAGGCTTTCATGTGGACGCTTGCCGCAGCCAAGGGCCCCGCTTGGTACAATGCCGTTCTGGGACGAAATCCTTTGACGAAGGACAGGTAGGGCGACTTGCCTAGGACCAGCAACGCCCAGCGCACGACCAGTGTATTTCGCGACCCAAGTTGTGTCATGCTAGCATTGTGCTGACTGCCGTGAGTAAACAGGAGTGCAGAGTCCAGATGACTGTCGTGAGTAAATAGGAGTGTAAAGTTCAGAAACCCGAGGACGAGAGTCCCTTAAGTCCCAGGAGCCGTTGGTCACGCTTCCAGATTCGATGCGAGAGGAGGCCCGAACAGATCGGGTTTGCATTATCTTGGTTTAGTTCGGTCAGGTCATAGCCTTATGTTAAAGCAAAACGAACGAAAATGTGTTTTGGCCAACCTAGTAGCTCATGGTAGCAACATGCAGCCAGAAGCTCTTCTCTTGCAGAGCATGAGGGCAGCATCCGTCAAAACGCCAGATGGTTGCCATTGCAGGTAATGTACCACCTGAACAATACGGCCGCAGGCTCGGAAAATTGCACGTGTCAGCGGCCTTGAGTTCGTTTTGAGGCCGGATGTGGGTTGCTGTTGTCCCAATGGGCTCAGGTCCTGCCAACTCGTTTCCAGCAACTGGAGCAGTTCCTTGCTTCCTCGAAGGGGCCCTACTTCTGTGGAGACCGGACACTGCGCTTGCATTTCAAAACTTGTTCTTCGACAGTGGTCTGACGCCAGAAGCCTAGAAGCCAGCTTTCGCCCCCGAAGGATGACAGTCTGTGACCTGAGTCTGCACCTCGCTGGAAACATGAGTGAGAGGCTCTGTCTTAGGTCCTAGGCTGAATGCGGCTCTCTGACGTCGTGGGACAGCATGACAAACCATCGGATTGCCGAAGCATGCCCAAGTCGTTGCGTTGCACAGACGATGTAAGCATGCAGCGAAACCAGAAGGCGTTTCATTTCTGCCACGTTCAGGTATGTCTATGCCTCGGGAATCCTCGACGGAACTTTCGCAGCGGGCGTTCAGCCTAATGTTATGGACAACTGCCCAGGCTTGAGCACGACCAGTTTTGAGAGTTTGCCACAAACTTGTATTTCGCAGGCTTGAAAGCTTTGGTGGAGCGAGTGGGGAACCACCCGCGTGTACCTGTGCCATGTTTTGATGTGTAGCTTAGGGGCAGCCCTCGGCCCACAGCTTTCCTTCGGATTGAGTGACCTATGCACGAGGGCTGCAGTTCTGGCTCGAGCGAGCGGCGAAACGAGTACGGCGCACAGAAGCACAGCACTGGCAGCCATGGTTGGAGACCAGTGTGTGTTGACGCAACATAAGTTTGCAGTTACAGGCGCGGGGCAAAACCTTGAATTTTACTCTCCAACGGTGTTTTCCGGTGACAATGCGACGTTAGATGTGACTGATCTTGTTATGCCCACAACTGATAGGTATTGTGAGAGCTGTCGTCCAAAGCTAGGAATGACCAGCAGGTGCGCTGCTACTTGGCGTCACAGTGCTCCTCGATGCGGCCCGAAGGCTTCGCTCCAGGAGACTGGAAGCGTAGCCAAGATCTGACAAGACAAAGAGAGCGAACAAAGAGAGCGAGCCCGGATGTGTTATCCATGATTTTCTCAGAGCTTGTCGATGCCTTGCAAGGAGAAAGCCGGGTGAATTAATCCCTTGTTTGCCAGGCCTGGCTTGCAGCTTGTGAACAGCATGTGTTACGAAGGATCCTACTCAGTCCCACTCCAGTCGTGACGAAAGAACTTCTATACAACCAGAGATGCAGATGAGATGACTTGTCAACTTTGCAGCAGGTGGGTGGCCAATTATGGGGCACTTCTTTACGCTCATGCGAAGCTTGGCAGATTGAGTGTCTTTCTCCAGCTTGCCTGGAAATTAACGGAACTCCTGCGCAAGTCATCAGTCCTTGGACTGTGGCAGAGGATACTGCCGACAGAATAGCAATTTGGCCATGGGACGCTGGGCAGTGGATGTGGCAAAACGTCAAGGCAAGTACGACAACATGTGCAAGATGCAGTAGTTATGGTGTCTTAACAGCAGAAGGCCAGTAAATCCAGAGAGGCTTCGGGATCTACTTGGCCTCACTCGCGGGCCACGATATAGCACCTTGTCAGGCACTAGTGTAATTTGACACCAGGCGCCCAATCCTTAAGGAGCTGCCTTCAGTCTTGTCATACGTGCGGGTTTTAACAAGAGACGGTTCGTGTAGTTGTCGATTAGGTACTTCCGAGCTACTAGCCGTAGGTTTTCGATAAACACTGCAAGATGTAGCAGATCGAGTTAGACTGAAGCATTTGCAAGGTCTGGGTGAATGATGCCGATTTGGCAGAGGAGATCATGCAAGGAGACCCACACAGGCAGATCTGCCATGGCTCTGACTCGATTAATTCGGATCTTTGCCCATTGGAAGGTACACGAAAGATTTCTCGAAGCTTCCACTAGGAGGTGACCTCCTCGGTATCTCCTTCGGAGCCACCTGGCTGCACGGTTTGGCAAAGAAAGGTCCCGTGCCTCAAACATTTCGGATCTTCAAGCATGCGTAAGGATGGCTTGTTCTTCGCACCGACGGATGATCTGAAGTGGGAGATCCCGCATAGGATCCTGAAGAACCCCTTCTCAGTGCGAGGCCGGTCGGGCCCGGGGTCGGGGCAGATCGTCTCCCGTCACCTTTCACCCTGAGGCATCCGGGCAATCATGCCGATGATGCGGGATCAAGCCGACAAGCTCGTTGCAGCACTGAAGCGAGATGTCGGCCACGCCGGGGTCACACACATCGATGCCAGAAGCTCATGACGACATGTGTCGGTCTCTTGTCATTCTCAGTGACTTGAACTTGCTAATGCGAGGCATGGGTGACGAAGATGGCATTCGAGACGATCGCAGTGTGCGGGCTGGGCACGTGCTTGGGCCATCTTGTTCTCCAGTTCCTACTTCGCATGATGCTCAAGTGCATCAGAGGTCCTTCGGGTGCTTCGAAGACGACCAGACCCACCCATTCATCAAGGCATTGAACCAGGCGGAGCCCGAAGCTTCTCTTCAAGTATCTTTGAAGAAAGGCTTTCACTACTGTTGCCACTCGCCCTTGAAGCTTCCACATGGCCGCTGTCCTGAGACGATTTCGGCCATCGATCCGTTGGGCACATGGCCAAGCATGCTCAGGCGCGAAGCAACAGCAAGACACAGCAAGCAACTGCAACAGCTCCTGCACAACTGTGAACCGTGAGTTTCGGAGAAGTGCAGGGATGTGCTTTGTCAAAGGCCAATTTTCTGTCGCGAGCTCCTCAAGCAGTTCACCTCCTCGAGCAAGAGTGTCCGTGACACATGCTGCGACGTTATTCGCAAGCGTCGCGCTGCCGGGGCTGCCGGCATTGGGGAGGGCCGCAAGGACGGCAGGGCACCCTGGTCGACAGCTTTCCCCATTGGCCAATTTAGCCTGCTCGCAAGCTGGAAGCGCTGAGAATCTTCTGTTGAAGGACCTGCTTGACATGATGTTGAACGATGTGGATTCAAAAACAGGGCAATCCATGAGCCACAGCAGCACGACGATGCACGCAACCTCTTGGCTGAAGACTGTCTCTTGCAGAGGTTTCGAGTCTGAGGACTGAGGATATGATTGTTGACAACGTCCTGACCTTCCTGCTCTTCGGTCGTGGTTTGGTATTGGCCTGGTTGCGTGGTCCAGTTTTTTGATTGGACTTGAAGACTTGAGGTTCGCCGGTCAGGACTCCACTGCCGCAGCCATGGGTTCTTGCCTTTGCTTCTTGCAGCTCGGCTTTGTAGCAGCCATTCAGAGGTGTGTGTAACAGTTCGCCGTGAGAGCTTCAGCACTCAACCTCGGTGAGGTGTTCCTTCCCGGAGTGCAAGGACATGGCCCAATGCGAGTGCGCTAGTCAAGAAACGCTCGCGATTTAGAAGCGTGAGGAGCGCCTCATCAAGGAGATTGACGAAGTGGTTGGCACCAACCAGTTAGAGTGGGACCATCTGGGAAAGTTGCGGACTCTTGCCTCGACTGAAGCACACGTTTGTCTGCAGGGGTTCACAAAGCACAACGAGTGATTGGTTGAGTCCAAGGTACTTGGATTGGTGTTTGAAGGAAACGCTTCGTCTCGCGCCTCCAGCGCCTGGCATCATCCGGCAGTCCACAGAAGAGCAGCTTATTGGGGGGAAATGGAGAATGCCTGCGCACATGCCGGTGATCATCAACATCATGGCTTTGCATTACAGTGCCTGGGATTTGAACCTCGGGACTCTGCTATACTCTGATGCTTCGGTGTCAATGTAGCAGCCACACTCCTAGATCGCAGTAAACCTCTCGTGGCAGGCAAAGAGCTGTGGGGCGAGGATGCTGCCGAATTCCGCCCAGAGCGTTGGGAGCACCTCGATTCTTCATCCGAGGAGTTCGGACTCGATTTTGAGATGCCTAGCCTTGCTGGCTGAGGCATGGCCAGACACACAGGTTTGCGTACGTTCCTTTTGCCACCGGTCCACGTATCTCGGCGCTTCCTGTTCGTCATCCTTTTTTCTGCATCGCTCCGTCGCATGGGGGGATTTGGTGACTGAGGCCAGTGCATTGGCAGGGAATTCACCCTGGTGGAGCAGAAGGTCACAATGGTCCCGAAGCTGCATAAAGAAAAGCAGGGACCGTAGAATTCGAGTCAGAGAGCATGATTGTGTGGCATGTGTCATGAACCCATGACTCGTCATGAATACTTCCTAACGCGACAAGTTAAAGCGGGACTTCATTTCTGAAGTTTTCGGTGGAGCCAGGTGAAGCTCTTTCAGAACTTTGACTTTCGACCCGCAGACACTTCAAAGGCCCGGGCCTTTTGTCGCCTCATGAATTGGTGCTCTGCCGCTGTTAAGCGATCAGGCTGAGGAGGGCTATTTCCTCTTGGAGCACAAAAATGCTGCACACCCCCCTTTCCTGAACCTGGATACGTGTCCCATCTGTCAGTGTTAGTGGGCAGGGGCTCTCTTCTATGCTGTCGAGTCTAAGTCTAAGCCTTGGGTCGACTTGGCAAGCCCGGCTGGGATGAGGAGTGAAGTTTAGGGGCTTACATACCCCGATAGCAAAGCAGTTCGAAGGAGGTTTCGGCCGTCGTGTGTTTGGAGCTTGTGGTCCAAGGCAAGTCAAGAAGGACAGCGGCTTTTTGGGCTTGTTCCGGCCCTTCCAGCTGCTGGAGCGAAGGCCCGAGCGTGAGTGTCGCAGTGCTGTGATGGCTCGGCCGCTTCTGGCGTTGCCAAATCAGGCGTGGCCTTGCGCAGTGAAAGTGTGTAGCACGGGAACTCCATGCTTGCAAGAGCTGCCGGTTTGGTGGCCTTGCATGTGCGGACGGGTGGGAAGCCGCACTCGAGCCGGTAATTCGTTAGCGGTCCCAAGCTGTGCAGTCGAGGGACCAGCTGACCGGCAACTACACTCTGCTCAAGTGCAGGCATGCTCAAAGCTGGCAGGTGAGGTTGCATTATGTTGTCTTTGAACGTACAGGTGCAGAACATGGGTCCACTTTGATGGCCTATGCATGAGTCACAAGAGCTTAACTTGAAGGGCTGTTGCAGGAGCGAAGTCTCGTCCGACAGATGCAGGTCGGTACAGAGCCCCGATTGCGGCCCGATGCAGCAGAAAAGGTTCTCTGACGTTTCCTGCATGGTTGCGGAACGACTTTCGCAATTTGCATAGGGATTTGTTCAGAAGCGTAGCGGCCAAAAGCGGATGCCCACTGCCGGGCACAGCGGACGCAGTGACCAGTGGTGCCTTCAAAGGAGTGTGTTTGTTTGGTCGGCTTTCCGGTTATATGTACTACTTCTTAACAGGTCGCTCAGGCCGAGGCACCTCACAGCTTTTTACAGCGGTTTGGCAGGTGCCAAGCTTTCGTCCACTCGGGACTCGTCAGGGCCTGACAGGCATGAACAATCTTAAATCCTGCGAAGATTGTGCCCAAATCCGTCAATCTAAGGAACAGGACGCGTGCACATCGGATGTTGCTGACAGGGTAACAGAAGTTACAGTCCCTCCATCAACCAAGCCTTTGACAGAAAAACTTCCAGGTTGTCTGGTATCTACGTCTAAACAGGTTTCGGCCAACAGTAGAACAAGTGCTAACCTGTATATCTGGAACACAATGCCTTAGCAAGGCTGAGAATTTTCGCAGTTTGCTGGCAATCCAAAAAGCTGAGACATTCGTCTAGCGGTGGCCTGGAAAGCAGAGCCTTTCACGAGTGTCTCTACAAGGATGGCGCTGTGTGTTTGTTTGGTTGCTTTTCTATGATCGCCAGATTGAATTCCAAGCCTAGGGGTTAGTAGAGCTCCCTGCAAAACTGGCAAAGATGTATACCAGGGAGGTATGACCGCTTGTCCGATGCCATCCATGTTCGCTGTGTCAATTGGCCGGTTTGCAAAGTTGTGACCACGCTGGTACCCTGTGCCCTTCCGAACACAAAGTCTTCGAGCAACCATGAGTGTGGAATCTTCCAACTGCACGACGAGTATGCTGCGCGGCCACATGTGCCAGGTCCAAGAGTGGAACGCGGCTCATCCGTGAATGCTGGGGGCACTGACGTCGGAAGTACTCTGCTTGCAGAGACCAACAGGGACCACTGCTTGATCTCCCGCAAAGCCCGGGGGTTCGGCTGCCGCACACCTTGCGATTGCCGCCCTCACGAAAAAAAGTGGTGGGACGTGGCACGGCCCAGCACGGCGCAGCATAGCAATGGCGAGCTTGAACCTGTCTTGCAGTTGCAGGAGATGATCGATACCCTGGAGCAGAAGAATCGCGATGAGACGGGCAAGAAGGCTGACTGGCCTTGGCTGTTAGGACATCTGAGCCAGTGACACTGCTGTCGAAGTCAGGTTTTGCTGCCATGCAGAAACCCAAACGCTGTCTCAACCGTTGCTGCTATCCACACGACTTGACCGCTCTTAGAGCCCATCCCGAACTCCGGTACGTCCCTGCCCGCACGCAGGCCTTCTGCGATCAGGCAGGATGCGAGTCGCGACTTCGACTGGTAGGGTGGTAGGGTGCCGCTTTCTGTGACATCCCGGCACACTGCAGTTTCAAAGCTTGTCATGAACAAATCGTTGCTGAGCCCACATGCCTCAGTTGAGTCCGTCGAGTGGCAGGAAATGAAGCATACAAAGACGGCCTTGGACGAGAGGGAGGAGATTGACTCACTTTAAAGGGTTTAGGGGCGCGGGCAGCCCGCAGCGCCTTGCGACCGGACGGACGGAGCTCACGCAGGATGAAGCGAAGAGAAAGCAGGCAGCCGTGGAGCTGGCATCCTCCCAGGCGTCCCGCTGGGCTGAGTGGAGGGCTCAAGCGGCTCCACAGTGCTGAGAATCTCCAGCCAGGTGGCGCAGCTCCGCCAGGAGCTGGCGACCCTAGCAGATGAGCCGCACGCCGCAGTTCTTGTGGGCTCTATTCTCTTTTTCAAAAGGTGTACCCAACGTCTTTTTATCGAGTACTTTGCGCAGTTGATCCTTCTCTCTTCATGTTTGCGCAGTGAATTCGTGAGCTCCTCTCGACCCTTCTCTGACAAGGCTTGGCCAGATTGCAGCAAGTGACCAAGAGCTGACCAAAATGCGAGAGGCCCCCTGGACACGGCGTTTGGGCACCACGTGCTAAGAGATTTGGGTAGTTGTCACAAAAAGCACAAAAACCTCACACCTGGACAGGCAGAGCACGAGGAGCACGTGAAAGTTGCTTGGACGAGCAGACATCTTCCACTTTTGCCAGCTTCGGGGACCGTTTGTGTCAAGATGCAGTGACCGAGTATTGACAGGGGGTTGCGTCGTGTCTCAAATTCCTACGCAAAGGACCCAAACGACGCATGCAAAGCATATGTTCTCTTGGACTGCAAGTTCTTGCAAACATTGCTCGCACCTGGACAGCACAACAACTCGAGGCTGTGAAGCACTGTGAAGTTTCCTGGTATGTCCGGGACTGCGTGTGCTCCCGAGGCTTATAAAGACCTGCAGCTAGGCGTGGCTGGAGTGCAGGCCGCGATCAAGGCCAGTCAGAAAAGACAGCCAGTCATCTCTTGCCGTCAGCTCTGGCCTGTGTATCGGCCGTGCAGGCGTTGCGAGACTACTACTCGCAGGACCGCCAGCCTGTCAGCGTCGACATGGCAGCCGGGAGCTTGGAGCAAAATCGCACATTGACGGAAGCCGAAGGGTTTTTGACACACTTCTCTGAGAAACATTGTTCAGGCATCCATGGCTCTCGCTGCTGAGGGGCGGGCACCGCGGCTTACGGAGGCCATCGTGCTGCTGCCATTTCGTGAGCTTGTTGGCCGCCTCACATCCTTCACAGACGGCGGTCCCCCTCACACAAGTTTTTCAGGTTGAAGCTTCTACAGCTGGTGCCGAGCGCTCGCATCGATCTTGTTCGAAGTCCGTCGCTCCACTATGTGAGCCTTAGGCAGGCGTCATCAGTCTACTGGAGGCCAATCCATTTCGCCCTAGAGTGGGGCTGTTGTGGAGAAGCGAAGGTCGTTGAGTCCAACTTTGCGCGGAACATGGCCGACCTTCAGTCACAGGAGCTGTGCAGAGCTTCTGATACAACGCATCTGTTGAGAGCCGCTCTGGCACAGGATCGCAATGCCCAGGAGAACTACGACCAGATGATTCGTGAAAGCCAGGCGGGTGCGGCAGGGCAGCGAGTGTGTGTGTGTGTGTGTGTGAAAAGCCATGTGGTAAAACGCGACCTCCTGCCTGTCGTTTGTTGTACCAATGTAGCTAATAGTACGAGTACTGGCCCAAATTATCTACTATTAGTATCTATCTATCTAACTATCAATAATCTATCTATCAATAATCTATCTGTCTGTCTGTCTATCTATCTATCTATCTATATACACATGTATGCGTATATGTGTATGTACATGTGTACTTGTGTTAACGCGTATATGTGGTTTTGTGTATATAATACCTTGCGCACATAATATGTGTGTATGTATATATGTATGTATGTATATACGTATACACTATGTATGTATGTATGTATGCATGTATATACACTTTGTATACATGTATACACTTTGTGTATATGTATACAGAGTGTTTATATGTATACACTAATGATGTGTCTATGTATACAGTTTGCACAGATGTAGTAAGTATTTTTATATGTGCAGAGCGGTGAGCCACTCTGCCCGTGTGCAGTCCTGCACTGTGCAAGCGCTGTCTGTGTGTATGACACGGGCCAGCACTCCTATGCCCTGCAATTGCAAGGGTGTTCGTACCCATAAGCAGTCAATCAATCAACCAATCTATATATATATATATATGCTACCCCCCCCTCATGGATCTACCGTTTTCGTGTGTTTGAGTTTGCAAGCCGGATGCAGAAGACATGAAGATTTGTTGGGATTGCATCACGTGAGCAATGCATGAAGCAGACACGACAGCAGAGTTTTTTTTTTTGCAGCAGTAAGGAGGTTGCGGGTGCGAGGCGAGTGTTGGACGGTCGTAGTGTTCGCTGTGCTTAAAATGATTGAAGGAAGGGCCCTAGCAGCCATGATGACGCTTGTTCAGCACCCAGGCTTGCTGACGATGCCACGCATGTACTCTTCCAACAGCTGGCCTGTGCAGAGCCACAGATCGTCGTTGCGGTGCCAATACTCATATTGGGCACTGCGGATCTGGGCTGCCAGCTGTTTGGAGGAGGCTTTACCATGCTGATTGAGGCCATATATATATATATATATATATGATCCAACATGTATATATGTAGCTATGTATGTATTTATGTATACGTATGTATGTGTGTATGTATGTATTGTATGTATGCAGTATATTTATAGGTACGTCGTGCGTTTACACGTGCATATAGCTTTTATACGTGTGCATGTGTACATATGTATGTATGTGAGTACGTACGTATGTATGTATGTATCTATGTACGTATGATTACGTATGTATGCATGTATGTATGTGTAAATGAGTACATCTATGAATGTATATGTGGAAGTTCATAGAGTTTGAGACAATCATGTGTACTTACATTGTTATTCGTCATATGTGTTTCTGTTTAGACAGTTGAATCAATATCTATATATATATATATATACAAACAGTAAACATATGGATAGTTCAACAATAAACAAGCCGATAAGTAAACACCGACGCACACACAGACACACACACACACCCACCCACCCACCCACCCACCCACCCACCCACCCACCCACCCACGCACGCACGCACGCACGGACGCACGCACGCACGCACGCACGCACGCACGCACGCACGCACGCACGCACGCACGCACGCACGCACGCACGCACACGCACACACACGCACACACACGCACACACACGCACACACACGCACACGCACACACACGCACACACACGCACACACACGCACACACACACACACGCACACACGCACACACACGCACACACAAGCACACACACGCACACACACGCACACACACGCGCGCACACACGCACACATGCATGTATGTATGTCAACCTATATCGTTTGGATTCTGTATCGTTTGAGTTATGCATGAGGACACGCCATGCGATGCCATGCGTAGTTCCAAGGAGTTGAGGTCTAGTTCAAATGTAGCTAGTGTCTTTACAGACAGGTAGGTAGGTAGTAGGTATGTAGGCAAGTAGAAAAGAGTTACATGAACAAATGAGTAGACAAACCAATGTGTTCGTAGATAGATGTAGAGAGAGATAGACAGGTACTTCCAGGCCAGAAGAATCCGCTCACTCGACTAGGACGTTACATTGCTGCACGAGGTGTACAGCGAATCGTGCTAGCTTTGAATAGAACGCGTCATGCAACCATGTTCCA
Source organism: Symbiodinium sp. CCMP2592 (assembly GCA_905221615.1). NCBI lineage: Eukaryota > Dinophyceae > Suessiales > Symbiodiniaceae > Symbiodinium > Symbiodinium sp. CCMP2592. Next base: position 485,967 of record CAJNDT010004434.1, read on the forward strand.
ATGCAGATCACGGCATCGGCTTGTGCGAAGGTGCTCAAGGCACAGAAAGATGCCGACGTCAAGCACAAGACAACAGAGGCAGCTGATGCGTGCATTTGACAAGATCATGTTTCGACCCGTTGCCTTCGTAGCCGGCAGTCATGCGCGTTAGTTCAACGACCTGCCCTCGAAGTTCGTGCCTGCGGCGTCTGACTTTGTTTTGCGTACCGTCAATTCTGTCCAGCTTTCGCCGTTTGGGAGTTACCAGCCGATGATTCGTAAGATAGGGCAGGTCACGGCACTCCTACTTGTACCGCTTGAAAGCTGTGTGAAGCTGTCCTTCCTATCACTGTTGCATCTGTTGCGCAGCTACAGAGCAGCCTCTGTTGCCCTGCAAACGCAAAATTGGTGGCATCCACAGGCAGTCAATCAATCAATCACTCAGTCATCATCATCGATCAATCATTCGGATCATTGCTTGGCAGTAACTCTTGCAAGTGCCATGCCAGTGGTCCAGTATATTGCCCGTGCCATCTGCTCCTGTTGCCTCTTCTGACCTTTCTTGCGGGTTGCTAGGGTGTGACCCTACGTCGTGACGTGGCACTTCTGACGCACCTCCGCCCTCCCTCCTGTGCTGTATGTAGGCCACGAACCTCGAGCGCAGCGTGACTGAATTACGGTGCCTGTCTCAGGGTGGGGAGTGCGTGAGCGCCGTGTGTCTGATCATGGCACCATAGAATACCCGAGGTCAGACTCAGCTTCTGCACAGCAGCAGTTTGAAGCGGTGACCGAGTGCGCGGGCACCGGTAAAACCAATGGCCTCAAATTGCGATGCCTTTCGGTCTTTGACTGTCTTTGGATTAGCCATCTCGCTCTAGGTACCTGGCAAAGCTCAAGGATGAGTGCACCGCCAAGGCCTTCTGATTGTTGCTGCATCTTAGAACAGAGGATGGCATCAGCCTATTAGTGAAAGTTTGGAGGTTGAAACACGAGAAGAACGTATTGCTCGACGAGCCAAGGAGATGGAAGGCAGGCGGTGCCACTTCAGACTCTCTGGCTGCTTCGGGCTTCTCCACAGGTCTCCAGGAGGCACTTTCCATCTTGGAGGCACGGTGAGCACACGCAACCAACTCGTGGATGACAAGCAAGATAGTGGAAAAGACGATGCGAGAAGCCGTTTTCGGCGATCTCGGCACACCTGGGAGCATCGACAAGTTTCACCCAGTGCGGCTTGTAGTGCCGATTGTCGCTTTGATAGCCGGTGCTGCATCAGAAACGGGCGCAAGGATGACGTCGTCTGCGAAGTGTTCATTCGTGAATGTAGAATGGTAGTGGAGACTGGGCCTTTGTGCTCAGAGTGCCTAGGCTTCACAGATTTGAGCTTCCGAGTCAACCTTGCTCACATCGGAGCCCTCGCATTCTACTAAGTCCGGAGGAGAGAGACGGTTAAAGCCTTAAAAGCATGGACGGAGAAGCTTCCCCTTCCCCTTCTCGGTGCCATTGCGCTCCATGCCCTGGCGGAGACCGAGTGCCGAAAAATCCGGCAACGGCCGTCGGGATCTCAGAGGCGTAGGAAAAGAGGTGTCCCACCATGTCGCACCCCTCCCACTCGTCTCTTCGCCAGGCGCAGAAAGACGAGCGGCACTGAGAGTCCTCACCCAAGGCCTAAGGCATTGAGAACCGCCACTTGGTCTCTCAGGTTGGGACGAGAATTGGGAAGGCAAAGACTGGAAGGCTCTCCGGTGGTACTCGCTTGGTTACATGCTGATGTGTATTGCGGCTGGCTTTCATGTAGTGTTCGAGCGAATGGCACAGTCAGCTACTGTAGTGGCTTGCATCCCGCAGCTCTCCAGGCAAGAACATGGACGAGCAAAGAGGCATGGATGTTCATCCTTCTCTTCGGCTGCAGCAACTTCCTACAAGCTATGCAGGCGAAAAAGGAAAAGGCCGACCGCACATTACTCAGACGGGTCGCACACTTGTGCATTCACCCTGCGCCGCCCATCCGGATCCTCACCCCTGTGTGGTGTTTTCAGACAGGTTCGACGGACAAAGACTCCGACCAGGCACGGGAGACCCACTGCTGACGAATCCGCCAAAAGAGAAATGTCAGGACGACTTTGCCACCATGCCGCGTTGGTTGTCCAGTCTCTCCTTAGCCTTAGTCTGGCATGGCCTCGAGAAAACACCAGAAGGGGCTCGCATTGGTTACATGATATTGACGGGAACGACATATTTGACCATTCTTGGCTGGAGAGTTGTTTGTGGATGTCCAGCATCCAGAGTTGGTTGGAATGTGTGCTACTCCTGGACAAGCTTGCTTCAGGCTCGGCCCAGCGGTAGGAAAGCAAAAAGCGCGGCTCCTGGTGGCTTTGATCAGTATACCTGACCGGCCTGTCAGGTTTTTTTTCTCCAGACTGCTTGTCGTAGCGTTGTTTTTTCATGCCCGGTGTAAGATGCGGAAAGGTAGCCTCCTGAAACAGCGTGCATACGAGATTATGGGGTGGTTCGAGAGCTTCCGGCCTGGCAGAGTGCAGTCTTATCAGAGTTGTTGAATATGCTGCAGAGGCTTAGGGAGTTTCGGGAGGAAGCAGCGGAGTGAGATGCTCCCATGAGAATATGGAGGGGAATTCATTGCGCAACTGTGGCCTGCGTTTCTTCCCCTCGGGGTGATTCGTGGTGTTTTGGCTTGGGTTTTGGCCAGACTGTTGTCAGCGATGAAAAGACTGGCCGAACGGACCTACCCCTTCGATACAGATCACAGAGATGCTGGGATCCACTTTGCAAGGTCACGCTGCGGAGACGGAAACTGTGACGCCGCCGGAGTCCCAAGTGCATTCCTATGTGCTGCTGGCTTGCCAAGTGCAACCGAATCCTAAGAGCCAATCCTAAGAACTGTATGCTTGGATCTTGGTGTTCGATGCTGTCCGAAGATCTACGATAGGTCCAAGCCCGCCGCACGAGGCTCGAATTCTTTCACTTTCTTCAGGAGTCTCTGAACCAAAGATGATGTTGTTTTTGTGGCTTGTATTTGTTTGGTTGGTTATGTGTTCGTTTCTTGTTGGTTTGTTAGTTGTCTGTTCGACATTTGCTTTTGTTAGTTTCGCCAGTGGGTTGGTTGATTTTTGTGGTAGTTCTGGGTGCTGTTGCAGCTGCTGCTGCTGCTGCTGTTGTTGTTGCTGTTGCTGCCGCTGCTGCTGCTGCCCTTTTTTTGTGACTGCTTCGTGCTTACGGGGTTGTTGCAGAGGTATTACCTATCGTGATGGTGGGTTTTCTTGGAGATTGTAGGATCTGTATCTTTGCCGTACGCTCCGTTCTAAGTACGTCCTCGTGGATTACGATTCGGAGGAGACGGGTCTTCTCAGATTCCACATCAAGCCGCATTTACACGCTCAGATATCATATGGTTGCATATATATATATATATACATACATGCTTCTACACACACACACACACCTAAACACATATGTGTATACAAACATACACGTACATCTAGACGAACTCGTACATCTAGACTCTGGACGAACTCTGTATCCAAAGCTTCGTGGTTGGGGCCACATATCACTTCAACCCTAGCATTCAGGCGTCAGTCACAGACTTTGCGTACTGCCCTGCCAGTTGAGCTTGTGCCCAGCCTGGTGCAGTCGCTGCCCACGCTGCTCGATTGCAGACAGATGCCTTGCACACATTAGAGTGACTGAGCCAAGATGGCAGGACAGTTGCTATCTGACTACAAGATGCCAACTAGAACAGTGAGAGCTGCTGACAATTTCACTTGTTGCCTCTATGGGGTGCTTGTCCGTGTGGCAGCACATTTGTGTTTCTGGCTTTTGCTCTGCTGCGCACGTTCATCATCGAGGGTTTGAGGCCATGCACAGGCCAGATGTTGTTTGACGGTCATATCTGCGCATAGTAAACATTGCCATTGCCGTGTAGATCTCACGTGACGAATTATTGTGTACTGTGAGAGGCTTCGGCTCAGACTCACCTGGCGGAGGGTTTTAGTATAGTCTGTCGCGTGCTCCAAGAGCTGCAATGCTGGAGCTGGATGGAAATCCACAGGCGGGGCAGCTTGAGGGCCTGAAGGTCCAATGTTTGATCTTGTTTTCGGATGTTTTAGGTGGCTGCCACGGTAACATTCCTACCACCAATAATCTTCAATAATCAACCACCGGGAAGACTCAACTGAATCTCAACCTTGTGACCATGAACTTGTCAAGTGCGTCTTCTCGCGTCGTTCGCTCAAAGCCGCAAGTGTAGCTCCATCAGTTCTGCCGAACGCGCCTGTACAAACCGTTGCTCGATAATGCTTGTTTCGTCTGCATAGCCGCATGAAGGAGACGATCAACGCCGTCTCTGTCTGCCTTGTCATTGGGCTCGTGGGAGTGCCCGTGGCTTCGCAAGCTGCCGCGACGACGCTCGAATGCGCTGAGCCCTTTCTTGATGCACTTCCGTGGTCACAAGCTTTCTCTCATCTCTCAGAGTCACACAGAAACAGCCCAGGATATGGAACCGATTTCGGTACAAAAAGGATAGCCAGGCTGGGAAATCCCATGGCGAGGCCATCCGCGCAGCGCAGACGTTTTGGCTTGGTTTTAGGACCAGTTCGAGATTGACTAGCAACACTTGGAGAGTCACGAAGAGCAGCAGAGAGCCATCTTAGCGAAGAACATTCGGAAGGTGGATCCGGGCAGCAGCTGCTTTGCCGCAGTATGAGGTGGTTTTGCAGTGGCTGAGACGATCGTACCGGCACAGTAAGGGATGAAGTTCACGCTTCCATCCGCAGCACGGGCACTTGCATAGTTGCAAGAAGGAGCCTTGCATCAGTCACTCGCCACCGGCGACTCTTCACAGAGCCCACTTCGAAACGCAGCTTCGGGCTGCTTGAGAGTTGGCCCACGGTCGAATGTTGTTGGTCATCCGCTTACGACCAACAAACAATACCAAGGGGTCAGTCAGTCAGTGTGTCCCACCTCGAAAGTAAGACATGAGAGGATCAGAATAGCGGAGCAGCGGAGATATTTACAGCAAGCCGGACTTCCAGAAATAAGCGTCGGCAGTATTTTGGGCAAGTTAGGGCTACGTTGCTGCCGCATGGTCGTGACTGCCTCCATGGGCATGATGCTCACAAGGCAGACCGGCTGCGTGGGTGGTGTCCTTGCTCATCTACAGACACTCGCTTGAAGCTATTTCGAGACCATGATTGGTTTACTGCGAAAGTGCCCTATGTCGAAGGATTTAGGGCCGCTGTGGCTGCACGATGCAAAACTTACCCCCTTCCTTGCAGCACTTTCCAAACCGAATCTGAGGCTACTTATTGCTGATTCCGGCATTGTGCATGACTCTCTTTAACATGATGATCGGAGCCGTGGATGCCGTCGTTGCAGACTCAGATGTCTCAAAGCTTCCTGCCATCGAGGTGTCCGCACGAGCTTGAAGTGACACTGACTGTACCATGTATAAGGTCTTGGAAGCCAAATCTGAGAGTACCTTCGGCCTCGTCAGCCTGCTTGCTGAGACCGGCTCTTGGACAGGAGCTGTGCCGTGGAATGAATCATGTCTTTCGTTTTTGCTGACGACGCCTGGTGTGCGTGCTGTACGTCCTCTCACATATCTGGGGTGGGGGGGTGGGGGGGGGGGGACTAATTCCGGCCAGTCCCGACCCTTAACTCCCAGAACTGCGGACTTCTGTCGCAGGCAGGCCCAAGCTCTATAGTTCTGATCGAAGCCATGTTGCCTTAGGGTCATATGCCGAACACACCAGTAATTACGGTGTGTTCGGCACTTGCTACAACCCACGTCGCCCAAACCATCCATGGGTGGACTTGTTATTGACGCAGAGCATCCATGGGTCAACCATGTTAACGTCCACTCAGACCAGATTTCATTGACGCAGAACATCCATGGGTCAACCATATTAACGTCCACGCAGACCAAGTTTGCGCAGCGCGGTGCTCGCAAAAGTGGCTTTTACTGCAGCGCCATCACCTTTTTCGCAAAAACGATCGACCTGTCACAGGGATTCTCCGCCTTTCCCAGCACAACTTTTTAGTCATAATACTTGTTTTCATATGTTTTCCCTAGGTTTTAAGCACATTGCCTGTTTCAGCTACGCCACAAAACGCCGGTCACGTACCAGGCGTCGTTACCTCGTTTTTCTGCATAGCGCACTCCATGTCTACGTCTACGCTGTGTGCTGAGGCGCTCAGGGTGGCTGTGACTGTGAGCTTGTTGGGACTTGTCTTGTCACTTGCTCAGGTCCTGGTCACCATTTTCGCCATAGTAATCCCCCTGCTGAAGCTGTACCTCTTGCTTCACGCAGAATGTATCCGACGCAGCAAGGATGCTTCGGTGTGCTTTGCAGCTAGCTCTGTCGAGAGAGCAGATGGTCGAAAGCTGCTGGCTGTTCGTGTCATCATTAGCTCTAAGCTTCCAGATGCCTCCAGGCCCTAGGCCTTGGGCATGAGCAGGATGTGCGGCAAGTCTCTCGGGCCCGACACTATATCGGTTTTGACGCCCGGCTGCGTCAGGACATGTCTGATGAACGCTGTTGAACAGTTTCAGGGCTCGTGTGGCCTCGCGACTCTGTTCGAGAGGGTACTCCAATTGATCAGCGCGATTGATTGTACTCCAAAGAGAGAGTTTGCAGTAATGCTGACACTGTGTTGCAGAGAGGAGAATAGTGAAGAGTGATTGATTAATTGATTGGTATTATTTGCAAAGGTTCACTGAAGCTTGAATGGAGGAAGTTGAGATGAGAGTAGCCTGCTCGTTTGCATCTCTGAGCCTTTGCAGGATTCAAGTACTAGTCTTTCTTGAACCTTGATTTTCAATTGAGGTTCAAGTGATCTCCAAGTGGGCATGCCCGGACATGATTGCCTACATTTTCCTTCTTTACTTGGTGCGGCACTTGAACCGACCACCCATCAATGGCCTCTTCACGCTGGACATCGGATTTGCATGCTATACGCTGTTCTGTTGGGGGTCAACCATCTCATCGCAGCTTGGACATCTTGAAAGCCTTCGTTGGTTGTTGAGCTCTACAAGTTGCGGCTGATGCTTCTTTCTCATCATTGAACGGTTTCGCGTGCCTCTTGATCTTCGAAACTCAGGTTGGGTATTCACCCACCCAGGCTGCCAGATGAGTCCCGCAAGATGGAGCTGCGCTCGCCAGCTGACCCTTTCACCATCAAGATATTCGGAAAGAAAGGCGATGCAACAACAAGTGCAGTCCGATCTTATGAGTCGGCGGAAATGAGCAGACGTGTGAAACCGAACAGTGATCCCCGTGAGGAGCTGCGGCTCTCATGCTGTTGCTGTTCATGATCTTTGCAGTGCTTTTCATCTTGGGGATGAGGTGGCCGAGTCCTCAGACGTGTCAGGGCGGCTTGCGGCGTTCCTTCCTTTGGTTTCCAGCACCCTTCCTCCCGTAGGCCAGTGCTGGGGCTTCGCCTCGATGCGAAGATTCTGAAGCAGAACGGGCTCCCGCCGTGGCAGATCCGTGCGGGCCCCGGACCCGGACGCGATGTCCATCCTCGTGTGGGCCGTGGGTGCGCTGGAGAAGGTGGTGGGCTTGCGATGTCTTGCAGAGATTCTGGTAGTGCAGCTGTCTTTCTTGCGCAAAGGTGTCATGGAGGACATGCACGTAGCAGAGTCCCTTGGCATGCACCTTCTCCGTCGGCTGTCACTAGTCGGAAACCCATAGCCTGCCAGGCATGCCAAAGCCGATGTGACGATCTTTCAGTGCCTGCAGCAACTGGCAGATTTCCAGGCCGAAGCCTTTGACACTTGGCTCTGCGCCCAAGCCATTAGAACGAAATTCTTGCAGCGAGCTCATGAGAGTTTACCTCGTCCGAGGATGCCAGTGCGCTTCTCGCAATCATCATGCTCGCCGTGTTTGTGATTGCCCTGCCTGTACTGGATGCTGTGTTGCAACGTAGTGGCTGCTGGGTTGGATCGCAGACTTCCTGTCAGGCTGGTGTAAGCGGACCATATGTGCTGTTCTTTCATCTCGCACTTGGGGGGGTAGGGAGTGGAGGAAGGATTGAGCTCACTGTCGTTTCTTAGCATGATGGCCTTCGAGTTTCTTGATTGAGTGCAGCGGAAGCGCCAGGTGCCTTGCAGCCGTACATTTGTTGACGTTGCGGCGACCTTTTGAAAGACTTATCCCTGGAGGGCTTGTTAGTCTTTATCAGGGTCGACAGAGACAGTCCATAAAGCGCACACAACTACGGCAAGCGCAGCTGGGCACAGCCACAAGCTTCTCACCGCCTTCACTATCGGAGAGGCAACGGGTTTGAGGCTGCAAGCAACTGGTTCTGGGGTCGGGGGGCTTTGAGGTTTAGACTTCGCTGCGGGGTTCAGGAGTTGGGGCTTGGTTGCTATGTTCCAAGACTTTAGGTCCCATCGTGGGTTTCTTCTTTCTGTGAGTTCTCATCAGCTGACAGTGTTCTGTCGTTTTGCAGCGTTTTTCCGCTATGTCTCCGATCAACCGCGGATAGCATCCCTACTCACCCTGCCCTAGTACAGAGCCGCTGTCCTTCAAGCTTCCGATGCTCCGCTGCAACCACTTAGGACATGTTGACGATTGCAATCTCCTCGCTGCGTTTTTTCGTCAGTGATGCAGCTGCGATTGTTCTTGAGGACGTCGGCAACACGTGTACTGGTGACAGTTTGCAGCCACCGCCTTCCTGTGCTCTCACGAAAAACACCATGAGGCATTGTTTGCAAGCAGAGTTGATGCAAAACGTGCCACAATCGTACAGAAGTCCCGGTGTTCAATGGGGTCCAATGGGGGTAGGCTTTGAGAGCTGTCGCAGAGTCCTAGATACAGAAGTTGCCGCGAATTGGATTTGAAGCCGTTCGTGCTCGTCGCAGGAGGCTGGCTTCTCTCTGGTAAAGCTGTCAAGGCGATTGAGAAAGCTGGCAATGTTGGATGCTTCTTGGATGAAGACAAGCGCGTTTCTTTGCCCGCTTTAACTTTGAGATTCTGCCTAGTGTTGAAGATGCTGCATGCTCGCCTGGGCACTGAGGTATTGCTTCTCGGTGTCATTGTCGTCGTTTTGAGTGCTTCCATATATCGCAGCCAAGGCCAGAAAGTTTATTTTGATTGCCTGTGATCGATGATGTTCAGCCGCTACTCAAGACACGATGTTGTTGCAACGGGTGCCATGTGTGCTCGACCCTAAACCCTAAACCCTAAAAATTCTAAACGACTGAGGGTGAGGAACACAGGTGGTCATCCGTTCTGTAGCAGCTTCCAAACCGGAACATGCCCGTTGCACGGGGGCAGGTTTCTTTCTCACTCGTCTTGCTCAAGCTGACATGTGCACGTGGGGACTTGGTTTAGCTTAGATGGGGTAGGTGATCGCTCAAAGCACAAGCAGCAGTGGGAGAATTTGCCCGACACCCCAATGCACAATTGGCAGGCATGGTCTTATTCCCAGGATGGGGCCTTCTGGTCCTCACTGGTGCTGAGTTACTGGGCCGCGTCAATGCCGCCGCGCGCGGTTCTTTGCCTTTTGCACAGCTCCGAGGTTGGCGCACTATGCTGCCGGCTGGGCACTCTGGGGCCTGAGTGTGACCCGGCATGTAGCATTCCGTCTGAGCGTCTGAAAGATCCAAAGACTTGCATCGCAAGCAGTCTAAGCAGAGATTCGCGACGTGTCCGGTAACGGTAACAGACCCCATGTGCAACGAGTCTGCTTGGGGGAGGTGCTTAGGGTCCTTCCGCCGGCAGCTACAGGGTCTGCAAACGGCGGCTGAGGTGGTGCGGCCACCTGCTTTCGAGGCGAAAGCCCTGGACCACCCATCATCTGGGACCGAAACCACTCTGGAAGAAGTACCTCGCTTCTAAACTCAGCAGTCTTGGTGCCACATCGTATGATGCAGGGCTGTGGCATGTTCGCTGCAGTCTGAAGGACTGACGAGTGATAACCTGCTACACCCGCCATTTGCTTTCGATATCGTCGTCTCGAGACATCGATGTTGATGAGTGGGAGTCCTTGCTTGTGTAGTAGCGGAGGTGACAGACGACAGTGACTCCACAGAATATTCACTTTGAGCCTTGCGAGCCATTGCTGAATGAACCTTGTAGAGTGTATGGTCATGCGATGGCTACCAGAGCCTCTGCGCGAGCAGTGAATTTGTAAATTGTTTACTTTTGGTGCATGGGCAGACTTGGATGCAGGGATGTCACAAAGCACCCTCCACGTCTGCAAGACCGAAGCGCTCGGCGTTCCTCCTCTTTGCCTCTGCCTGTGAGAGGGGCTCGGTTCAGCTTCGGCATGAGAGAGGTTTGCCGTGAGGGAGAAGTGGGCTCTACTGACCGTAGAAGGCAAGGCCGAGACATGCCGAGCCCCTCGGCTAACGCTGAGACTTTAATCCTCGCAAGCGGGCTTGGGCTGTAGTCGCCCTACGAGCGGGGCAGTTTGCCTGACAGAGTTCAGGCGCTGCTTGAATTCGTTTGCAATTGCTGTACACCATGCCTTTGCGGCTACATGTTCTAGCTGCTGTCGAGTCCAGGATTCTCGACTCGAAAATTCCTGGGCGACATGGCCATGAAGTGAACAGCTTTGTCACAACGCTTGCATGTTCAATGCCGTCTGCACCGTCACGGCTGACAGAAGCACCAAGTCTTCTGAAAGTTCTGTCGCAAGGAGGGCGAGGCCGAAAAACTCTGTCTTCTGTTTAGCCTTCGATCAGTATTTATTCTTCGGTAGTTATACTGGGGCTGTGCCAAGTGATGCACGACTTTCAGGTCCACAGTTTGTGGTGTCGCAGCGAGCGGCATGCTTTGGAGTTGCTTGGGCCTTGCCCCATGGGCATGTGTGGCTCACGAGCAGTATTTGTCCGGGAAGCATTCCCGAGTTGAAGTTCGAGAGACACGTGCGCCACATCGATTCGGCAAACCGGCAAGTGAGATGCCGACGGTATGCAGGCGACGGATCAGAACTGGCTTGCCGTTCCAAACTGCAAGTGCTTTTAGAACTCAAGGGCCAGTCTTGTTCATGTTGAGAAGCTAATCACACCCGTGGTCCGGCCCACTGCAGTTTGAGAAGCTGGGCGTGCCAGTCCAACAGGCCCTGCTCTTGATCAGCAGATGAGAACAGACTTGCTCCCCTCAGGGACTCGTGCCTTCGGTTTAACGGCCGGGTAGATCAGAGCTTCCAGTTGCTGCACAGAACACAACGAGGGCAAGCTTTTCCATTTGCTCGGGAGCTTCCAGCTTCGGTCTTCTGGACATCTAAAGTGGAAGCGGAAGCTTTTTTCTGGGATGCCTTTTTAAAGCGCATATCAACATCTCGAGTCCATTGCACAGTCCTCGAGCCAATCGAGATCAGAGACAGATGCCAAGCCTGTAAAGGTAATCTTCGTCAAACTCCGAAGCGGTCCAGGAAAAACAGCTCCGAAGATATTTGATGCAGACTTTAGCAGGTGCTGTCATCGCATTCGGCACGATCTGAATCGATTTGAGAGCGGCTTGCGTTGATACGCTTGGTCAGCACCACACTCCACAATTCTCAGTCCAGCGTCGGTGGGCATCCAAACACCGCTGCCGGATGTCAGGTTGCAATTGCCCATTGACGAATTTCGAGACAGGCACGCCTTCGGTGACCTGTGGAAGTCGGAAGGTCTGTGTGCAAAATGATTGGGGCTCTTCAGGATTTTGCAACATATACGCGAAAATCGGGTGCTGGCCTCAGCACGGCACCATCGGCCTTCCGTAGGTGAGATGATGAGATGTCTCTAGGTAGGGCTTCCATTCTTTGATATTGTTCATGATGCTCGCACACTGTGTGCGAGCGCGCGCAGGCCTTGACATCGGCGCCTCTAGCTGTTACTGTTACTGCAGGCACCAAGCCCATAGTGTTTCTCGTCCATCATTCAGCAAAGGTGTGACTCCAGCAACTGTTTGCTGGCGCTACGATTTGAGCCATCTGTACCTGGTGCGTTGTCGTGCTGGAGCAGACATTGAAACTGCTCGTATTCAAGAGCGGTCTCTGGCTAATTATCTTCAGTCGTTCATCTAAATCGACGGATCATGCATTGTAGGGCCTGTAGGGAGAACTAGTGCGAACCTATCCACGAGACTCTGCGCAACGCACCAGCTGGAGCATGGCTGTTCGTGCCGAGTGCCCGTCACCATTGAGTGGTCTTGTCGTGTAGTGGCTGGCTAGGCATTTTGCCGAGAATGACAACTTTTGCGGCGTGTTGTTTCGGCTGTTCTCACGAACAACATCGTCACCTCAAGGGGAATCGACGAATCCTTTGAAAAAGCGACAACCAGACTGCAGGGTTCTGCTCGGTCCTTGGAGGAGCGCAGAATCTCTGCAGGTCACCCATATCCAGGGAGAGACTGGCTGCGGCAAGTCTACTCGTCTGCCACAATTTATCCTCGAGGCCGGCAAACTGCACCTTTTCAAGTCCAGTGACAAACCCGACTGAAGGATGCCAAGCAAAGAGGAGAGGAGTATGAAGCTCAGTAATCGACAGCGTTTCATGAGGCGTTGTTCAATCGTTCGAGCTTTTCCTTCACCGAGGGTTCGCATGGTAGTGACACAGCCAAGGCCGCCTTTGCTTAACAAGGGGGAAGGTTGCTCGTATGCTCTCCGACGGCTTTGTTCAAGAGGCGGATGGCCGCTGTGACGTGTGGGCCTTACTAGGCGGTGAGTGGCCTAGCAGAGGGCAAAGCAACTGCTCCTGCGACAAACAGCCTACAGAAGTCGTAGTGCTTCACGCATCTTTGTCCGATCTTTGCGACGTGAGGCTAGCAAAGCGTGTCGCCTCCGTTCTCGGCGAGGAGCAGACTGAAAACCTATCCGAATATGTGTCCAAGACACAGTGGGACGTATTCGTATGTGTTCGTTGCATTCTGTTCATCCGGTTCCAGGTTGCTTTCAGGTCTGGTATGGTCTGGAAGGAAAGAGGGTGCAAGTACTCTTGGCATGCCTGCTTCAGGAGATTGGACAGGGAACCGTTGGTTACAGGATCAGGCCGCGAGCTTACAGTCCTGAACATTCTCCTCTCCGTTCCGTAGCCTGCCGACAATTTACAGTCGCGGATCCAAGCATGGCTTGTGTTTGCCAGTGGTGACACCATCAACGGCAAGCTATGTTTCGTGACGGTGGGATACCTCTTGCAGAGACTGGTCAACAACCCCGAGGACACAGCTCCGAGTGTGGTGCAGAGATGCTGGCGGATACGCGTTGCAGCACGTTGCGAGGATTATCAGCGCTACACGCACGTGGTCTTAGACGAGGCAGAGACAGCTTAGACTGGTGACATTCTTCGAGTTGGATTCTCGCTGACAGCATTGGAGACTGAAGGTGCACGAGCGCGGTGTGGACGCTGACCTCCTTTCCCTGGTCATCAAGCTGTTAATGCAGCATCCAAAGTCACACCTCCGAAAGCTCTTTGACTGCTGTCTACGGAAGCTGCTTTGAGGCACTGTTGCCCCACCGTGAAACTTGTTGTGATGTCAGCAACCCTTCAAGTGTCGAACTCAGACGGTTGCGGCATCAATGACTGAGTTTCAGAGCGCCAGGCACGAAGACAGGAGTGAACATGGTTGTTCAGAAACAAGGGTTCCCACAAGTGCAAATTGGCAAGTTCGACCCTGCTGGGTTCTTCAACCTGAAATTTAAAACGAACCTCATAGAGCCCTCCCTGCGAACACTGCGAAGACCTGGCTTCTGCCGAGCCTTTGAGGCCACGCTTTTCGCCGACTATTTTTCATCGCTCCATCCTGGGAGACGGCCTGGACCCCAGGCTCTTGCCAAGGACCCCTTCCTGGTTCCCTGCCCTACCACTGCAAGGTCTCCGGAGGTGCTGGCAGTTGGTGCGCGATGCCATCCGGTTGAGCAGCTTTTCCTGGATGACTTGCAGCAGCAGCTGGAGCCTGAGAGTTCACATCAGCTCGACCTGCACTTCGTAGCCCACAGTGCGGGCAGACATTCTTCTCGTAACAGCAGCATCGAACCTATATTGATTTCTTGAACTGTAAGCCCTGTCCCGGTTTGCCCCGAGCACCAGCAGTACATAGCAACGATGAATTCCAACAGATCATCACCCTCAGCGTCCTCGTCATCTCGTTATAGTCGTCATCATCATCATCATCATCTCGTCCTCGTCCTCGTCCTCGTCGTCCTCGTCGTCCTCGTCGTCCTCGTCGTCCTCGTCCTCGTCCTCGTCGTCATCGTCATCGTCTTAGTCTTCAACAGCGCCGGCAGCAGTATTACCAGCATGAGAGCGAGCATCTCCATGTTCTCCACACATCGTGAAGAATCATGGCCGTCCTGCGAACATTGATGTGACTACCATCAGCCCACAAGTTTCATGGCTGCGAACAGCTACGGACGGTATTTCCATTCGCAACCGCAAGTCGTCAGGAAGCTGCAGAGGGCTAAACCTGTCAACATCGTTTCAACGAGTGTAACATTTTTAGGTGTGTGTTCCGAGCGGTGTTTCTGCAATCTTCAGCTCTTCTACTGAGTTTCGACTTCAGTGACCAGAGAGACCGACGGAGCTTGGAGAATGCCCTGCAGGCAGCGCATGGCGCAACGGGTTTGACTGAAACTACGCTCTGCTCATTCGCCAGGCTTTTGCAGGACTCTCGAAAGGCAGAGGCACGCAAACATGTGAGGATTGATCTACAGGTTCTCGCCTTCGACCTTGTAGGACAATTTTGAATTAGAGGTCAAATCGGTTTCGTGCCGCGCTCGTACGGTGCTGCACAAGTTCCAGGTAAGCATGGTTAAAGTTGTGATAGCCAGATCTGGGCAAGAGCTCAACTACGACCACTGCCACTACCACTACCACTACCATCACCACTACCACTACCACGTGGTAGTGGTAGTGGTAGTGGTGGTTGTGTTAGTAGTAGTAGTAGTAGTAGTAGTAGTAGTAGTAGTAGTAGTAGTAGTAGTAGTAGTAGTAGTCGTAGTAGTAGTAGTAGTAGTAGTAGTGGTAGTGGTCGTAGTAGTAGTGGTCGTAGTGTTGGTGGTAGTGGTAGTGGTAGTGGTAGTGGTAGTGGTAGGGGTCGGGGTAGGGGTAGGGGTAGGGGTAGGGGAAGGGGAAGGGGTAGGGGTAGGGGTAGGGGTGGGTAGGGGTGGGGTCGGGGTCTGGGGAAGGGGTAGGGGTAGGGGTAGGAGGGGTAGGGGTAGGGGTAGGGGTAGGGATAATAGGGGTAGGGGTAGGGGTGGTCGGGGTCGGGGTCGGGGTGGGGGTAGGGGTCGGGGTAGGGGTAGTAGTGGTAGTGGCAGTGGTAGTTGTACCAGAAGCAGGAGCAGAAGCAGTAGTAGGAAGTGCACTACGACTACTACGACTACTACTACTACCACTACCACTACCACCACTACTACTACTACTACTACTACTTACTACTACTGCTACTGCTACTGCTACTGCTACTACTACTGTGACTGAGTAACTACTACTACTGCTACTGCTACTGACTACTACTACTACTACTACTGCTAACTGCTACTGCTACTGCTACTGCTACTGCTACTGCTACTGCTACTGCTACTGCTACTCTTGCTACTGCTACTGCTACTGCTACTGCTACTGCTAACTGCTACTGCTGCTACTGCTACTGCTACTGCTACTGCTACTTGCTACTGCTACTGCTACTGCTACTGCTACTGCTGCTACTACTACTACTACTACTACCACCACCACCACCACCACCACCACCACTACTGCTACTGCTACTGCTACTGCTACTGCTACTGCTACTGCTACTGCTACTACTACTACTGCTACTACCACTACTACTACTACTGCTACTATTAATACGACTGCTACTACCACTACTACTGCCACTACTGCTGCTACTGCCACTACTGCTGCTACTACTACTACTACTACTACTACTACTACTACTGGTTCTGCGGCTACTACAATACAACTACAACTACTACTGCTACTACTACTACTACTACTACTGCTACTACTACTACTACTACTACTCCTACTCCTACTCCTAATCCTACTCCTACTCCTACTCCTACTCCTACTCCTACTCCTACTCCTACTACTCCTACTCCTACTACTACTACTACTACTACTACTACTACTACTACTACCGTTACTGCTGCTGCTAGTGGTACTGCTACAGCTGCTACTACTACTACTGCTACTACTACTACTACTACTACGAATACCGCTACTACCGCTACCACTGCCACTACAGCTACTACTCCTACTACTGGTACTACTGCCAGTACTACTACTACGACGACGACCACGATTACTAATGCTAGTTCTAGTAGTGCTACTACTACTACTACGACGACGACTACTACTACCGGAAGAAGGAATCTGTCGCATCTAATTGCAGAGCTTGTGAGTGTCTTCTGCCAGGCAAAGGCAAAGGCAAAAAGGAGGGTCGCGGAGGCACAGTATGAGCTTCCACTGACAGGACGAGACTCACAGCGAGTGTCGCGAGCTGGTATGGCCTGACTTTGGAGGGATGATGGTTGCATTGCCAGGTGATGAAGCTGGCTTCAAGCGAGTGCCTCCACCGAGTAGATGCAAATGGCGATCACAGTGTGAAAAAACATTTGCCCTTTCTGTGAAGGTGGAGCCGCAAATCTCCGAGGGACTTATGGAGGCCTGCCGCAGCTAGCTTTCTGGATGCTAGGAAGATGGGCTCGAGACGTTCACAAGCGCAGCCCAGGTCAAACAAGCATAAGGAAATGCGCACAAGGATGCAACAAGCATCTAGGATGTGCAAATTGTGGTGATTTATTATGATGGTTTCTTGTAAGGTTGATCTAAGTTCTGTTCGGGACCCAGCAACAGTTTTCCAGTATTGTGCTCGTTTTTGCCAAAGGGCATTTGCCAGTTCAGGACTGTGTAGTGATGTTATTCACTTCCAGCAGAAACTTGCAGTCTCTTTCTCTCAATTCTTGCCCTGCGGCCGGCCCATATGCCGCATGACGAGATGTGGGGACTTCTTGACGGTTCGTGCAGGTTACTTGTACCTTGGTGCAACAGCTGGCCAAGCCAGGTTGTACGGCCTGCGCCTGAACTTTGCTGGGCCTGGTTTAGGGCAGCTGACTTCACCTTCTTGCTGTGCTGTATTCCACCGAGATTATTGTGTTCCTGCCGGGAATTGCAGACATCACCCAGCTCTTCGAGGTGCCTCCGTACACTAGAAGGCCTACATAGTGTGGGGGAGATATCCATGTTAGTCGTGCGCAGTACCTTGTCCGAGGGTGTGCTCTGGGTTTACACTTTACCGTGTCATGCTGCCTCTTGGTCCAAACCAGGACTCGTGTAATCGTGCAATCCCAAGGCACGCAGGAAATGACTGCAAGTGCATGTCCTGACGGCGTTCACCACAGTTTCAGCATCCTTCCATAATATCAGCACCGAGGATCCAGACTCGAGCTGAAAAGACTGAACGTGCTTGGGCCGCTGTTTGCAAGATGGGCCTTAGCCTTCGACTTGTAGCTTGTGCATCGCAGCGTGCCACGCATCGTTCCGCACGATGCAGCGCCGCATGTGTTTTGTTGTGGCATGAAAATGAAAGAGGGGTTCAAGCTTTGCTGTTTTTTGGTGCAGTCCTTGGCGCCTTTGGACGATGTGCGCTCCTTCGGACGGCCCGGCGTCGTGCGACGACCTGACTGCCCCAGGCCTTGCTTTGTGGTGCCTTGCCCCGCACAAGCAGCATTTCTCGTCGCTTGAAAGGCTTCGGATCTTCGCCTTGCACTCCATGGTTCCTCGACAGGAACAGGAGGACCCTGGGCCGTGAGCCCGTCGTGTAGGAGTTTTCCGTGCTTGCCGGAAGGCAGGTTTGAGGCGATGTACACGCTCGTAAAGAACAGATGCCGAACGAGCATTGTGATTTGCGGCTCACAGCGGTTGCCCAGGGCCTAGCTTTCTTGAGCCATACGCAGGAAGTCTTCAACGAAGTGCCCAAGGCCTCTGCCCCAGTTTGGGCGAGAGGGGTATTCATTATTGACTTTCTTTGTTTCTCCTGGGGTGGGGGGGGGGGGTGCAGTTCAGGGTTGGGGGGGTGCAGGGGACTGGAGGCCCAAGTCTTTACGTACAAGTGGGTTTCGAAACTTTTGTTTCAAGGTTTGTTATACATATCATATTGGCTGAAGTGCAAAGTAATATAGAGGTTTACAATTATTCTATGAGAGATTTCATTTAATCGAATCAAATTAATGTCAATGCGGTATGTTGTGTAGGCTAAAGCTCATTCGGTTTTCCACCTGCATATTGCTTCGAAGCCCACTTGCAAGTAAAGACTTGGGTCTCCAGTCCCCTGCCCCCTTGCCGCCACCCTCCGCCACAGCCCCTTAACTGCAACCCCCCCGCAACACCCCTCCTGCCAGGCAAAACAATTGCCAAAGCAATTTTTAGAAAAGTCAGAAACAAGTCCATCCGTTGGGGTGGATGCTGTGCCCTTACAGGCTCTGCTGAGATGTCCTTGGCACAGAGGCGATGGTTCTCAGGCTCTGTAAGTGGCCCCCCCAAGCCATCTACGAACCCAGAGCCAGCCAACAGCTGCTTGGCGCGACTGTTCTGCGGTACCAAGGACAGAGGCCACGTGGTGCTCGCCAGCAACATTGCTGAAAGCTCTTTGACTTTGTCACGCCCCAAGTTTCAAATCTCATGTGCTCTTTTGCACCACACGACACGATGCTCGGTGGTCTACTCGGCAGTGGGAGCGCCATGCGAACTTCTGAGGCCAAGTGTATGTGCAGTTGTGGATCTGGCTCTCAGACGGACCGTGCAGTGCCCTGGCATGGAACATCATCGAACCCGGAGTGCGCAACATCGACACTTTCTGCATGCCCCTGGAAATATGCTGTGCGCTAGAGAAAGACAAAGCAAAGCATCTTGCTATCGAGGTTTGGAGACAGGCGTTCAGGTGGCTGCAGGGTTTACGACATGCGAGGATGACGCTTTTTCGGGAATCCATGCAGAATCCAACAGTTCTTTGGCAAGCAGCTGAGCTCTCAGCTCCAGTGCATTTGGATTGGGCATTTCCGACAGCTGAGATGGAATATCATTTTTCCGATGACCGATGTGCAAGTACAGGTACGACACCCGTCGGCTCATGTGCTGCTTGGTGACCACCTGGTGCTCCCAGAGTTCTTGCAGCCGGGACTTGAACATGCTGATTTAGCGCTGGGTCATATTTGGCTCACCGGGCGCCGCATGCGGCGAAGGGGGGAAAGCAAATAACTACGCTCCAAGGCAATGACCTTGGACCTAGGTGGACATGCTTTCACGCATCTTTAAACGGAAACGCGGTCCCGGGGTCCGTCAGTTTAGTCATCACATGAGGCAAGCAGCGGCGAGGCCGTGCAGGCTCGATGCTCCGCATGACGCTCCGCATGAACGTTCAAGCGAACATTCACTTCGATCACGGTTCGCAGGACGGACAATGCCGGGTCGTGCCCTGTGCCTCGTTCCTCGGCGCTACTTTGAGTCAGAACTGCCCGGCAGCCAAGGATGACCAGCAAGCTGCCTTGAAGAAGCCCAATAAGAATGCAAGCAGAGACCGAGACGGCATGCGAAAGTCTCAAGGCCTGCATTCGACCCTCCCGAGATGCTGAACGCACCTTTGACGAAGCTCTATTTGCAGGCCTGTGCCCCTCATTTGTAGAGCATGCTAATTTTAAGGCTACGCCGCCCGCCTCTTTAGCGGCAGGGCGAGGGGGAGTCGATGTTGTATACATGCTAGGGGGGCCTCGTTGATACCCAAGTGTGAGCAAAACGGGCAAGGAGGGGGGGAGGAGGGGGGGGGGGAGGGGGTGGGGGGGGGGGAGGGGGGGGAGGGGGAGGGGGGGGAGGGGGGGTGGGTGGGTGGGTGGGGAAGGGGGGGAGGCCGACATATCAGGTAAAACGAAAAGAAGCCGGACAGTGGCAAACGAACGCAAAAACAGGGTGTCTCCAAACATTTGGACTGCAGGGAGGAGGATTAGGTGGAGGGTACCTGAGGTATCCCCCAAGACGCCTGGGCCTGTGGCCTCGGCGGATTCATGGACTACTCCGCTTCAACAAGTCACCACAGCTCACAATACAGTGCCTAGACTTTTTTGCAGTTTCCTGGCAGGCAAAGCAGCTCTGTTCGACTTTGTCTCGAGTTTCAGATCGGGTTCAATTGCCGCAGATGGCCCAGAAGCTCGCTCGTCTTCCAAGAGAGTTCACCGGGTTCGTTCATGCATCGGTCGCATAGGCCTGACGTCAACATGGACATCTCCTCTCCGAAGGCATTGCTGAACGAGGCGGGAAGAAGTGTCTTTTCTTTCCCTGGATCTGACTATGGTTGCCGTGGGAGAATTGCCGTGTACTGTCCGGCCACAGGTTGTGCAGCCACCCTCGCTCAGCTTGCTCGACGTTTCATGCTCAGCTCGAGCTTATCCAGTCCCCCATCCTGTTCTGAAGCTCCACAATAGATTCCACAATCCTGGAGACATATCTATCATTCCTTCTCTTTGTGCAGTTTGGGGCGTCGGCAAAAAGGCTGATGCTATGCAGCGAGGACACGAAAACTCAGGCGGCCATCCAAGAGCTGTCTGCGGTGGGCTGCCTGACAATGCCAACGGAGGACTTGTGCGGATCATTGCCGGTTATTGATTGGATGCTGCGGCAGCCATGGAGGGAATCCGTGTATCAGCGCGTTGAGAGGAGGCGGAGATCACACCGCTTGGGCAGATTGCCGTTGTCAGGCTCCCAATGGGCACACTAACTTCCGCGTGCACAACGAACTCAATGTTACTTACGCATCGTTTGGCTCGTGAGCTTCGACAACAGCCTAAAAGGGCCTGCTGTGGAATCGGCTAGCGAATTCGGTTTCTGAGTAGCCGGAGCATGACCTAGGCACTGCCCTGCGATCTTCGCATTTGTCGGCTCCTGTTTCTTGGCTGCTTGTTCGGATGCCATGGCCTGAGCATCCACTCCATGCCGTTCTGTGTGCGACGGTATGCATGGAGACAAAACCATGCACTTACACGGAAGGCGCACACGCACATTCTTGACATCATATCCCGGGATGTAATTGCCAGGTGTTGTCACCCATCCGTGCCGAAATGAACCTAGGCATGAGTTAGTGAGTCAACGGCTGGGCTTGCATCCATGCTTTTATGAACACATCCATGCATATCATGCCATCATACCTCTCACTCGCACACTCGCTCAGTCATTCACAATGTCACTCACCGACTCACACCTCAGGAAAGTTCCTTAGGTCTGTGGTGACATGACCGCGTGGGACCACGTGCAGTTGCATGCACTGCATGCCGTTGCATGCCGTGCCACGGCATGGCGCGGTGCGTCAGATGTGAGCCCTGCAAGGCCCAACGGATGCCGGGCCCTGAGCGGCAAAGACGGCCGCCGGAAGGGCTCTCCGCTCTCCGCTTCGCTTCGCTCTTCGCTTCGCTTCGCTTCGCCGCTTCGCCGAGGCCCTGGCCATGGCCGCCGGGCTCACGGGGCCGGATCCCTTCAGCACCCCGTCGCTTCTGGTCCTCAAGGACGCGGCGTCCACGCGAAGAGCAGCTAGCGGCCTTAGCGGCCTAGCCAGCCACTGCTTTCGAGGACCAGAAAGAGTACGTGCAGAAGTTGGAGCGATCCTTCGCTTCACGGCGATGGTGCGATCACGGGACTGAATCAGCTTCAGCGAATTTCAGCGATCTAGATATGTGCTGTAGGCTGCAATAGCAGCAGTATTTGTCGCAGGGACTGTGTTCTGTCTGTCGTGTTGCTTCTTGGCAGGACGTTCTCTGAGCCGATTATGATGCATTCACTTTTCAAGGAGTGGATTCGTATGAGCCCTGGCGTACTTCCGTACCGTGAGTACAGCAAGACGCCAGCGACACTCGAATTGATTGAAGACCCTCTAATCTTGTGCTATGTGTAGCTTTCTGTGGTGCTCTGTTGCTTTACGTGTTTCTTTTGCCTTCTCTCCGCTTGTGGTTTGTTTGGTTTCGTTATTCTGGGTCTTCACACTATGCATTCCCATGCTAGACTTCCTGTTTTGCCCAGGTGCGGGTGCACCTCGAGGTGCCAAGGCACTTGGCTCATTCGTTCGAGATTGGCAGTGGTCTCAGCTGCCCAGCAGCACCGAATAGTTTCGACAGCTCTTGTCGTTCCTCGCACGTTCCGCACAAGGAAAGAACGACACTTTCCAGTTGGTGGGCGGGTGTGGGGTTGGGGGGGCAGCAGTGGTTCCAACAACAAGACCAACGTGGGGCACTGGTGACAGTTTGAAGGGTGGCATGAGCACAGTTTGCGCCGTCAGTTTCGCTTTCAGGTCCATCATTCCAAAGAAGTTTGAATCGCTCACGGCAGATGCGACCGAGCTGACCGTCCAGCCCTGGGAGCAATGAGTCGTCTCTGCCGGCGTGCTAATGTTGACTTTGCGGCAAGGTCCGGTTCTTGAAGCTTCTGAAGACCGGGCGGCCTCGCAACAATCTGGAGGCACCGAGCGACTGCTCCTGGGAGCCACAGTGTCCGATCGCTGATTCCTTCGATGCTCGTGCCTTTGTTTCCGAAGCTCTTTGTGGCTTGCAGTCACTCGCAGGGCTCCGTCCGCCAATGATCGGGGTATCCAAGTTACTGTACCTTTTTTCAAAAACTCGATAGTGGACCTCAGCATTCTTCAGAAGCACCTTCTAGCTACCTTGCTTTATGCGTGTAAGTGCACGAGAGCCTCAGCCTAAGCATCGTGGCACATCATGACAGCAGAATCCGAAGGGCCATCTGCAGATGCGGAGACGCAGGTGGGGACTTGCTGCAGATCCAAGCTCCTACGAAAGGAATGCGATGCAGGCATCGGTCTCATCGGGCATGCGGCAATTCCTGCTGCCTCTAATCCTGACGCTTGGATGCAGCAAACGGTGGAAACTTTAGATGCAGACAGTTTCGACAAGACTTCGCCCAGGCCTGGCGTGCTGCAGGGAAAGGCACAAACCTTCGTGTCCCCGATGCTTCCACTCTTCGTTGTGGAACTTGGGGGTTCGCACAGCATGGTGGGAACCATTGCCTCAGCCTATGCTGTGGCACAGTTTTTTGGCTCAGCCCCCGCACCTTGGCTCTGCTTTATCAAAACTGTCATGCAACATAGTCAGAGAACAGGGCGATTCGGCCGCGGCGGAGTGCCTTGCAGGTGGGCGTCGTCATGCAGCACCTACATTATGCGACAGCAGCGTGCATGGCCCTCTCTCTGCAGGTCACAACTGCAGTCCTCTCGTTCGTGTCGCAGTCTGTATATATGCTTCTGGGAATCCGGATCGTTGGTGGCATCGGAGCCACTGCTTTCGACATCTCGCGGAAAGCGTACATAGCTGCTGAGGTACCATCTTCAGTTCGTGGACGGGTTGTCGCTTTTCTTGCAAGCTTTCAGAAATGGGCCGTGATGATTTCAGCTTTGCTGAGCGGGATTGTGGCTGAACATATGGCCACTCGGAGCGTTTTCCTTGTGCAGGCTCTTTTGTCCCTCTCTGCCTTGCTTCTCATTGCAGGCCACCGGATAGTCTCCAGGCGAAGGCAGGAAGCTGAGAGTTTTCAAGGCCCCAATGAAGGAACGGCCGCTGTCGCCGCCACGACGAATTCCACGAGAAGTCCCCCGAGACCGCCGATGCAGACTCTGTCCCTCTCCGGGGTTCTCGGCGCTCATTGGCGGTCACTCGTCGGAGCTGGTCTTTACTGCGCAATGCTCACTGGCGTTCGAAACACCTGGATGGTTGCCCTGCCTTTGCGCGGGCACCATATAGGTTTGAGCAAGGTCGGAATTGGAGTTGCCGTTGCGGGCTTTCGGGCGTGCGATGCCAGCGTCACCTTTCTGGCAGCAGGTCACATCATGGACAAGTATGGCCTGAAGGCAGCTGCTATCCCCTCCATGATTTTGATGGGTGCCTCATTTGCGCTACTCTCCACGGTTCGGAATCCTGTGATGCTTGGAGTTGCAGCTGTTGTGGCTGGTGTTGGAAACGGAATTTGCGGCGGCATCGTCAACGCATTTGCCACAGGATTAGCCCCGGCGCATGCGCGTACTCAATTCCTGGGTCTCTGGAAGACGGTCACGGCCACCGGTGGTATCTTGCTCCCCCCGCTCTTTGGCGCTGTTTCCGATGCAACTTCGCTGGACATCGCCGACTTCTGTATTTCTGGTGCTGCATTCTTTGCCGTGGTCTGGATACTTTTGATGGTGCGTGAGATAGCGCCTAAGGCAGTGCGAGAGACACAAGTTACCGTGTCTCTCGCTGCTCCTCCAGTGCCATAGTCAAGTCAACACACGAGCAAGAAAAGGATCTTCGGCAGAAGCTCAAAGCTCAAAATGCAAGCGACGATCCCATCGCCATCGCCTCGGCCCCTAGGAGCTCCTCAGTGCCATGCACCACAAAGTGGACAAGGGAGATGCCTGGCTCTCAGAGACTCAGAGACCCGAGCTCGAGAGCGGGGGGACATTTTGCGAACGGCCTCTGATTGCAGCATTCGCCCTCAAAGAAAGTCAAGCAGATGACCAAGCGGCGACCAAGCACTTCTGCAAAACAGAGCTAGTCTTCCGCGCTGTCTTTCAATCACATGCAACATGATTGGAAGGCAAAGCCAATTCTCTCTCCCGTCTGGTTCCCACGCCTAAGAAACAGCCCCTCCCGCCTCGCCCCTACACGCAGACACAGCACAAGTGAGCCTTGCCCTACCATTGACCATGTCCTACAGCGATGCCGTCAGCAGCTCTGCCAAAGCGGCGGCCCCCAGGACTGGACACATGAGTTTCCCTGCTTATCCAGCAGCGACAGATCCTCCAATTCCGGCTGAGAAAGTCGAGAATTCTGACTTGAAAGTGCTTGTAGCACGAATCGCCAGGAAAGGCTTCAAGTTGGTCCTCCTGGGTGATGCCTCCGATACTCAGAAGCATCTATTGACACCTGTAGCTATAGATAGATGTGCATGTTTTCCGACTACGGCTGCCGATTCTGAATGGTATCTTATTCGTAAGAAACCATCGGCCTCAGGTGGGAAAGTCCAGCATCTTGCTCAGATTCCTTCACAACAAGTTTTCTGAAGAAATCGCCTCTCGGCTGATTTCAGACCAAGCATGACTAAGCCTTGCGCCATCCTGCTACTGGGCGTGAGGTCTCCACGTGCATTCTTGTTTTCGTAGCCCAGGCAACGACTGTGGGCGCTGCCTTCAACACGAAAACTATCGAGTCGAAGGGGCGCCAGGCCGGAGGGGCGCAACCTGCACTTCCCTGCAAGCTTCCAGCAGACACGATTGCCGGATCTTGCGGTCCTGAGGTGCTTGAAACAGTTGTCGCCAGGTCAAGTTTGAGATCTGGGACACCGCAGGTCAGGAGCGCTTTCGCAGCCTGGCACCGATGTACTACAGGCCAGCACTTCGGAGAAGCTGCATAGGACTCTGTTGCTGCAAAAAGCACCATGTCAGGGGCGCTTCGGCAGCGATCGTGGTCTATGACCAGACCAATGCGGTGACCTTCGATCGAGCACAGGAGTGGGTTCGAGAGGCTCGTTTAATGCTCTGCTTCGATCAGCATGGGCATGACCGCGTGTGGTTTTGGGTTTGGAATCGGCATGAGTGAGATGATGGAAGCACAACATGTGCAGGTCATGTCAACCTCCACCAATCCAAACATCGTGATCGCGCTCGCAGCGAACAAGGCGGACATGGAGTCGAAGCAGCAAGTCTCCTGGGAGAAGGCAGAGAGGTTTGCTCAACAGCAAGGCCTGTCTCTAGGCTTGAAGAAAACACAGGCATTTGCTTAAGTCATTGCGTTCGTAAAGATGTCGTGGCAGTTCCTGCGTTCAGATGCAGAAACTGTCATGTCAGTGATAATTGGACGAATGCTTAAATCATGCGTTTACACGGTGTTGAGCTCAAGGTGCGCAGTTTCGGTGTTAAAGAGCTTCCGGACAGATTCAGAGGTTGGGCTTATGTGGTAGGAATAGGTTTGAACATAATGAGGGCTCCATGTTTACATACTGCTGACTGCACAGGTATTTAGGGTTTGAGGTTCTGCGCGAGGGTTAAGGGACGTATGCCTAAGAACCAGAACTACCACTTCCCAACCCTGCACCATCGAACTTGAAGGCTTGGAGGCATTGGAGTGGGAGTCGAGGATTTAGGGGTTGTGTTCCGGGTCGCACGGCTTGGGCTTGGTTTCCGGATTCAGCTTTGGAGTTTGTTCGGGGCTTGGACTTATGGTTAAGCCGAGCCGCCACCCCCACCCCCCACCAACAGCTCCAATTAGTTACTGGACTTGAGTCGATAGAACTCCCCTCTGCACACTTGTCGACCTGATAGCCCTTGAACGCATGGCCGTTGGATTGCTTCATTGAAAACCTGCCTGGATGACAGAGACGGTAAAGTGCTTCGACGTTTAAAGTTGGAACGGCAACAAGCTTGTAGTTCAGGCCAGCAGACTCCGTGAGCGTGACACCGTTGAAGTTACAAAGTAACCGAACGCATGGCCACCGGATCTACCTGAGTTGCGAAAGTGGCCTGGGTAGCCGTGACACTGACCCAGGGTTTGAGTATTCTAGTATTCTAACCTTATTTGGGTTATGAAGCAGGCAGACTACATACGTGTGACGAGCCTTCAGGATTAAGCTGGGGAGTCTTAGACAAATCAACCAGCCTGAAGATTACCAACTACGTAGCTCTGACCGGGCTCAAGTTACATGCCGGGAAGTTAACTGCACAGTTACTGTACTTTTTTTTAACTGGTGTCACTGCCTTCCTTATTCACGCTTAAGCGAGTTTATGCTCATGCTGACGCTTGTGCTTAAACTGCATTCTATGCATACGTGCGTATGTCTGTGTTAATGGTCATCATGTTTAGATTTATGTTTATGTTTAGGTCTGTGCATATGTTTTCGCATGAATATGCAGACATACAGGTGTGAATACCTGTCCTGTATCCCTGCATAAGAGAACTTGTTGTGCATGAGGTTCCTCCTGGACACATCTGCGATGACCGGGAAGTAGCCTCCATCAACCTGGTATGTTTCAAAGCTGTTCACTACAGTATACGAATCTGTTGTTGGTTATGGCCAACATGCGTCACTCGTACATCTCAGGAACGTCCTACGGCTGTTTGAGGGCATAGCTGAATTGCTGCCTGATGAGCCTTTCATGCCTCAGCAGCGCGGGCTGCAAGCGACGTGGGCAGAGTTCAGCATCTTTCCCTTTGCCTTCTGCCGGCTTCTCTGTCCATTTGATGATGAGCGTCTTTTCCCATCAATCGTCCCAGGTTTTAACAACACCGACGACCACAAATGCCACGGCAGCGACTGACCAGAAAGCCTCTGCAAGGAGCAGATGTTGCTAGCAACAGCCCTCCTGTAGCACGCATCGTGTTCTGTTAGCGAGCATCAGGCAAAACTGCCTGCACCACTCCAGAAAGGCGGATGGAATCTGCACTAGGACTACCAGGGATTGCACGGGCACAGAGCCATCCGACTTTCTTCACTACCGCCGTTAGGCAGCCTGAAAGCCTGGCGAACCCACTCGTTGACTCAGGTCCGTGTCCCTCCAGACTTCCGAGCGCACGCTTCGAAAAGGAATTTGGAATTTGTACTGACAGCTGATGGTTGCAGGGATTGCGATCTGGTAGAACTGTCCTGGACGGTATGCTTCCTTCCGTGGCTGGCCGCATCATGCGTCGGATGACTTGTCTTCAAGGACCTCCTCCGGACGTCGGGCTGGGGAAACCCAGAGCGAATATTCAGCAGCAGGCAGCTCAGACGTCGCATCGACACCAAGCTCTGCCAAGACTGCACGGCCAAGGTGACGTCGACAAGCTGCGCTGCTTGCTAGCTATGGCTTTCAGCGACCAGGCTGGGTGAGTCTCGGCAGTTACACAAAGCTAGCGCAGTGTCGTGTTCGACAATCGAACACGTAGCATATTCTGCTTCTGTCATTAGGCTTGCGATTTCATGCAGACAGTTCTGGCAGATGCTCTTGCACCTGAATCCACGCTGGGCTCCATCTTCTGGTGGCAAGAAGCGCTTGGAAGAGCAGGCACGCAGAGCTCACGCAGAGCACAGGAGTGTACCGTGCTTCCTCTCAACTTCTACGGATTCTACG
Source organism: Symbiodinium sp. CCMP2592 (assembly GCA_905221615.1). Taxonomy (NCBI): domain Eukaryota; class Dinophyceae; order Suessiales; family Symbiodiniaceae; genus Symbiodinium; species Symbiodinium sp. CCMP2592. Next base: position 514,022 of record CAJNDT010004434.1, read on the forward strand.
GGCTGTTGTGAAGTGGACGGACACGCTAGGTCATGCTTGCATGGTTACCACGAAGAGTCAAAGAGAGTATGCCCCGATACAGCTAGGACAACGCTCGATTGAGTTTGCTGCATCCTTTTGTGACATTTTGTATGCATGCCTGGCGCTCGGCCTTCGTCACAGGATGGAGTTAGGCTTGAGACGGCTGTTACCGTCACGCCGCGAAGAACATGAGCCGTAAGGCTAGAAGGACATGTATTCAGTCTTCTAGATGCTTCAAACGATTGAGACCACCTAAATCAGCCGAGTCAGTGTCACCCTCACTCTTGCCCATGAAACCGTCCGTCCGAGCACTCTGTCCAAGATCGCAGATGTTGCGCAGTCTTCCTTCCAGTGCCGTAGTAGCCTCCGTAATGACCTGATGGCATGATTAGCCATCCGGACTTCGGCCAGGGCCTCTCAGAGTCTTTTCAGGAGGCTCGCATCGGATGGAAAGGATGACTTTTTGCAGAGCCACCCGGACTGCGGCCGCGCTTTGCCGAAGCCGAGGCAGCCTCGGGCCTGGGCCTTGCGGCCTGGGCGGCCTGGGCGGCCTGGGCGGCCGGGAGGAAGATGAGGCAAAGAGAAGCTGCCAAGAACAAAGCTCTACATAAGCTCTCTAAGCTCTCTTCTTCTCTCAGAAAGGAGGCTCTCACATGCGATGCCAGGACAGTCCAGGTGGTGACAGCAATACCTCGCCCCGATCTTGGCAAGCGTTTCCTGCGGGCTGTCGTGTACATGAGCCGGTACACTGGATAATGCACTGGAGAGGTGGTGGATCAGTTCAGTTGTCCAGCAGAGTCCAGCATTTTGCAGTCTTGCGGCGGCGGCGGGCCGACTGCTGGATGAGCGTGAGGAGACGCGACCTGCGCTCTGTGCTGGGAGCTGAGAGTACCGTTGTGGGTCTTTCTTGCCCGCGGCCGTGAAAATCCTTGAAAAAGAAACCGCGGCGTGAAGCTTACTGCAGTGCCTGCCTTCTTCTTTGCAGTCTCCGTTTCCTTAAGAACCTGCTTCCGCTCCTACCCAGGCGCAATCGCGACACGTAACAGCACACCCCATGTAGCGACGAAGACAGCATATTTGGAAACTCACGAAGGGCCTGAAAGGCCTGAACTGGTGGGACCCCTTGGTGGGCGCAAACGCAGAGCTTCAGAGCTTCAATGCAAGTCCCTCCAAGCCAACGCAGAGGCGATAACCAGAATGTCAGAGGCAAGGCTTCATGTAGGGAGCAGGAAGGGAAGTCCAGCGTGAACGCCGCCACATTCCCGAAGATGAGAATGTGGCTGGAAAGCAAACATGCAGCTGTCACACCGTCGTGCCTAAGTGTTGTGCACACCTACTGTGTCTTGAGCGTTGATGAGTGGAAGGCAGCGGGGGTGCGCAAGAAGGGCCCGCTCGTGGGCCGACTGAAGTGGATTTCGGATGGAATGGGCACACGCCAGCGAGGGGCAGGGCGTGGTGTGCCTGACCTTGTGAAAGACGTAGAGGAAGAGACGAAAGGACAAGTCTGAGGAGTCTCTTCATGCTCACATAGAGGGGGAAAGGCAACAGACAGGTGTGGGGGTGAGAGTTTTAAGTATCTGGCAATGCAGCCCAGGCCGCTTCCCAGCGCCTGGCGCTTGGGCGACGGGAAGGCTGTGGGAGCTTGTGGGAGGTCGTCGGAATGCCGTTGGCAGATTGGTGCACTTCTTCTTGAACATACTATGCATAGAAATTTACATACATCTCTCTATATACATGTATGTGTATACGTTTATATAGCATGTACGCATGTACACACACAGACAATATATATATATATATATATATATATACACACATATTGATTCTGCACTTATATATATATATATATATGTACACATACACATATACTGGTCCACACATATGCTTATGCGTCTAGTCTCAAACTGCTGATGCTAACGAAGCACAAAGCCGGACCATCTTGGCGAGGCACGTCAAGGGTAGCCATTGGCCCGCCGCGGTCGGTGCCGGCCACAGCCGTGTCCAGCAGAGTCAGATGCTGCACACGTCCCTGCACCACTGTCACTACCGTCTACTCTAGTGCGCGTTGCTGTGCTTGCTGTTCAGTCCTGCCGCATTGAAAGCTCTCTGTGTGCCGTGGTGGCTCCGGGATGTGTTTAAGATCACAACAGAGCAATCGTCAACACAACATGAGCAAGACTCTGTGAATCCAAGGCTATCCGAGGCCGTAAAGCAGCCTCTATGCCGGAGGCACCAACGCCGGCATCTCGGCCTTGCAGCATCTGTGTCGTCTTGTCCCGTCACGCTGCTGCTTCAGGTTAGCCAATTCACGTCGCGACCTCGACAGCAGTCACGGCTGCTGCATCGAGATCCGCTGCTGGCAAAAACTGGGTGTGCAAACACCAGGAGACCATCTCGGAGGCGCTGCTGCGCTCGTCCGGGACGTCGGTGTGTTTGGGATGCATTACGATGCTCCAGCAAGATCTGCAATGCTGGTTTAAGAGAGCGCGCACCCGATTGCTTTTCTCCTCCGACGTCCAAAGCTGTTGTATGGCTTGATGGAGAAAGCAGGCGTACTCAGAAACGATGCTTCGTTGCTTCGACCCGAGGCCTCGATGCCAAAGGGCCTCGAGAGCTCGACCTCAGGTGCCTTTCCGCTTGCCGAGAGCTCGTCAAGCTATGGGCCCCGCCAGTTACCACGACGCCACCAGCTTGGTGCGATCGCAAACCGCCCGAGAGCTCCAGTTCGAGCAGGCCCTCCTGCGGCCACGACCTTCTTGCTCGAGACTCTCATGTCACTGTCTTGGAACTTGTGGAGGTCTAATGCGACGACCAGCGCTGGTACGAGCGTGGTACGGCGAACCAGTGTCGGAGACTGACCTTTGCAGATCTTTGCAGTTGTACGTTCTTTGCAGCCTCAACAGCAAAATGAAAAAAAGCACACTTAGATAATCTTGTCGCGCAGCATTGGCTTTGGTCCTGCGAGGCTCCCAGCAGCGCGGGGTCAACAGTGCTCCGCTCCAGCTGGGTGGATGGGACCTTGGCCTTTGCACACTTGGACGCCGAATGCAGTAAAGGCCCAGACGGCATGACCAAGGACCGACTAGCAGGGTCCAGTACGGCCCTCAGATGAAAATGCTTAGCATCTTCTGTGTGAAGAGACACCGACAACCGACTACTGTGTTTTTGTTGTTGCTTCATGTGGTCTGCATGCAAAGAACACACTGCGGGAGGTGCCAATGGAATGCGTGGGGACGTGTCGGCCAGGGCACTCAGACGATCGCAAGCTGAGCCCGGAAGTGAACCGCGCCGACTGGGGGGGGCTTAGGTTAACGTCCGGCTACGCCCCGGCTCCAACTCGGAGGATGAACTTGGCGATGGCAACTTGACGAATCATCGAATCTTGACTGGCACAACTTGACAGGACGATCGTTGTGCTGAGCCTTGCAGGGAGCTCATGCACTCGGTGAGGCTGCCCTGTGGCCCTGTCTCCTGTGTCGTTCCGGCTGAGACCGTAATTTGGATCGAAGCTTCAGTTGCCATCCCTCCTGCTTTGCTTGTCCGTAATGCCCACTGGCTTCAGTTTCAGTGGCAATCCTTCTGTACACGGCTGCGAGACAATTGTGAAAACCTGGCAGGCTGCGCCAAATAGGCAGCAGATACGATCAGCTGGGCGAGGCCTGTTTAGATGTGTAATACCCGCAAGTCGGGCCTCTACTTCAACATGGCTTTGCGTCTATGGCATGAGCTGAAGACTGGGCCTCCATGTGTATTGTGTCGACAAATTGTGCCTGGCAGGCTCAGTACCAATTCGACCACGTTTTTCCAGAAGAGGCCTCCCAGGAGGAGGCTCTGAGAGTGAGCTGTTGTGTCCGCGTGCATGTGTGCTCTGTCGATGCGGATCAACTACTAGTCTTCAGCCCTCTTGGAGACTTCAGCCTTCGTGAGATTCCGAGGTACAAGTACAATTCCTCCGTAAGTAAGGTCCCCGCAAGCCTGGGCCGCATCGTGGCACCCCAGTCATACATCGGAACATCCCACCGCCGAGTCCCACAAGCTGTTTGTGTATGGGTGGATTTTTTCTGAATGTGCATGTGCATGTACGTATGCACGTATGTATCTGCTTACCAATGTATGTACGTATGTATGCATGCATGTTTGGCATGTATGCATGTGCGTATGTATGTGTTGACGTCGCTCGGGAGGGAGGGATGGAAGGATTGACACATGCATGAAGAAATTATCTGTCGTGTGTATGTGTGTATGAGTGAAGTGCTTCGTGGCCTTGATGGTGCTTGATGGGCATAAAGCTGGTGAGTGTGTCGGATTCCTAAGTCTTGTCTGCGTGCGTGTATGTGGATAGGTAGGCAGATCGACAGCACAAGGTCGTGCATACGCATATATACACACGCACGCATAGTTGGAGACACAACTGTCTCTACTATGCCATGCCTTCAAGCACTGCCAGGTCTTCAATGTTGCGGTGGCGCCGATTTGCGAGGCCACCGAGCACCTTCAGCCCAACACGGACTGTTCTTGCCAAAAGTCGGAGGTCTGCTTGGAAAGGATCTTTGGAGTAGAATTCCCGCTCGAGGCGGTCATCAGTGGCTACAACGGCGCAGTGATCGCTTATGGCTGCTCTCTTGGTGAGAAATGCGGGTTCCGACATGATACATCACGTTATGTTGGTGCGCTTCGCTTGCCACATGGAACTATGCTGCATGGTCGGTAAGGCCAGACGGGGTCAGGTAAGACCCACACCGTCGTGGGAACTTCGAAGCAGGAGTCTCAGCGTGTCGGCTGCCAGTCGTATCTCTTGAGTTCGCCTCAGACCCGGAAATCGCCGTCGTGATTCGCCTTCTGGCAGACCGGCCACGCTCAGTCGGTTTTTTTTTGATGGAGCTTCTGAGGTTTAGAGGAGTTGCGCCAAGAGCTATACATTGTATCTTCGATGCTTTGGCGCAAAGCCCGGGGCTTACCTTTTCAATTGGCCTCTCTTGGACGATTGCAGATTGCCTGGCAGGAACACTCTGGTCCATTGATGTCTCAGTGCTCGAGATATACAACGAGCGTGCCTCAAGCCCAGCTCGCCTCGCAGCAAGTGAAATTTCAAGCTTCTGCAGACATGAGTTCCTTGCTGTTGCCATGGCGAGTCTTGTCATGAGCTGGGTTTCTGCTTCCAAAGGTGAGAGATCTTCTGAGTCCTGGAGCTGTGACCCATGTTGTGAGCTCAGAGGGGCCGCACTCGTCACGGCAAGCGAAACGTTATGCAGCTGACGCATAGATTCAGTACAGAGAGTTCTGGCTGGACAGGAGAAAACCTTGCCATCACATCAGAATCAGCCTACTAGTGGCAGCTGCGCATGTCAACTATTCTTGCATTGGCTGGGCATTTATTTGCTGAAGGTTTTTTTCTTATGCTCTTTTTGTGTTCGGGCTTCCCCTCCGCCCCCCTCACGCCATGCCGGGGCCATGGTTTCAGGCGTTATGCGAATGGTTTTACTTTTTGTGCTTCTGGATTCCCTTCTTATGCACAACTGGCTTATCTTTATGCCCACCTGGCTTTTCCCTATGCGCACGCACCTGACTTTTTCTTATGCGAACCTGGCTTTTTCTTATGCTGTCTCCATTCTTGCATCTCCTGATATAACAGCTGCTATGGTCAGTTGTTTCACTAGCTAGAGGGTACATCGAAACATGCTGCGTTCTATAGGTGGACGTCCACGAAGTCCGGGGAGAGCATGAAGGCTGTGGCAGACCTGTGAGTGGTTCCGCGACAGAAGTTTGCTCAGCAACGAATGCGTTGACTAATCTGTCCTCGACCAGGTGCAAGCTTCCGGTGCCCCGATGCAGCACGACGACAGGCTCGATGTCTGAAATGGTCCAGCTGCGCAATCCTCTCCCGACACATCCCCAGTATGCTGGGCTGTGATGTGTTGTAAAATTTTGTAAATTTAGCATTAGCTAGCACACCCTGCAGTAGCTGAGACGTGCAGGGAGTAGACCTTGGTCCGGGGGGTTAGCACAGTTTATTAGCAGTGACGGAGATGCATGAGGTTTGCAAGCCTTGCCAGTCTGCTACCGGATCCCTCCCCACTCCCCCTCGCTCTCTCACTCTCTCTCTCTCTCGCAATGGCTTTCTCGCTGGACAGGCTTGCACGCCCGAGGAGGCCTTAGCTGCTTTGGCAGAAGGCATGAAACGCAGGGTCGAGCCTGCGATAATTTTTGCACCGCTTTGTTGCCGTGGGTTCAGCAGATTGTGCAACTGCAGTTCGTTGTGAAATGCCGTGGCTCGCAGAATAGCAAAGGGCCCTGAATTGAGTGCCTCGTATACAATAAATGGCACTATGGCAGGAGACTGCGCGCACGGACATGAATCACCACAGCAGCAGGCATCTTGGCGGCACAGATCTTGGCCGGACAGGAGGCGAAGCGGTTGCGCTTCTGCTGAGGTCCCATCTGATCTTCACGCTTACGGCGACCCAACGAGATCCTGAGATCGGCGCAACGCTGCGAGGGAGGCTCGGATGGCTCGGCGGGGTCTCCGCCGGGCGGTGGGTGCATTCGCTGGGAGCCTTTGGCCTGGAGGCTGCACTTGGTGGACTTGGCCGGCAGCGAGCGACTGAAACGGACTCGGCCTCGGCGAAGCCACGAAACCCACAGCATCTGCAGAAGACGACGCATACGACGCATAGCTGCCTCCTGCGCCTTTCTGAGGTCGATGTCCACGGAGTTTTCTTCTCCACGAGGCCCCGGGAGCACCAGTCGGAGCTCTCGCAGCCCGACCCGCTCAAAGCGCCTCCATGGTCGAATGTTTCAGAGACTCAGAGACTCTTGCCGGTCTCAGGCCCACCCCTCACACGACGTGGAAGCGGCTCGGGGCATCGAGCTTTGACAATGCGAGCTGCGAGTTCTTACATACTCTGCCGTTTCTTTAAGCCGTGCTGGAGATGGCTAGTGTGCTGCTGCATGGATGACGGCAACATGTATACCGTACAGTATACATGGTTCTTGATAATTGCAGCCATCTTGGCTCTGTGCCCCCTTGAGCGAGACGTCGCAAAATGAGATGATGTTGAAATTGTAACGGCTGCTTCTGTCCGGAGTTCTGCCCGGACCTCCGAAGCATCCCCAAGTTGGATTCCGCATGCTCGGCATTGCAGCAGGAAAGTTCACATCTTGTTATAGCGGGCTACTCTGACACGTACAGCACTCATACTCAAACAGGGAAGCTATGTCTAGTCTATCTCTGCATCTGTGCCCTGGCCTTTGGCAATGGGCGTTCAGCGAACAAATGCTTCCTCTATACTGCATTGGGAAGCATACCGAAAACTTGCCGACATGTTGCCAGACATCCTCGAAGAGGCCATGCTGGAGAAACTTGGATGTTCAGGTTCGACCACGCAAGAGTCTGTGTGCAACGGCCCGGGCTTGTGGATTTTAGCTTACATTCTGGAGGGCTGCTTGCCGAGCGTGTCTGCGTACGTGCAGATCAACGAAGCTGACCATGCAGGGACGTCGCATCGGACACGACGTGGATCGCGATCCTCTTCTGGTGTCTGACCTTCAGTTATCATATTTCTAGACATGGTTCAAAGCTTCCGCAGCTGCCGAATGGGTCTTCGTGATCGTGATTGTGCAAGCAATGAAGCTTCATCGCTCTTGCGTCTTCCATCTCTTGTCTACGCATATCAAGCTGAGGCTCTCGACCCATCGAATCTTCTTCGCCGATACCTCGTTGCTGAGGATGAATTGTATGTAGTACGTATGACTGGTCTTTCGTTGTTTTGCGATGCGCAAGCGTATTCCTAGCCGTCGTTCGGAACAGGACTGGCACGTGGACAAAGCAGCGCAGCGCTTGCGAAGCACGATCGCCTGGCGGCGCGACTGGAGAGTGATGGAGTACTACCGGCCAGGCAGACGCATTGCAGGGAGTTGGGAGGAGCCCCGCAGCTCTAAGTGTCTCGTTGAGGCTGCGGCCACTATCTGTATGACGAGATCTCCAACCCAGGTGCCATGACTGCATTTAGGCATCCGCACCTGGGTCTAGGCATTACACCCGTGTCAGCATGCCATCAGATCCTAGTACTGTCGCTTCTGAAGTGCCTGAGCATGAGTGCTGAATGTGGTGCTTCGCGTCGAAAAGGCGGACATGGTGTGTATATTGAATCGAGGTTCGGAGATGTACTTTGCGGATTCGATGCACGTTGATCGGCAGGGCCGTCCATACATGGTAAGCTTGGCAAGATCACAAGTTTTGTTCTTGGTTTTCAGTGCAGCGACTTCCTTTCTTCGGGTGCTACTGGCGCTGGGAACTCGCTCATTCCGCTTGCTCGTGAGACTGCCTGCCATCAGTATCGAAGCAGATCCAACATGGACGGAATGTGAAGGATGTCTGGATCAGGGTATGTCTGGTCTAGAATGGTCTAGACATGGTCTAGACGACACCAGAGCATCAACGCAGGGTTGAACCGGAGGTCGGCCGAGTCAATCTCTGCAATGGTGAGCGAATGCACCCATGGAGGCGTGCGGCGTTGTTCGCAGCGGAGCACAGAATGCACAGACGAGTAGCCGTGTGTCACTGGACGGAGGGCCCGTGCTCAGGCATCTGCGTGCCGGCATTTACGCTCTGGACAGATTCGCATTGAAAATCATTCAAAACGGTGCCTCGGTCACGGATTTGCACTTCGACTGGTTCCAGCCTTCTTGACCAGCTGTAGAGCAATCCGTGCGACATGTCGACTCAGGTTGTGGTTACGGAAGCTATCTGCTGGATATCGGGAGAGCATCTGGGCAGGTTTGGATGTATGTTTGTGGTTTGTCTGTCGGTAGGTGTGTTGACGGTCAGCGCGTCTGGTGGCCTCAGGCCACTGTAGGCTGGCAGTACATCGCTGGCTGATTGGTGGACAAAGCGTAGTCTTGTGTACCGACTGTGCATGGGGCAGTTGTCGTGGCCCCGCCGAGGTGGCCGAGCAAGGCAAGTTCAGCGGCACAGGCGAGACCCGCTTTAAGCATGTCAATGTCGACATTCGCATGGAGGCTGCAAGATGCATCAGACCTGCTGTGTTACCGTGAGGTGGCGGGGCGAACTTCCACCCCCAGGACCTATTCACAGCCGGGTCGCACCAATTATTCAGTTCAGCCTGCCTGAAACAAACTGGTGCGAGATGCACAAGCCCAACAGTCTGAGTGACGGGGTTCTGCCGTACATACTCACTCCTGTTCCTCGTGCGTGGAATCGAGCTGTCGTTCTGCGAGGGAGCATGCTTTCGACGCGGTCACACGGCTCAGGAGGGCCCAGCACAGATCCTGGTGGGTGGTACACATATGTCAGTTCCCATTATAGGGCATCGCGCACGGCACACTACCAGTACATGACACTACGTGTTGGAGGTTCCATTGGGTTCTTTTCCGCCAGACAGGTTCTTTGCATTTCTCGGTCTTTCACCTAGTTGTCCATCTTGTGGCTGCTGGTAGGCAACTGTCTGGTGTCTGACGATATCAGTCAATCCGCAGTTTCCGCATGCTGGAAAGAGGAGTCCAAAAATCCCTACTATTTGGAAGGTGCAGGCGCAAGTGCCGATGCGTGTCAGTTACCCGGACCTGTTTGCTTTGTGACCAAGTCCTTGTGCAAGGCAAGGATGCTCCGAGCGAGCTGCTGGAGCGCTATGGCGAACTGAATAGCTCCTCGGAAGCAGAAATGATTAGTCAAAGTTCGACCTGAGTTCCGACGGTTGAATCCTTTCGTCGGTCAATGCAGCGAGGTGGCATGTCCGTGCTACGTGCGGCTTTGCGGATTGCAGGGGAGCACTACCCTGAACTGCCGCCATTCAGCACAGCGGCAGACCTTCTCAAATGTGTTTTTGCAAGATGTGGATTTGCAGTGCAGTGGCAGTCGCGGTCGTGCCTGAGGCTGTCGCGGGTTGTTTTTCTTCGCGGCGACTGGCTGTTTTCTTTGGCCTTCAAAGTTTTTCGGCTCTGGGCCCACAAGAAGACCAGAGACGCTTGACTGGCAGAGGTGGCAGCATTGCAGTACTAGACCCAAGTCAGCCTGTGGTTACGAGATGGTTGTCCGGCCTAGACATAGGCAAGGACTACGGGGGCGACTAAGCATAACATCAAAGCCGAACCCTGGCGATAGTCTGGAAGATCCACCTGCCGGCCCTGAGGACAAATTCCTTTTTGTCGGTGGCAGGGCAGACCCGCCAATGACGCAGCTGCTGGACATGCGCAAACATGCACAGAGCTGTTTCGCTTTGTGCTTCTGTTCACGTGCGGGTGCAACAGGAGTGGTACCGTTCCGAGCAGCTTCCGCAGGAGAGCCTCTGCAGAAAAGAAGGCAAATGATGTCAAGAGTCGAGAGGGAGGGAGAGAGAGAGAGAGAGAGAGAGAGAGAGAGAGAGTAGCCATTTTGGCTCAAGTGCCTGCACCCTTTGTCTTGGGGCTGTTCACCCCTTGGCATCGGGGGGGGAGACGCAGGGTTAACCTGAGCTGTCACCTCAGGGGAGCCTTTGCATTTTTCCCAGCGGACGCTTGAGCAATCCGCCCGTTGCCATTTTGCTTAAGAGGCGCCTTTGCCTGCGCATCCTCCTGAACCTGACCGCGGCCCCTCTTTGAGGGTGGCCCGCCAGTAGGGGGACGGAGCATACTTTATCACTGCGGAACCCGGGGGGAACTTGCAGTCCTACCTCAACGTGCCCGACACCGAGTTCCTCGCGATCAAGCCGGAAGGGGGAAAGGCCCAGCTCCTAGGGCCATGACCACATGCAGACTGTGTCGCTTTGGTGGGGGAGTGTGCCACCAGGGTTCAGGAAGGTGCACATGCGAGGCGATCCTCAATGCCGCCTGCACAGGGTGACCGAACGCAGGAACGTCCGTGTGGGGGATAGCAGCTATACCCCTCCACCGGAGCCCGTGGCTACTCCCGGAGAAAGCGAGCTGGAAGCCAAGACGGCCTTTCGAACGGAGGGGGGACTTCACCTACTTTTTCCGCCCGACACCTTGGACCAGTGGGTGAACAGAACAGTGAAGGCCGACGACGAGGGGGAGCTCTTCTTTGCACCGTCGGGGGAGCCTCTGACGCCACAACAGGCGGGGGACTATGCTGCCTACCAGGCGAGACTGGCCCACAGGATCCGCCTAGGCTACCAGGCCGACCGCCTTGTACGTATAGTCGACAAATGGCTGCCGCGTGTGGCGGCCGAAAACAGAGTTTTCACGATGAAGTTCCCAGAGAAGGTGCCGGAGCTCTTGGTCAAGGCCTGGGGGTTACGACGCAAGATGCAGATACGGAGGCGCAAAGCACGGAAGGCAAGGGGGGAACCAACAGGCCCCGCACCTTCAGTGCAACCTGCAGTGCCAATGGAAGCCAATGTGGGGGAACCGCGAGGCCATGTGAAAAGAGAGCCCAGTGACTCAGACACACCGCCGGACTGGGGGAGCACAGATGAGAGCCCAGCCAAGGAGGCCGCCGCGGAAGAAGGACAGGAGCCGTGGGAGAAAGGCGCAGACAACGACCCAGTAGACCGTGAAGGGGGAGATGAACAGTGGCCGTGGGGTCCTGAAGGCAGGCCGTCGGACAGAGCCAACGACCCACAGCGGCCCAGCGAACCGATGGGGGAGCCACCAAGCCGACGACGACCAAGGGAACCCGCGGGGGAGCCCAAACGCCGCCGCCTTCACGGAGAACGACCCAGCGAACCTGTGGAGAGGCCTCCAACAAGGAGGGGGCAGCCAGCAGAACGCCTTCACGAAGACCGACCTCCTACTACTACTACTACTACTACTACTACTACTACTACTACTACTACTACTGTTACTACTACTAGTAGTACTACTACTAGTACTACTACTACTACTACTACTACTACTACTACTACTACTACTACTACTACTACTAGTACTACTACTACTATTACTACTACTGCTACTACTGCTACCACTAATACTACTACTACTACCACCACTACTACTACTACTTCTGCTACTACTACTACTACTACTACCACTACTACTACTACTACTACTACTACTACTACTACTACTACTACTACTACTACTACTACTACTACTACTAGTACTAGTACTAGTACTACTACTACGACTAGTTTTAAGAGCAAGAGGAGGGCGGGATTTAAGGCAAACAACAGGCACCCATAAAAGAGTTTAAGTAAAGTGACAGTTCGAGAAAATTACACACAAGGGGTGGGCTGGGCTCGGGGAGAGCGGGGAAGGGGGGTGGGGCAGAGGGGCGGTGGGGTAGGGAGCTGGAGGACGACCGGTGGAGCTGGTGCCAAATATGCAATGGCAGATTCAGCAGGTTCAAGACCACATGGCACGGCAAAGACAGGCAGCTGAGTGAGCGTGGCAAAAGTGAGCATGGCATTTTTCCTGACTTGCTAAGGCCCCAAACTAAAAGGCCGTTTTGTTTGCAGTACTTAAGTCAAGCCCGGAGCCAGAGGGGAGAGGAGAGTCGATGGTTTTGTTGGGGTGCCTGTTTCGGGGGTTTGGTGTTTCTGTTGCTGAGTCGAATGGCCCCTCCCCTTCTCCGTGACTTAATGTAAAGGTCGCGCAAAACCCACTAAGTGGGGGATTTCTCCTTTTTCGCGAACCCAGCCGGGGGAATGCATGCTGGCACGTTTCTCTGTAACATACCTGTCCATTTTGACTTTTCTGCAGAACTTTGCCATGATTTGGCGAATCCCTTCCGCCCTTTTACAATTCGCTGCACTACCGTCACCTGACGAAGTCCGATCCGCCCTCCTACAAATAATTCGACATCCACCCTTGCTGTGTGAGAGCAAGGGGGGACCAAATTCATCCGGCTTTTTCATGCCCCCTCGAACCTACTAAGGGCTAAGGACCTTTAGCCATAGGGGCGCGGAGACGAGGCGGGGGTTGGTTTGGCGTTTAGTGTTCGGGGGAGCTCCTTTGCGCGAAAACCCTGAACAAACTGGGTGGTTCGCTGCCTAATCTGGAAAGACCCCTTTACCAGCCACTCCATAAACACAGGGTGTGGCTGGGCGGGCCGAAGGCCTGGGGGCGCTCACGCGACCCTTAAGCCCTGCAGAAAGAAAGAAAAAAAGAGAGAGAGAGAGAGAGAGAGAGAGAGAGAGAGCGTGAGCCATAGGGGCACGGGGACGAGGCCGGGACGCGGGGGGTTCTAGAGTAAAGGGTGGGGCTTGCTGCATGAAAACCGCGGGCAAACTAGGTAGTTCGCCACAATCTGGAGTATCCCCGATGCCGGCCACTCACTAACACAGTGGGGGGCTGGGCGGGTCAATGGCCTGAGGGTCGCTTGACGCTTGACGACCCCTACGCCCTGCAGAAAGAAAGAAAGAGTGCGTGAGCGTTCCCCCTAGTGCATTATTGAACCTCGTCCCCTCCCCTTGTTTCTCCAACTGAGGCCTGACTGCAGCCAACAGCAAACACCCGCGAAACCAGCAAGAGAAGCGCCGTAGGGACCAGCAAGTAGCAACTGGGGCCCAGGAACCATGCATACTTGCTCCTGTAGCCTTGTCACCTATGCGCCTTGACAGAACTGGGACCCCCGTAGCAGAGACGGCGAACCCACGAAGAAGTGGCAATAGCCTGACAAAGCACACAAAGCGGGGGACGGTGCATGCGAGCTGGACAAGGCGGGGACACATCGCTGGTGCATGCAGTCTGTAGGAACTCGGCGCCTGTTCCAGCTCGCAACCACAACCCGGAAAAGTTTCACGACCGACCGAACTTGGACACTCAGCGTAGCGCTGTGCGCAGGGGTGGGCGGTCCAACCTCCTCACCCCAGACGCTGTGCAAGCAAGCAAGCAAGAGAGAGAGAGAGAGAGTGCAAGCAAGAGTGGAAGAAGAGTAGGCAAGTGTGTTTTTCTCTAAAGTGAAAACGTGCGGTCAAGCATGCCGGGGCGGGCTTGGAGGGAGTTTCGGGGTGGTGGGAAGCTGCCGAAACGAAGCAGAAGAGAGTGTGTGGTGGACGAAGAACTGTCTCCGTGTGTGTGTGTGCACGTGCCAAAGCTGATCCAGTTTGCCCTTCATGAGTATCCAAGGTTCGGAGGCCAGGGCTTTTGCTTAGATGGCGACGTCTTCATGCGTCGTGCTGTAGACTTCTTGGACACGGACGCGAAACGAGGCCACTACCGGTAGACTGCTTTGGCTTCTGCCGTAGTCCTGCTGCATGTATTCTGCGAGTTACACTGCTGATTCTCTGCAGTGCAGAGTTGCATTGACGAGAGCGACGAATGTGGGCGGCCGGCAGTAAATTGTGGCTTGGGCAAGGTTGGGATTTGCCTGACAGCTGGAACACGGAGATCTCCCTATCTGAGTTTGCCTCGACAGACGCCAAAGATGCAGGCCAGCTGCCATTGCACTTGACGCCATGCTTCATGTAGTTTGCTGGGCAGCAGTCAGGAGAGGCTGCCAAGGAGACTTCCACAACATTCAGTCAGATCTTCAATCCCTTCGAGGTGTCTCTGCTAAGACTCAATTTGAGAGAGAGAGAGAGAGAGAGAGAGAGAGAGAGAGAAAGTGAGCCCCTAGCTTTTCCCCCAAAGCAAAGCAAAGAGAGAGTGAGGACAAGGGACTCGTCAGAATGACGTGTGTGTGTGCGTGTGCTAAGAAGTGATGCTTCCACCAGTCGCAGTCGGTCAGTCGAACAGTAGAGCAGACGGATTCTCACTAGACAAACACACACCACCAAACTCACCACTCCTAATACAGGGCTTCGCATTCGGCAGGGGGGCGCGAGGGGTGGCAGGTTGACCATTCCAAAAACCTGCAGAAACAAAGATCCTCGCTTAAGAAGCGAGAGATGGAACTTCTCGGGCATAGGGCTGTTTTATCAGATAGGATGCTAAAGGGGCAGTTCTGTGCGGAACTGGATCCGGAGCACGAGCGAATGCCGGGGAGAAACGGGGAAGTGCTCCAAGCAAAGCATTCCCAGCTGCGACAAACTTCCTCGCTCGCCTCATCCCTCTGGTTGGCCGGAGTCGAAAGCATTAATGCAGCACAGAGGGGGAGAGAGAGAGAGAGAGATTGAGAGTGGCAGGTCACGGGCAGTGCTTGCGGAGGGGTCAGTTTTCCTGTTCGGGATGCAGGCAGGGACGAGGCACGTAGCTGGGAAAAAATGAGACAAGGGAAACCCCGACCCGACGATGTGCCGACAAGCGACGATGCACAGCAGAGCCCACTCTACCCAAATGGTGGATGGAGTAGTGCAAACGTGCAGGGCGCGGGTCTGCCCATGGTCTAAACCTTAAACCCCAAGCTTTGGGGAAAGGGCCAGAGTGTGTTGCATGTTGTGGCTTCGAGCCAAAAGACTTGCGATACTTGCTTGCCCATATTTTGAGAAGCCCGACCCTTGAAGGGGTGGGCGTCTGTGACAGGACCTCGATGACCTTTTGCAAAAAGAGAAGAGAGATTCTGAGCCTTGCGAGAGTCTCACGCACGAGACCAGTCCAAGATTGAACAACTTCCCAGGCATGTTGCTGTTCGAACGCAGAGCCGTCCACTCCAGCGCGCCGGCGCACACGCAGTTGCTTGGCAGCCTAAGTCTTATTCTGCATTCAGATCGGGGTTGTCCTGGCCTGACAGGCGAACTCATTCTACCTCCTGATGTAGAAATCCTACACCGCCAGTGCCCAAAGACAACAACACCGCGACACACAATTACACGGACCCACGAGCTCTTCAGCCACCGAATGTCACTGAGGATTTCACGTGAAAATGTGGTTGCGAAGCCACGGAACGGCATGTATAGCTTTGGCATGTCATCATAAAGCCAATGCTTCCTTGTAAGTACTTGTAAGTGGCAAACCGTGTTCGTCGCAGTTTCAACAGATATTTCGCATATGGCCGACAATTCATTCTGCTATTCTGTCATCTGCGGTCCCACAAATTGTTTAGCGATGATATGACACTGCAAGTGGGTCTTGTGAGGCAGCGCGGTTCGGCAGCCAGAAACAGGCTTGGATCCCAGCATCATTGTTGCTGTCCTGCGCAGTGCACGGCGTGCTTAAGGCCACGTCTCGTGCTGGCCGCGGATTAGCCGCTAGCGAAACTGGCACCAGACCAGCACACCGGCACAACACTTTGAATGATCGAAACGAGCTTGACAGTGCAGACAGGTTTCAACATGCTCAGAATTGTGCTTCAACCTCTCCAGAGTTTGAAGTCTGAGAGCATTCGATCGAATGCTGATTCTACGAATGTGGACTCAGCCCCCAAGAACGGCCAAACACCTGTGGCAAGGTAGCAGGACGCTGAAGTTGGAGCCTTCTGTACTGTTTCTGTCCTTGTTCGGTCTTTCATGCGTAGCATGCCTTGGCCTTTTGTTGCGAAGGCTTTCGGATGTTCTGCTCGTGTGCGGTTCACGTACGAGGTTCTTGAATGTCTTCGTGCTTTTGGAGTTTCTGTAGAACTTGGTGCTTTCTTTCCGTCTGCCTTCATCCTCAAAAGCCTTCTTGGTGCGTTCCTTTCTGTGCGTTTTGCAGGTTGGCGCTTGCGAATTGTGTGTTTGTTGTCGCATCTTGCAAATCGCATGCTACTCCCAGTATCTTCGATCAACCGCAACAATCGCCATCCCAGTTGAAGTCTGCCCAGGTCACGCCAGAGCCGCAATGTCGACAACAGGGCTGGCCTCACTGCCTAAGACGAGTGTCTTGTCAAATAATCGCCATATGCCCTTTCCTTCAGCGTCTTCATGCCGCAGCCGCATGCTTCCGCGAGCAGTGAGTCTTACAGGCCGATTTTCTTCCATCAGCAGCAACAGTCGCACTTTCCTCTTCGGCGCGATTGTCCTAGTAGCTCTGTGGGCTGCGTTCGACACTTGCCTTCATTCGGGCGCGGGATATGGGAGTAGCGCAATTACGAGACAGGGGCTGTGCTTGACAACATCTCAAGGACCAGCTTCTGACGACACCAAATGGTAACAGCTCCCGCGAGACCTGAATGCTATTGTAGCCGAGTTGGACGTCCAGCTTCATGTTAGGCTGTATTGGAGGACTTTATCATGTTGCCACATTGCTTGACCGTGAAACACGGATGCAGGGCTTTCCAGCTTGGAGGTGGTAGCACGTGCAAAGCATGTGCAGCTGCCTGTTAATGCTATGCTCATGCCGTCAAGGCGCCGGCATTTTTTCCAAGCCATCGTTTTAAAGGGAGGACATGTACATAGACTTAGCGTCAAGGTCGCGTCCCTAAAGGAGAGGATGTCAAGGATGTCAAGGCTTGGGCGCCGAACGACAAGCGCAGGGTTCTTCCGAAGGGTCAAACTGCCAAGGCTGAGAACCCCTCGAGACCAGCGCCGCGAAGCTGGGGAGATCAACAAGTCGAAGCCTCAGTTCGAGACTCCGTCGGGACTCTCCGTGCTTCGAGTTGGGGACAGACTTCCACACTGGCTTTGGTGGAGACGGTAGGTCGAAGTCGTACAGAAAGATAAGAACGGTTCAGGCTCTGTCGGCTTTCCGCAGTTTTGGCGCTCTGACCAGATGCATGGAAGTTCCCTGCTGCGGCGTCCGCGAGCCAACATACGGAGGATGTTGAATTGATATGCGATAACTTACGCTCGCATCAGGTCTCTTTCACAGTTGGCATTGGTCATCCAACGCTTGACGAGCCAGAATGGTTCCTCAATGCAGTCGCTTCCTCAGACCTTACAGCCCGCTGATTGCATAATCTGTGTATTTGTGCGCATAACGAACTCCTAATTTAGTGTCGCTCTGTGAATGGAGGCCGGCAGATATGCACTTGTGCGAGAGTGCACAATACCGAACACGTGAGTGAGAGTGAGAGACAGAGTGTGTGTGTGTGTGTGTGTGTGTGAGTGTGTGTGTGTGTGTGTGCGTGTGCGTGTGCGTGTCTATGTATATGGTACATACATAGGCACATTTACGCAGTTTTGCGTGTATATATATATATATATACACATGTTTATGTATATACGTGTGGATAATGCGAATGTGCTACCTGTGCATGTGTATCGAATGTATCCTGTTCCGCAGCTGTCCACAACGGGGCTGCACTGGCAGTCAGTAGCAGCAGCAATAGCAGCAGCAACAGCATGCGCCTCACACACATCAGTTTCATAGAATACGCAAGTATTCAGTGCGCTCAATGTCTGGGCCATTGCAATAGTTCCATGTAGTGAGTACAATCCACAGCCCAATCCATGCTGCAAGTTCCCTCTTGTTGTCTCAGCCTTGGGTTATGATCTTTCCAACCCCGGCCTACATTGCGCATTGCGCGACTAACTTGTAGTGACAAACACTAGCTTGCGCTTGTTGTAGTGACAATTCGCTAGCGTGGTCGGAGGGAATACTTACACAAGGTGTCTTGATCGTGGCCAATTTGGGTCAAGATCACACCGATTTCTTTAGGTGTGGTCTGCAACAAGGTGGCGTAGTGCATGGACCTGGTGGTCGTTGCAGACTCGGCTCCTTTGGCCCCTACCCTCTTGGGTGGGCCATTGGTGGTCTGGTCCGAGGCGGCCGTCGGGGAGTGCGCCCTGCTGGCCTTTGCGGCCGTCTTCTGGCTGCTGGGCCTCACCTGCGGCTGTTGCTTTTCGGCCTCGACAACGCCGCGGAGGCAAACTCGACCTCTACGAGGACCTTTGGACCGCTGGGTCGCTGTCAGCCGTCGAGCCCTTTTCTTCTTGGGGCGAAGGCGCCGGGTCTCTTTGGCTTTCGGGCACTATAGGGAGGTGGACCTCCGCAACACTGCGGGTTCTCGACCGAACGCAGCCCGCAGAGCTCGGAGGGCGAGCACGCCGCGGGCCGCAGGACTTGTTTACGAAGGACCGGCCCTAGCGAGCCCCTCTGGCAACAATGGATCCAACGGAGGCGGAGCTCACCGCGATAACGGACCTCGACGGCGTGCTTAACTGGGCTGGTGTGGCAGGCCCGTTGGAGACGGCCATCAAGCTGGCTTTGGGCCAACCACAAAGGGTCCGGGAGATCGTTCTCATTCCCCGACCTTCTTGGGACACTGCCATCGCGGCCTTGAAGGTCATACCGCTGGCGGCCGATGGCACACCAGAGCCCGCACGGGACCCGTCGCTTGTGGAGCTGGCGCGGCTTGAGTCGGTTAGGCGGGTGAGCTGTTTGAGGATGGGCGTGACGCCCGACAGCCCCGGCACCGCTGGACCCACGGCTCCTACCCCGGCGACCGTAGCTGCGGGCCCCGCTCCACCTT
This sequence comes from Symbiodinium sp. CCMP2592, assembly GCA_905221615.1. Classification (NCBI taxonomy): domain Eukaryota; class Dinophyceae; order Suessiales; family Symbiodiniaceae; genus Symbiodinium; species Symbiodinium sp. CCMP2592. The sequence continues at coordinate 533,208 of CAJNDT010004434.1, forward strand.
CCGGAGGCCGTAAGCTCAAACTGTCGGCCATCCTGGATCCGACGCTGGATGCAGACGTTGTGGTGCTGGAGCAGACGGAGACACAGACGCTCTACACCGAGTACAAGAAGAAGTACGGGGACTTCCCCTCTCATTGAGAGCGACCCCTCGCTGGACCAGCTCTCGGCCCTCAAACAAGTCTTGCAGGCAGGGGCTGCCCCATACACCGACTTCTCCTTGTTCGGGCCGCATGGCCTCCGGCTCCTCCGCAAGCAATCCTTCACGGCCTACGTCCTCAATGTGTCCACGGGGGAATGGACAAAGAAGGAGCAACCAGGCCCAGGCTCCTTTCATGCCTGGTATGAGGCCTGGAAGGTCTACCGGACAGCCATGCTCCTTCTCGAGGTTGTGGACTCCGAGCGCCTCGACAGCTACGCCGAGCACGTGCGGAGCTTCCTCACGCAGTTTGGGGACTCCGCCTGGTGGTTGATCTACAAGGCGGAAAATCGCCTGAGGTGCGAGCACTTAGAGCGCCTTCGCCGCCGACTACACGATCAACCAGACTTCGGATACACGGCAGCCCGGCCCTGGAACGCGGCGTTTGCAGCGGCGGTGAAGGACATGGAGTTCTGGACCAGAGAGCTGGTCACCCCGGCCTCGGGCCCACCACGGCCGGCAGCCCCTCCACCGCGCCAGGAGGAAGAGCAGAACGCTCGGCCGGGCAAAGCCAAGCGCAAGTACACCGGCGACGAAGCCGGACGACCCGCCTCGAGACCTGGGCCGCCAACGGCCGAGGACACCGCCCAAAGCACGGGCTAGGTTTTCTGGAAGGCCCCGGCGAGGGGACCTCCCCAGCTGGCTGGCAGACTATGGGTTCCTGGTGTGTGCTCTGGACAAGCGAGCCACCGAACCGACCGACCTCCTGGACGAAGCGGCCCATTCAGCAATTTTTCGGGACTTGGTGGACGGCAGGTACGCCGTGTTCTGGGCGGCTCCCCCGTGCGGCACCTTCTCGCCCCTGCGCGAGGTCCGGCCCGGCCCTCCGGTACTGCGGAGTGAGCAGCACATCGAGGGTCTGCCCAACCTTGGCAAGAAGGAGAAGGAGCAGGTCAGAACGGCCAACCTGCTCGTCGAGCGATGCTCCGATTCGGTCGTGGCCATGTGGGACCTCAAGCTCACTTGGGGGGTGGAGAACCCCGACCACCGCGTGGGGAAACCCAGCCTATGGTCCATGCCCTCCTTTCGTGCCATCATCGACCTCGACTGCGTCGGCACAGCAGACTTCGACCAGTGCCGTGGAGACGGTGAAGCCGACTCGGGCCTGCAGGTCTCTGATTCGGTGGGCCACCAACGCTGGGCATCTGCCGACCAAGCTGAGTACACGGCCCACCTCTCACAGATCATCGCGGAGGCTCTTTACCAAGGTTATCGCAGGGCGGCCTTGGACAAAGAGGAGGTTTGAGGTGCTGAGTTCGAGGCCCTTCCCTCTCGGGGCCCGCAGACCGAGAGGGAGGCTGAGAACGAGCGGGCGCTCGGTGGCCTGCGCAACCCCAGGCGTGCACTGACTCGACTTCCCAGGTCGGCCGCCGTTGGGAGTGCTATCCGCCGGCTTCTGTCTCGGGCCGTGGATCTTTGGCCCGAGCTCCTGTGGCAATACTTCGCGGAGAAGAGCCGGCAGACCTCAACCCCGGAAGCCGTCATATCGGTCCGATCTGCCGTCCTTACGGCGCTTGGCGCAACCGAGGGGACGCGCAAGAGGAAGAGGACGGCGCCGGCGGCGACGCCCATTCAGGCATCTGTGCTCGAAGCCTGGGGCGAAGCCACCGATGATCCGGATGCCAAGCTCCTGGCGCACTGGTTGGATCATGGCGCCCCTCTCGGTGTCGAGCAGGAGGTGCCGACCACGGGCGTCTTCCCCCCGGTCTCCCGGGATGGCCTAATGCCGGCCTCGCAACTTGACAGGCGTGCCTTGGAAGGCTGGAAGAACTACCCCTCAGCCGAGGCAGAAGAGGACACCCTTCACGACCTCCTCGACGACTACGTCAAACCGGGGTTTCTGCGTCTTGGTAGCTACCGAGGAGGAGGCCGAAGCGATCCTGGGCGGGCCGCCCGTTCTGAACCGCCTGGGCGTGATCGTGAAGGACAAAACCGACGCCAGGGCCGGCCAGTCCGAAAGGCACGGGTTATCTGGGACCTGAGGGAGTCCAGGGTCAACCTGGCTTGCTGCCAGGGCGAGCGGATCCTCCTTCCCCGGCTCCTCGACGTTGTCTCCTCCCTCCTTCGAGTCTACAGAGAAGGGGGAAAGCCCTACCTGGCGGGTCTCGACATCAGAGACGCGTTCATGAACGTGCCGGCGGGCCCGGACCGCAAGTTTACCGCGGCGGCAGTCCCATGGGGCATCGTGCTGTTCAACATGCTTGTGTTTGGGTCGGCGTCCTCTCCCACAGTCTGGGGCAGATTCGCTGCCTGGTTAGGCCGCTCAACGGCCGCGGTCGCGGACACCGACCCACAGTGCTACGTTGACGACCCGGTCTTTGTCATGTTCGGGCCCGGCTTGGGCGCAGCTGCCCGTGACCTGGCCATTACCCTCCTTTGGGTGGCCGTCACCGGCTTCCCGACGAAGCTCAACAAGGCCAACGGCGGGAAGACCATAGAATGGGTCGGTGCAAAGATCGAGTGCGACGATGAGGCGGAGACGGTCACGGTGACCATCCCCGAGCACAAGATCAAGCAGCTCCTCGCCGACACCAACAAGCTGCTGAGCCGCCCGGTCATAGGCTCCAGGGAGCTACGGTCGTATGCTGGCAGCATGTCTTTTATTGCGGGCCTGGTGCCTCACCTTCGGCCCTTCTTGTCCACCTTCTGGTCGGCGCTCTCTACGTGTGGTTTGGCTAATGACGGCCGTCCCGCCCGGAAAGCCAGAAACCTGATCCACACAAAGAGGGTAGCTCCTGGCCTCAAGTGGATACGAGTCCTGCAACGGATTTTCTTTGCTAAGCCCCCCCACACCGACGTCGAGATCGTTACCGATGCCAGCCCGTGGGGCATTGGTGGCATCATGAGGGTGGGCGGCAAGCCCACCGAGATCTTCTACTCCAACATCCCGGACGAGCTCCTCAAGAAGTTTTCGGCCGAGAGGGGTGTTTCGAAATTTAACACCCTCTGGGAAGGAGTCGCCCTTTTGGTGGCGTTCCGCCTTTGGCTCCCGAACCTCTCCTTCGGAGCCGTGTACAGGGCGAAGTCTGATAACCTCGGCTTCCTGCGAGCCCTAGCGCGTGGAAGCGCAAAGTCGGCCACCCTGAATGTGCTGGCCCGAGAGTTTTCACTGGACGTCGCCCTCCGGTCGTATCAGGTCCGGGGCCTCGCTCACATTCCGGGCATCAGCAATATCCAGGCCGATGCTTTGTCACGCCTGTTTTCTCCGAGCCGAAGCACTTCCCTCCGGAACTGGAGCACGTGCCGGCCAGAACGGCGGACCTCACCGAGGCCTTTTGGAAGGTCGCGTGAAAAGATGCTTTCTGCGCTTCGTTCTTGTTTGCTGCCCTGCCTTCTGTAGCTACTTCCCCTCAAACAAAGCCCCAGTAGAACAGGAACCTTCGACGGGCCCTGCCCTCCGGGCGGCCTTCGTCGCCAAGGCCAGCACTCGTTGCTTAGCCTCTTTTGCGGAACTTTCGGGTTAACTCGTTCCCGTTCTTCTTTTCTTTGGGGATCCCACGTGACGGGTCCACTGTTTTTTTTTCCTAGGTCTGGCCTGGTCTGGGGGGCCTTGCTAGGTGTGGTCCCATGGTCCCTTGGTCCCCTGGCCCTGTCCTGGTCCCCTGGTCCTTTAGTCCTCCGGTCCCCTGGTCCCTGGTCCGCTGGTTCCCTGGTCTCTCCTGGTCCTGTACCCCTAAACCCTCAAACCGCCAAGACTTGAGCCAAGCTTTCTTCCTCATACTTCTCAACATTCAGGAGTGAGTGCATCAAGCACTCATCCAAGACTGCTTGTACCGGCACGGGAAATGCTTTACATCCAAGGTCCCTTGGTCCCCTGGTCCTTTGGTCCTCTGGTCCTGGTCCCCTGGTCCTTTGGTCCTCCGGTCTTCTGGTCCCTGGTCCCCTGGTTCCGTGTTGGTGTGTGCAGTACTTCAATCCTTCTAACCCTTATCTCCTTCCAGACCCCGGAATCCTAAACCCCCCTTGAAGCGTAAAACCCAAAGCCTTGAAAACGACAGCCCCCGCCCAAGGTGATCTTATCCGCAATGCCGACGGCAAGCCCATGGATTTGGGTCCAACCAGCCACAACCACAACCACCGCGACAACCACAACAACCACAACAACAACAACAACAACAACAGCAACAACAACAACACCAGCAACAGCAACAACAACAACAACAACTACTACCACGACGGCAACGACGAGGACGAGGACGAGGACGACGACGACGATGACCTAGATGTCGACAACGACACCAAAAAACAACGCCAGAAGACAGAAGATTTGAAATTGGCATTTCGCACTATTCACACGCGAAACACGACCCTGCAAATTGTAGTGCTCCAATACCTTCATGCAATACACAAGCAAAACCAGACCCTGCGAATGCTAGTTCCCCATTAGCTTCATGAAAAACACAAACAATAAAAGACTCTGCAAGTTGTAGTTCCCCAATAGCTTGATGCAAAACACAAACAAGGCCGACCCCGCAAATTGTAGTTCCCCCATTAGCTTGACGCAAAACACAAGCACAAGAACACACGGCAAATTGTAGTTCCCTAGTGGCTTCATGCAAAAGACAAGCAGATGAACACACCGCAAATTCTAGTTCCCTAATAGCTTCAGGCAGAACACAAGCAGAAGAAGACCCTGCGAATTGTAGTTCCCCAATAGCTTGATGCAAAACACAAGCAACACCGATCCCTGCAAATGCGAACCCCCCAATAGCTTCATGCAAAACACAAAGAAAACCGAACCCTACAGCAACAACAAGAACACCAGCAACAGCAACAACAACAACAAGAACTACCACGACGGCAACGACGAGGACGAGGACGACGACGACGATGACCTAGATGTCGACAACGACACCAAAAAACAACGCCAGAAGACAGAAGATTTGAAATTGGCATTTCGCACTATTCACACGCGAAACACGACCCTGCAAATTGTAGTGCTCCAATACCTTCATGCAATACACAAGCAAAACCAGACCCTGCGAATGCTAGTTCCCCATTAGCTTGATGAAAAACACAAACAATAAAAGACTCTGCAAATTGTAGTTCCCCAATAGCTTGATGCAAAACACAAACAAGGCCGACCCCGCAAATTGTAGTTCCCCCATTAGCTTGATGCAAAACACAAGCACAAGAACACACCGCAAATTGTAGTTCCCTAGTGGCTTCATGCAAAAGACAAGCAGATGAACACACCGCAAATTCTAGTTCCCTAATAGCTTCAAGCAGAACACAAGCAGAAGAAGACCCTGCGAATTGTAGTTCCCCAATAGCTTGATGCAAAACACAAGCAACACCGATCCCTGCAAATGCGAACCCCCCAATAGCTTCATGCAAAACACAAAGAAAACCGAACCCTACAGCAACAACAAGAACACCAGCAACAGCAACAACAACAACAAGAACAACTACCACGACGGCAACGACGAGGACGAGGACGAGGACGACGACGACGATGACCTAGATGTCGACAACGACACCAAAAAACAACGCCAGAAGACAGAAGATTTGAAATTGGCATTTCGCACTATTCACACGCGAAACACGACCCTGCAAATTGTAGTGCTCCAATACCTTCATGCAATACACAAGCAAAACCAGACCCTGCGAATGCTAGTTCCCCATTAGCTTGATGAAAAACACAAACAATAAAAGACTCTGCAAATTGTAGTTCCCCAATAGCTTGATGCAAAACACAAACAAGGCCGACCCCGCAAATTGTAGTTCCCCCATTAGCTTGATGCAAAACACAAGCACAAGAACACACCGCAAATTGTAGTTCCCTAGTGGCTTCATGCAAAAGACAAGCAGATGAACACACCGCAAATTCTAGTTCCCTAATAGCTTCAAGCAGAACACAAGCAGAAGAAGACCCTGCGAATTGTAGTTCCCCAATAGCTTGATGCAAAACACAAGCAACACCGATCCCTGCAAATGCGAACCCCCCAATAGCTTCATGCAAAACACAAAGAAAACCGAACCCTACAGCAACAACAAGAACACCAGCAACAGCAACAACAACAACAAGAACAACTACCAACGACGGACGACGAGGACGAGGACGAGGACGACGACGACGATGACCTAGATGTCGACAACGACACCAAAAAACAACGCCAGAAGACAGAAGATTTGAAATTGGCATTTCGCACTATTCACACGCGAAACACGACCCTGCAAATTGTAGTGCTCCAATACCTTCATGCAATACACAAGCAAAACCAGACCCTGCGAATGCTAGTTCCCCATTAGCTTGATGAAAAACACAAACAATAAAAGACTCTGCAAATTGTAGTTCCCCAATAGCTTGATGCAAAACACAAACAAGGCCGACCCCGCAAATTGTAGTTCCCCCATTAGCTTGATGCAAAACACAAGCACAAGAACACACCGCAAATTGTAGTTCCCTAGTGGCTTCATGCAAAAGACAAGCAGATGAACACACCGCAAATTCTAGTTCCCTAATAGCTTCAAGCAGAACACAAGCAGAAGAAGACCCTGCGAATTGTAGTTCCCCAATAGCTTGATGCAAAACACAAGCAACACCGATCCCTGCAAATGCGAACCACCCAATAGCTTCATGCAAAACATAAAGAAAACCGAACCCTGCAACGTGTGGTTCCCCAACAGCTTCATGCTAAACACAAGCAAAATCAGATTCCGCAAGTTGTAGTTCCCCAATAGCTTCATGCAAAACAGAAGCACAACCAGAGCCGTCGAATTCTAATTCCCCAATAGCTTGATGCAGCAAAGACCGCAGTTGCCGCTGTTGGCAACCACAACCAGTGGGCCAGACTTAGGAAAGCAAGCCGGGGAGGGCCAGACCTAGAAAAAAAAAAACCGCTCCCCCACGTGACCCTTTGCCTGGCCTCTGGCCTCAGGCTCCTCTTTCGACTTCTGTCGATATGTAAATACTCGACGCAAACCCAACACGCTAACAGCAGGTGGGATAAGCAATTTTATAGTTTCGGTCTACATCAGGTCATGCGGGTGTGATCTTGCCCTCCTGAGTTTTCGATGGTTTAAAAAAAACTGTTGACTAGCAGGAGGTGCGACCTGACGACCAATGTGTTAAAACAGCCTGCGTCCCACCATTGCGTGTTATGGCGGTTGTTTGGGGAGCGGTTTGCGAATTGTCGTGACAAACACTAGCTTGCGCTTGTTGTAGTGACAATTCGCTAGCGTGGTCGGAGGGAATACTTACACAAGGTGTCTTGATCGTGGCCAATTTGGGTCAGGATCACACCGATTTCTTTCCCACCCGCCCACACCGGGTGTGATCTTGCCCTCCTGAGTTTTCGATGGTTTAAAAAAAACTGTTGACTAGCAGGAGGTGCGACCTGACGACCAATGTGTTAAAACAGCCTGCGTCCCACCATTGCGTGTTATGGCGGTTGTTTGGGGAGCGGTTTGCGAATTGTCGGTGTTTACAGTGGGCAAGCATACGCTACTTGCTGACTTAGTGATCATGACCCCGAGTATCCAGCAATCAGGGACACGCTAGTAGATCCTCATTGCCAAGGCTGGTGCCATATCGAGATTCCATGCTAACACGCCTGTTAGCTGAGAGCCGGGGTCCCAGCCTGCGAATTTAGAGTGCTGAACTTTGCGACGGGACAAGAACAAAGATTTATGTTTGGAATGTCAGCTCGCAGAACTGCAAGAGGCAATAGCGACGGATTTGTAGTTGTAGTTTCATGTCAGTGTAAGACTAAAGACAGTCACCACGGCCAGCAGGTTACTGCTTTCGCATTTCTGACAGATGCAGAAGCTATCCCAAGTGGTGCTTTTCGCTGTGCCGCCCACTAGTCCAAGGTTTCGGTGGCAGCTCTAAGACCTGCCTCATCATCACGTGTTCGGTACAAGCTTCTGGGCAGCAATCCCGGCATGGTCCCAGGAACGGTCTAGACCTCTTTTGACATCCGCTTGCCTCAAATCGGGTGCCAACACAAAGCCTCGCGATTCCCGATCATCCCGATGCTTACACCCGACAAAAAGGTTTACAGGCGTTTTCCCAGAGTAGCTGAGGCATCCGATCGGGAGGACTGCCCAGTGGCTCTGACATGCGAAGTACTGAAAAACACGGGCGAGGGCACTCTGTAACCAACCCACGTGCTGGGCCTGCTGCTTGCCGGCAGGAGACGCGCTGCTCCCTGGAGTTTGGCAAACGTGCTAAGCTAGTCAGGAGCGCCATCTGAATCTCGATGTGTGACCGCAGAAGCTCCAAAATCAAACTGCGCGGGGAGGTGCTTGTGATCAGTTGCAGATGCAGAATGTGTCATAGTTTCACATCTCGTTGCCTGTACCTTTCTCCAGGAACCGCCCGCAGATTAATCTCGAAGTGGCACACGAGCCCTCTGCGGTGGTGGAGGCGAAGGGCCTTGGTAAGAGCACGACACTGGTCAGAGCGGAAGTGTTCGAAATTCCAGTGCAGGCCTTCGTGGCCAAGAAGTTAGAAGAAATGCAGCGAATCCAGGAGGTGCGTACTGGCGTACTGCTTCGTGCTGGCACCTCAAGGCTCGAGTGTCTCCACCCGACTTGCCAGGAGTTGCTTCGCGAACGTGAGCTTCTCCAAGCAGAACGTTCCTCTCTTAGTCTTGGAGCTGGCAACGTTGCGGCACGTACATGACATCTGCACGGTTCCACGATGTTCCACGTGCATTGGGGCCCTGCCGGGAAGACGGACCGTGAGACTTGGTGCTGCAGCCATCTTGGAAGCTGAAGGACTGCACCTGGATTCCTCGTGCTTCTGTTGTTAGAGCATATCTTGCAGGCCCAAAAGGCAAAAGTGCAGGCCGTTCCTAGCATAGCCTGATGCAGGAAGTGTACATGCTCTAGTGGCATGCCGCGTTGCACAGCATCTATGGCGCCAGTGCTTCGCGTTTAGTGTTGATGTCCATCTCCGTCGGGGTAGCACTGCTGAGTGGCCGAACAGCCCGCATTCTCGCTGAACCTGAGACCTGGCCTGAACTTGGCAGAGTCGGCTCTATCCGAACCGTAGGTCAAGACTGTGCCAAGTTTCTGCAATAGAAGTGGCACCAGTGCACACGCTGGTGTTGTCCTGTGGTCCCAGACGACAGCTATGTGAGTTTCCCTATCTCAGTCCAGATAGATTCAGGGAGCAGACAGGCCAAGCTGGCTGGCGATGTAGCAGTATTCTGGTCAAGCCAAGGGCTGCACGATCCACGAGTTCAAAAAGCTGTCTCAGAAGGACGGCGGGTGGCGCCCACATGTAAAAGCCACAGCTGCAAAAGAGCTACGCTGCGTTGTCGCGAGGAGCTGCGAGCAACAGGCATCACTGCCTTGATCACATCTGCAGGCGTCTTTGAAAGCAAGAGGAGAACTTTGGAGAACATGGCTTGTTATTGCGTGGGGTGTAGTAGCTCCATCCGGACTTGAAGCAGGTCAGCTGCTACACGATAGCTGTACGCTCGAAGCGGCTGGAGTGGTGAATGGCGACACATTGAGTGCGACGGTGCAGCAAGCCACGATAGCGGCGGGTCTGCATTCAGCATAGCCGGAGAGCTTGCACTATGCAAACATCATCGCATTGCGTCAAGTTCGTGATGGCTTGCGGCGCCTGTTGTCAGTTCTTCCTTGATGAGTTGAAGCCAGCAGGACGTTCACCAGTCGACAGTACCTGATGATACCTCATGTAAACCTCGAAAGTGTCCCATGGCCATGTTGCGACAACTGCTAAGACACGTATGTGGGCTTGCAGTGACTGCGCATGAAGCGAGATATTCATCTAATCTAAGCTTGAAGAATGGTTCATGGGGGCCAGGCAGGGGTTTGTCCAGGATCGGTCATATGTCCGCAAGGCCTAGACTTCTAGGCGCAAAGCATTGTAAACCACTCAGTTCGGCGTGCCCTGCAGGTATCCAGCCGGGAGTCCAGCGCATTCGCGTGCATCTGCGCAGATGGTTCTGTTGTCACCTGGGGCGATCCGGTTTGTGGAGACAGTACATCCGTGCAGAAGCAGCTCAAAGATGTCCGCCAGATCCAGGCGTCCACATATGCTTTCGCAGCACTCCGAAGGGACGGCAAAGTCGTCTCATGGGGCATCGTTTTCAATGGTGGCGACTGCAGTGCCGTACAAGACAAGCTGCAGAACGTGCAACAGTTGGAATCAACTTCATACGCTTTTGCTGCCATCAGAGCAGATGGCAGCATAGTGTGCTGGGGTCTTCATGAGTATGGGGGCGACACCGACAAGGTAGCATCAGAGCTGAAAGAAGTCAGAGACATCACGGGTTCTGCAACTGCATTTGCAGCCATTCGTGCTGACGGGCAAGTAATCACCTGGGGTGACTCAGCATGTGGAGGTGACAGCAGTGCTGTGCAAGAACAGCTCCGTGAGGTCAAGGAAGTTCGATGCACTGCATTTGCCTTTGCAGCTCTTCGGGTGGATGGCCAGGTCGTGACCTGGGGAGGTGAATGCTGTGGAGGAGATAGCAGCACCGTTCAGCCACGGCTTTCTTCAATTGTTCAGCTATCTTCGTCGGCCTGCGCTTTTGCCGCAACTCGCGCAGATGGACGAGTCGTGACCTGGGGCGAAGCAGAAGGAGGTGGCGACTGCAGTCTCGTGCAGGAGCAACTTCACGATATTCAGCAAATCCAGTCAACCCATCGAGCTTTTGCAGCGATTCGTCAGGACGGATCTGTTGTTACATGGGGAGACCCTAACTGCGGTGGTGACAGTCGTGCCGTCCAAGACCAGCTGCAAGGAGTTCAGCACGTTGAAGGCTCGCAAGCTGCGTTTGCTGCCGTCAAAGTGAACGGCCACGTGGTTACCTGGGGCGACTTTGCCTATGGCGGCGACAGCAGCGCTGTGCAGGAACAGCTGTGTGACGTCCAGCGGATCTATGCGTCTCAGAGTCTGGGCAGCACCAGCAGACTCGGTAGACCAATTGAAACAACATTTCAATATGGGACGCGCGAATCGTGCGTCGTTGCAACCTAAACCTTGTGTAGCAGATACCTAAAAGAAGTACCAGCAGCTTGTGCATATCCATGTGCCCCGCCAAAGGAAGGCCTTTGCAGCGATTCTTCTGAGTGGACAGATTGTTACCTGGGGGGATCCTCGCTGCGGTGGGGACAGCAGCCGGGTACAGTCGCAACTTGTTGCAGGATGCCTCGCAAAGAACCGCGAATGCGCAACAAACGAGACTTACAGTTGCGAAAAGCTGAGCTCTTGCAGAACCAATGTCGTTCTGGCCCAGCCTTGCTTGTAAGTTTCACGGTCGATTTTCCAGTAGCATTCCTCGAGCCAAAGAGACATGAGCTGAGACCGCGTGCGAGTGCGTGCGTGCGTGCGTGCGTGCGTGTGTGTGTGTGTGTTACTGTGTTTGTGCTTGTCATTTGAAGAGTGGTGCGGTAACAGTGAGAAGCACGGGGGAGCATAACAGCCTCAGCAATGTCAGTGTCGCGGGGAGGAGTAGGGGGGGTACATGTCCGACACACGGCATGAGATGAAGTCGAGAACTTCGTGGTGAAGGTTAAATGATCGCCGTGCGTCTTGTTGAGAGTGCATCTAAACAAAGTATCCATCAAGTGTCCTGCGTGGCTCTGTCTGCGGCGGTGCAGGCGAGTGCATTCGCATGATGCTTCAACTTTGAGTTTGCCTGGAGCACCAAGGTTCCATGCTTCAGGCGACCGCAGTGTGTGATGTCCTGAAGATGGCCGTGTGCCGATTTGTGCCTGTTCGCCTTGAGAGGGCCGTGTCGAGAATCTGGAGGAGAAGCTGGGTGAGGCAGGGCTCCATCTCAGCGTTCAGCAATGTGAATGGCTGTGTGACGGGACCGCTGACTCCCCGCAACGATTCCACTTCGTAATTTCGTTCAGCTTCGTCAGCTGCGCAGCTGTAGGTCTGAAGTGTCATCAGGTGCCCTGAAGGGGCCTGTACTGTGCAGTACTTGGAGCGTGTAGCAGGATAACGGACTGCGGATCCAGATGATCCATTCAGACCAGATCGGCCAGGCTGTGTGCGATCTCCACGCGCAGCAGAACTCGCGCTTGTCTGAAGTGCCGCGCTTTTTGCTAGTGGCCTCACATGCTTCTCATGAACGCACATCATGTTGCATCGATGTTCGTAAACATGACAGCCACTTGTAGCTGAGAAGGTTCACGCGGCGAAGTCGCCATGACTCGGCCATGACCGTTGGCTATTCTCGCGCCGAGGCCACCCAGCTGGAGGAGCAAAAAGCAGAGCTTCAGCCCAGACCTGAGCAGCTGAGATCAGCTGAGCAGCAACAGCGAGCACAGTGAGTTGAGAGCCGCTCTTCTTTCGGACGCTGACGGCCGCGGCCGTGAGGGAGCGGCTGCGATCTGCACTTGCGGCAGCAGTGGAGGGCCAGGCCGTGCGGATGCTTTGAAGACAAGGGAGACTGCGACGCTGCTTTTTGCTGGAGGACGAGGCGGCTGCGCAGGCAATGGTCATGCCAAACTCGGACCGGTTCGTGTCATAGCTGGTGAAGTGCTGTCCGGAGCAAGTATACGACACTACCCTGACATGTCGCTGATCCACTCAAACCATTCCCGAAGAAGAATATTAATTCTTCATTTTCTGCATCCCAGGGGAGGCGAGCGAGAAGCAGCTTCACCCAGAATATCACAGGATGCAGGAATCCCTGGAAACCCATTCTGCAGGTGACCAAGCTCAACTCTGAACGTCAGTCGCTGCAGCGTCAGCTTACGGAGGCAGTGCGGCTGAGTCGGAGCATGGCATTGATACAAAGTTTGGCTCGGAAAGCCAGCGGCCTTTGCGGTGTGTGGGTTGACTTGCGATGCTTGCTTCAGATGATTGCTGGCAGAGATCGGCTTCGGCAAGAGCTACAAGACGAGGCCACGAGATGTGCCAGGTTTCATCGGGCATGCATTGCAACCTGTAATTGCAACCCGTTCCAGCGTGGCGTCAAGGTCAACCGTCGAGGGGAGAGCGAAGCAAACTTGCAACTCGGCTCTGCACTTTTGAGAGTCTTCTGAGACTGAGCCAATGCGACCCCATGGTCTTGCTTCGCTTTCCGAGATGCCGGTTTTGTGTTGTGTCGCTGCGAGGTACTCGCAGCTGGCAGCACCAACCTTAGATCCTTCTCGAACGGTCGACGCTTCCGTTCTGCTTCGCAGGCTTTGTGTGTTCAATCGCTTGTAAAAGTATGCTATTGAAAGAGACGACCTCACCCTTCAAACAGGTGAGCGTCCGCATTTCCTGTGCGGGATTCTGCAGGGGCTAACTAAGACTGGGACGATCCCCCAAATCTGGCAGCTCCTCCTGCGAGTGGAGACGGATGACGCGGAGGAAAGCCTTGCTGGCAAAGTCACCCGAAAGTTTAAAACAACAAAAATGTTCTGCTGTGCTCAGCTTGTCAACCTCCCGCACCGCCGCCGGCCAAGGACCGTCAAAGACAGGTGGAGGAAGTCACAAGACAGGCAGCTGTAGCCTAGCAGACACTGCCAGCTTCAGAAAGAGACAGGTATGGGCCATGGGCGGGTCCTAGCTGTCCTAGCTGTGTGTCGGAGAGGCAGCAGAGCTCCGTGTGGCCCTGGCGGATATGGGCCGAGAGAAGGCAAGTTTCAGGTTGATGGGCTTTGTGTGGTGGAGACTGCTACTCGTAGTTGACAGAGAGCTATGAATTGCGAATGTCTAGCTGCAGAAGGATGAACAGATTCAGCTGCTGAAATGTTCAGGCTGCTGCCCTAGCAGCAATGCACGAGGAGCACCCCGCCTTTTGCAAGTTGGCGATAGGATCACGGAGCGGCGAGCAGCGGAACCTCAGTGCGCCTGAGCAGGAGCAGTCTGTCATGCGTGCCAAGTGGCTGGAGGCCTGAAGCGCTGCAGAATTTTAGCACTTTCCTGGAACACACACGGGATGAACTACTGAAGACGTTTCTCCATATGTTGTTTAATTATGATTAGTTGACGCGGTCCATCTGGCTGCGCTTCTCGTCTTTGATTCAAACTTGCTGACATGTTGCCAGTGAGTGGGCGCCTGTCAACGTGAGACCTACCTTCTGTTATAAGTCTTATAAGTTTTCAACCACGCAGACATGACTGCAAGAGCCCAGCGTTCTGGCCTTCTGGAGGACGTCTCCCGCCTTGAAGCCGAGAAGCTAGCACTGCAAGCCGGCTTCGAAGCAGAGAAGGCCAACACTCGCTTCACCACTGTCCAGACACCTCGCTGCGCTCTCGGCAAAGGCCGTGCTGCGCGAGCAACTGGAGAGAGACAAGCAGGTCGCAAGTCACAAGCAGCCTTGAAGCGCATCTCCGTCCAGTTTGAGATTTATCTGCATTTTTGAGGCAACAATGGTTGCTTCCACGTGCAGCCTCGGTGTGTCTAGTGACGTGCAGGAGGCTCGTCCTTGCTGCAAGCCATCAAGCGGAGAACCAGGGGCTGCTTCTTGTCCCTGGAAGGCAGCGATGCGCGAAGAGGCAGCTCATCAGGTGCCACCCGCCACCCGCCATCTCTCACTGCATCGGCGTGTCTTGGTCTTGTGATCAGGAGAGCTTTGAGTCGGCAGCGCAGTGGGCAAGCAGGCGGGGCAGCGGAGGAGATGCCTCGCCTCGCGTTGAGAAGTTGCCGCGCTGGTAAGGAGCGCGGAGCTTCGCCACCAGCTGCAGGCGACCACAGCATCCATCACAATATTGGGTCCAGCGACTTGATCCCAATGCCTCTAAGGCAGCCACCGAGGGTGCGGAACAGCTTGAAAGACTACGTCAGGTCCAGAGCTCAGCCCCCGAACCGTCTTGTACCCGGATTCCCCCAAGCATATATGTAGCTATGCTGTCCCCTGCTGCGAATCAATTTCACTGCAAGCTTTGCAGCTGCAACCAAGATACCCGTTTCTAGAGCGGGGATGTGTTTGCGCTTAGTCATGATCAGTTTGAGGCACGCCTGATGTGCTTGGAGGCAGAGGCACAGGACATGCTTGGAGCTTACAGCCAGTCTAAGCTTTCCGTGGCCCCGGGGTGTATGAGCAAGCATGTTCTAGTTCATGCTCAAACACGGGAGCCTAGTTTGCTCTGCATCTGTCCGTGTTTTGTTGCGGCTTGTCTCCGGTAGATTTTGATCCTGCGACCTCAGGCAAGCAAAATGGCAACAGCCAGTTGCAGCAGACGAGGAACTTCGTCCGCTGGGGTCATTTGTCCGCCGAAACAATGTGAAAGCATGGCAATACGGTGCTCGTTGAAGAGTGGTGCACGGTCGAGCAAAATTGATGTGCAGGCATGTAGGATTGTTGACCCTTGCAGTACTCGGCGCCATCCCGCGATGCGGACAGCGAGGTCCGACTTGCACACTGTTTTGGGAACCTGGCAGCAGGGCAACCTTGAGCTTTGGC
Source organism: Symbiodinium sp. CCMP2592 (assembly GCA_905221615.1). Taxonomy (NCBI): domain Eukaryota; class Dinophyceae; order Suessiales; family Symbiodiniaceae; genus Symbiodinium; species Symbiodinium sp. CCMP2592. The sequence continues at coordinate 548,739 of CAJNDT010004434.1, forward strand.
CATTGGTGTTCCAGGCGTGCACAGGGCCTCCCGACGAAGAGGCAGGACTGAAGTTTTGCGGCAAGTCGCAGTTGAGAGGCCAGAGGCAACAGGAAAGGCGAGGCGACAATGCATGATTCGCCCGGCAGAGGCTTCTCAGGCTTTGCCTTCCTTCCCATCGGACTCTTTGCACAAGACGATGCAGGCCACCTCAGCCCTTCATGTCAAGTCGCGAGTGGAACGCGGGGTGGGCATGCCCTAGAATCAACTAGACACCATCAAGCACCATGACAAGCATGAGGTGCAGTGTAGTGTAAAGATCTTGTCTCGTGACAGCTTTGCAGTGGCCGTGCTTTCGTACTTTCTGTCGGGAGGCAGACTCCAGCCTCGGCTCTGCCCCGACATCTCCTACTGGGACATCATCGGGGCCGGACTGTTCGGCACCTTTTGAGTCTGTTGCGGGCGTGAGAAAGCTTCTTGGTGTCGTGGCAACAGAGCCCAAGCAGCAAAAGAGAGTTCCGGCAGGACGCACCATCGTCGCCGCCAGCTACACGACTGAATTCACAAGGTGCAATGATCACGAAGAGCTGTGGTGCATCGGATGGATCTCGTTCTACATATTTCAGTATCGCAGGCCTCGAATCAGCATCGTCGCCATGTAGCTCTTCAACTCGAAGTGTTGCGGAAAAATTACTGTAGTTGCTGTAAAGTTGCAAGTACGTGTTTTCAGAGCTGCAAAAACATGCAGGAGTCCACAGCTAATTGCAAGTAGCCGTGCATGACAATCCGTACTCGTGGCTGCTCGCGTGTTTATCTCGTGTGTTTGTCTGCGCATCATTCTGGAAGGTCTGATCCCCGGCATGGTCAAAAGCTCAGATATGCTTTCAGGGTGCTTCAAAACGGCTAACATGTTAGGAAAAGCAGAGTCGTACAACTGCAGAATTTCGCATTGGTTCTCGTAGGAGCCTTTGCTACGCCAGGCCTGGGAAGGGACCAAGATGCCTCCGTTGTTGCCGTCCAGTGGATGATAAGGCAGGATTTTTCTCGTCAAAGGAGACTGTGCGGATTTGTGTGGCTTTCATGGCCATGTGGGGTTTGGGTTGGTCAAGACTGGCATTTGCTTGTAAAAGCTAGTGTCATGTCGCCTTTGAATCTATGCAGGTGCGCCTTCGGCCAAGATGGCCCGTGAGAGTGGTCTAACAGAATCTTCCAGGACTGGAGCCGCAAAGCACGGCTGGGCAAATCGAGGGCTGGGCATGTGGCCACACACGACGAGAGAAGTGTCCGGGAAACCTGAAAGAGGTCGTTACATCCTGGCTCGAGGTTGCTCCTGCCAGTAGGATTTATCTGAAGGTTTTTCCACGGTCACTGGCCCTGGGCGGAGACTAGTCACATCTAATTGCAATCTGGTCAAGCTTTGCAGCAATGCAGCCGGAATTTATTCTGCGACCATGGGCGGTGATTCCTAATTCCAAAGGCATGGCAGACGTGTTCAGCCAACCCATGCCAAGCCACCGTCCAGTGATGTGGAATGTTGCATCCTTACCAACAAAGGGCCGTCTCAGTTTCAGGCTTAGTTCGCTGTGTTCTCGTTTAGCAAGTTGTTCATGTCAAGGTATGTCAGGTATGTCTGTCGATGAGGAGCAGACATCGGTTCGGCTTGCGACGGGTTGCTCTGAGCACCTTTGCCGCGCATCTGCTCAATGCAATGTTTTTTCCCATGTCTCACCCCGGAGTGTTACATTCCTGAAGACTTCATCCGGCGCGGTAGCTCAGTCGATCAGAAGCTTCGTGAAGTTGTTCGCTTGGTCGAACTTAGCCGATTGAGTTGAAGCAGGTTTCGAAGTCCTCTGGTAGTGAGATGTAGCCAAGTGTCTCCGGAAAGCCGAAGCAGCCAGTGACTGGCATTGAATTTGCCAACGTGCAAGCGAGAAAGCCGGCACATCGCTCTGGCACTTTGCGTATTTACCCGGGCTTTTTTCTGCTTTGCTTTGCTTCTGGAGAACTCTTTTTTGGTAGGCTTGTGTAGATTCCTGGATGCCCTTGTGCGTTGGCCAGCTGCTGGATTTGATGTACAAGTACGAGTGCGATCCGCACAACACGGCTGGTGCCTCAGAATTCTCAGCAGCGCAGAACCTGCATCCGCAGTGGCAACATAGCGTCAAGTGTTGGAAAGGTCGGAATCTTTGTCCCAGCTGGACACGACGAGGCATGGGCTCTTTGCTCTGGCTGGCCCTTGGAATCCGGCGCCCCTTCTTCCGCCAGGAGGGTGTCAAGGAGCTCTGTGAGGAGATGCGCCGCTCTGAGACCAGACGTTGGACCTTCGCGTCTAAGTCTAAGAGTCTTCTACACGTATAAGTTGCTAGATCCAGATATTCTAGATGGAGTCGGAGAGAAGGCGTCTCAGTCGTCTAATGTGTGCTCCAATTCGGCTTTCGACTTGGAACCCTCCTAGCACTTCTCGGAGGATCTTCTGCGGCCGCTTACTTTGCCTTGCGTCCAGAGGGCGGGGGAGTTGTGACTAAGGTGCGGCGAGGAGCCTGAGATGGTGATCATCGACGAGAAGGTACTACTATGTGCCTTTTGAAGCCTGGCACATGCACGTACCAGTGCCACAAGCACATCCTGATACTGCTTGAACAGGCCAAGATGGCACTTGCAGGCTTTGCGCACCGGCCTTAGTTGTGTGTCTTGCACATCGTTTTCCGTCTATGACATGTCATGTGTTCTCTTGTCTCGCTGGCTAAGTCACAGCACCGAGAAGGAAGCCTTGGACCATGAAGCAGTGCTCTTGTACTCGCCTCGAACATGCTCTTAGACGCCTTTTGGACATGCATTGCTATCCCTGCTGCTCCATGCCACGGTAGTAGAGCCGCTGCACAACATTGCACAACAGTGTGCAAGCGGCCAGAGTGGAGTTCTGAGTGGCCCTGTTGTGGCTGTATTCCCTGAAGCTTTTAAAGCTCTCGAAAGCACTAGTTCTGTCCTTCAGGTGGGACGTGCCGTCGTCAATTCACAGATTGCACATGTTCGGGTCAGGCCTGGAGTTGGCAGAACCAGAGGTCGTGCTTGTAGCTGCGCGTAGCTGACGTCGCTTGTCGCATCGAACTCTGAATGATTTCGCTGACCCCACGCTGTTGCCCAGAGCCCAAGAAGATGCCATTCTTGATACACCGTCCTGCTAAGATGTGGGCAGGTCGGTACCGCTTTTTCGTGGAGCGACCGAAGTCAGAGGCAGTGATCAGACAAAAGTAGAGTGAACAGAGATTGTTTTTGTCACAAGAAGGAGCCTCCGGTGGAGATTTTCAAGCCTGTGCATCCCTTTATGCTGCTTCGGCCTCAGACGTGCCGAAACAGCTCATCAAGAAACAGCCATTGACCACCCCGAGAGACCCTGTGTCAACTGTCACATCGTCAGTGCTGACACAGCCTGTGTCTTGAAGCATTCTTTTGCTGGACACAATACGCATTTGTCGATGTTGTCTCATGTCCAGGCAATGGGATGTTCTGACACATCCGGGTGGTGGCTGCTGGGCATGCATTAATCTAGTCACACTAGGCAGCACCTTCCGTGGACACCCCCGTAGTATGTTCTTCTGCTTGTCACTTGATTACAGTTTGCATGTTTCTAGGGCTTTCTGCATCCTCAGTGTTGGTATTCCTCCGTGTTGGTATCGTGTTTCTCAGCTCTTGCTGTGCTTGAGCCGTTCATCATTGCTGCTTCGACTGTAAGTTTGTAGTGTGAGTCTTTGGACCTCGGTTCGGGACGCATTCATGAAATTGCACTATGCAGCTCGAAATTCATGGTTTCGTCGACACTGGCTTCCAGTGAGTTGGCATCACACCAGAGTGGAAACACGCAACTTGTTGGCGAAGGTCATCCGCTTCTTTTCGGCCCAGGTAAGAAGAAACCGCCGACTGTCAAGGGCATGTGCGACTGGCGCAACCCTATGGGCCTCTCGCAGGCAAAATCCGTCCATTCCTGTCAGATGCCTGCGGAATTGCCTGCAGATGTTGGCACAAGCAGGATTTATGTAGCTCGGTTTCGCTGTGGCAAGACGGACAGATGACAATTCCGCCAAGGTTTTGCTTGCCATGTGGACGACTCGAAACCCCCCGCTGAGTTCGTCGGATGTTGCCTGGCATCAGCCGTCCAAGAACCAAAGGCAGCAGCCGCCCGGTCTGTCGAGAGATCTTAGCAAATTCCAGATCAACGGCAGCCGATCCTGGCAACAGCTGTCTCCGCATTGGCTGCAGAACTTAGTGCTCGCTGCGGCCCCAGGCTGTGCTTCGATTCAAGGCCCGGGCCTTGTACGGATTGTCGTGCTGCAGTGACAGCACAGCATGGCACTGCTCACGTGCATCATTCTTCACAGCAAGTCTGCCGCCGAGTGCGACAGGTCTGGAGGGAGGAGCCCAGGCAAAGCTTGGGCAGAGCCAGCATACTGCTTCTGCAATTGACTGAAGCACAATGGGTTCATGGCGACCCAATCTCAAGGGCCCATGCAGTCTTCTTGCCGTGCTGGTATTCGCAGGCATTTGTCTCTGGAGCTTCTGTGCTGCCGATGAGATTCCTGCCATGGTCTCAGCTCGCCCAACACAAGGTCTAAGGCTCTGAGGGTACAAGCAGGTCTAGACGTTTGGGTTGTGTCAGCAGCAGCGCCAGCCAATCTTCGGAATGTGCTTAGGCCAGCGCTTCTGAGCACTCTGTGCCCAGAGCGCTGGTGTGTTGCCTGGGGCGTTGACGCTGGCTCTAGCGAGGCAAGGCTTCACGAGGCGTGAGCAGGCCGTATAGGCCGTAGGCTTGCATGCAGGTGCGGGGCGTGCGCATTCTGCACCACGAGTTGGTCAACCTTCCGAAGAACACTCTTGCAAGCCCTGCACGGCTTCACTCACGAAGTGCTCTGGAACTATGTTGCTGCTTCAGGCTCCTTCCTGTAGACCGCCGAATCTGTACCCGCCTTTGGCGTTGCAGTAAGAATGCACGTGCGACGTGTCCAGTTTCCACGGGTCGTAGTCAATGTGAAGATGAGATGTCATAAGATGTCGAGCATGCTCCTCCGCTATGAGCCAGGCGCCACCGGTTCTGGAGGCAAAAGAGCTGCAAAGCATTCGTCCTTTTTACCACAGCTTGTTTCAGACTTTGGGTAGTTTGTAGTCAGCTTACATTAACTACTCATCTCGCTGTAACGTGTGATGATTGGCAGGTGCCTTGAACCGTGTACCGGAAGTCAATAGTCGGCAGGTGTATTGAAGACCAGATCCCATTCAGACCCACAATGCCATTGAGGCGGTGAACGCACTGCGCACGGGCCTTCGAGAGGCAAAGCTTGTGCTGGGTGGGTTGCATGAAAGCGAAACACTACGTAGCGATGTGTAGCGTGCCCGTCAGACGTGTGTCCTATCGCGCATGCAAGTTGAGCATGACCATCTCTGGACGGTTGTACTTGGAGGCTCTTTATCAGGCTCGAGGCGTACATGATCACAGTAGTATCACAGTCTTAGTGCCGGTGTCAACAGAGAAAGGTGGCGCAGGCTCAGTCTTCGCACTCCTGGTGGGACGAAAGTTCTGGCGGCATTGCTTTTCGGAGACGCAGGCATTGTACCCAGCTTCTTGGTGGGCGTGGGATGATTGGGGCGGCGACAGCAGCTTGGCATGCCCTCGTCTCGACGGGTTGCGGTGATTTTCGCAGGAACCGAAGACAAAGGTGTCAGGGTTGTTCCGCGATGTTCCCTGTTACGAAACAGCCAGTGCATTCCATCAGAGGCAGAGGGCGGAACCATCGAGGCCGAGACCCGTTGTGAAGGGCTTCAAACGCCGGGGCATCGCGGTGTGGTTTTCAGGGCCACGTCTCGTTTTGCGCACCTTTCTATGCTGAGCGGTTCAGGAGGGCTCCAGGTCTAGTGCGCGAAGTAGCAGGAGCACCTGCAGGATTCTTGCCGAGCAGCTGTGACATGTGATCGCTAGGTCGACACGAAGACCGTGATGGCGAGTTGCTGGTCACCATCTCAGGTTCCAGGGGATGCCGAGAGCAAGCCAAACCGCAGGCCGTGTAGGCTTCGCACACAGTGTTTGCTGACATATCCAAGGATCTACCGGACCTCAGCCAACTCTTGAGGGAGCTCATTGAGGCGGACGAAGCAGTGAAGACGATTAGTTGAAGTGTGCAGCTGTTGTGTTTGATTCCTTGATGGGTTCCTGACAGGTAATGCCTGATCCTGAGAGCTCCGGTGTCCAGCGACCCAAGAAGTGTTGAGCCTAGTGACATGTGATGTCTGATGCCAAGTTGTCGAGGCCTTTCTTGCCATGATGAGTGTTGTTGAGGATGAAGTGGCCGCCAGCGACGACCTTCTCACAGGCCTTGCTGCAGCCTAAGGCCTAAGGCTCGCTGCATGACCCCATGCAGTTCAAGAGAGGACTGGGAGGAGGAGGACGAGTGCTTCCTGAGAACCTTGCAACCCCTGGCCGAGCGGGAGGACGAGTCGGACGTCAGCGCGGCGTTTCGCGTTGCTGTCTGTTGCTTGTCGCCGTCTTGCAAGGACTTGCGGTGGGGACACGCCGAGACAGGCGGCAAGGACAGTTGAGTCATAGTGTCGAGGTGTGCCTGCACAGCTGGCAGGAACTTGGGGAAAGTGTCCTGCCTGGTTTCACCTTGGTGGGTTGAACTGCGATTCAGGACACTAATTTTCCAGAGCTCGTGGAGCATCTTGCAAAGAACGGAGAGCCCCAGCCTCTGGTGCGGTAGGTTTCAGGGGTCTCGCATGGCTCGGGTCACATCAATTAGAACAGTCTGAGGTGTGCGATGAGTTCGCTGCCAAGCAAGATTCGAAAAACGAAGAAGCAGTTGCAAAAGCGGAGCTGCCCTCGGGACCGCTGACTCTATGAAAGAGACAACATTGCCAATCAATGCCAAGACACGCATTGAGGCTGCGCTGAATTGAACTGTAGACATTGAGGCCGGACCTGTTTGTCATTCGCCCTACGAAGAAGGATTGCTTCGTTCGCACCGAACTTAGCCTTAGGGTTTGCACTGGCTCGAGGGTTGTCAGGCTGTGGCAGACGTCCCTCAGGTCTGGCAGGTACGGCGAGTACCGAGGTGGCCACTTCCAATGCGAAGACCAAGCCCCAGAAAGGCACCTTTGCGTCGATGGTTTGCGCTGTTGGTGGCGGCAGTGAACGCTTCACTTGATTGTGCTCCTGTGTTTGGCGGATATCATATGAGCATATGCTCTGATACCATGGTGCAAGCAGTAGCAACGGTTTCTGTCTTCTGCATCATTCCGTGGCATGTTTTTCTTGATATTCGATGTCTCATCACAGCCTTTTCGAGAAGCACTTGCGTGGTGCCACCGGCATGTTGGCGGCGGCACAAGCTCGGCACACGGCAGGAGCCGGGGGGCGAGAGCGACCTTTGGTCGACGCGCTTGTCAGGCACTTCGGGAAAATTGGTGGCGAAGTTGCTTTGTTTGCACATGCAAGACATCTCACCTTTTACAAGAGACACCAAGGGAGCGCAAGAGATGGCACCCTCGAGTCTCCACACAGCTTTTCTATGCTTTTCTCATTGCAGGGTCTTGACGGGTCGCGGCGCTGTGGGTCTTGGAGAACTTGGATCCCAGGCCGAAGCTGCCTTTAGCTCTGTTGGAGTTGGAGGAAGCACTCTGGAATCTTCATTGCAGTCAACTGTGCGCACCGTGCAGACGGCAATCAGGAGTCTTTGAAGAAGCTTCTGAAGAAGCAGCAACCTGATCTACAGAAAATCCGGCAATTCGTCACGGCCCACAGCTCAGCCAAGTGTCTCGAAATCTCACTTGGCTCGGACCGCTGAACACCCGCAAACAAAGCCACATTCACTCAGCAACTCTGCAAACACCCAGGCTTTTCCTGGCGTCTTCCACTTGGGAATGGCAAGCACCCCAGCAAAGAGTACGTGAGGCGGGACCAGGCGAAGACCCGAGTTGAACTTTCTCAGAAGAGTATCGGTCAGTCCGCGGCCTAACTTCATCGACCGCATGGGGGCTCCAGTGCTGCTAGTTATTTCAACTAGAGGGGGATCACTCTTTTATGCCCCGACGCTTGATTGTCTGGTGGAAAGAATAGCCAAAGGGGGGGAGGCAGCACCATGTGGACCAACCCTATAAAAGACTGATTAATGCCTTTCCGTGCAGAAATACTGGTAGGAAGTAGCAATAACTCTGGAAACGACTGGCCACTGCAGCTGTCCAAGGATGCATCTGGACAAGTTGCGGTCACCCTAAGTGGCCGGTGCCTTACAGGCGAGAACGGCAGACACGACATCCTGTCCACCTGTCCACAACATGCTTGTGGCATCTTACCCCAGGCGATGGGGTGCGCAGTCTGCCCTTGGTGAAGAGTGCAAAAGGTGCGAGCAGCCGTGATAGCATTGGCATTACATGACTCGGCACAGACCCGAAAGCTCAGCCAAGCGTTGTCGTGCTGCTGTGCCCTGTGCGGGTGCCAGGAGGCAAAAGCGGAAAAGGCGGCAAGCGATCGGCTTCAGGAGCAAAGCACAAAGGCCAGTAGCACACCTGTCAAGAGGCAGCCTCTCAGACTTGGCAGCCCGGTGAAAAGGCCTGGCTCCAGCTGTGCTCAACTGTCTCTTAGCACAGGCTCCAACCCTTCCGTGCTGACTGTGCGCAGCTCAGCGTGCCAAAGCCGCGAACATGCCTTCTCAGTGCACACGAAGCTGGCCCCTGAATTTGAACCGATGATAGTACGAATGAAAGACAGGACCAGTCTGTACTTCAATTATGTATATACTTCAGAGACACGCTGAAACACGTGACCAATCCACAAGGAGCATATATCCTCGCTGTGTGGTTCTTCGCCTGCCACCGCGGCTGTCAAAAGCCCAGAGCCTGTCGCTGGATCTGTAGCTGTGGTTTGGTCTGCCGTCTGCTTCTTTCAAAACGAGTTCCGCCCCTCTCCAGGATTTCGACGGGCGTGTCAAGGCTCTTCTTCTCGACGTGCAGGACAGAGGTGGTCAGCGCGAGTCACGCAATGCCACCAAGAACAGGAACACCACAAAGCGCTTGCCTCCAGATGTGGGTGGTTGTCAAAATCATGGTCCCTTTTTGGGTCCCTATTAGAGTACGGCACCTATTATTTAGGGTACCCAAAAAGAAACCTTAATTTTGACAACCACCCATGTAGAAACAGCGGAATGAGTAAGGCAGTAGGGGTGTTCGTGGGAAGCACAATGCTTGCGTGAAAGTGCTCCGAAGAGGCATGCAGCCCATGCTGTCTGACTTGCGACTGCTCTGTACATCCGCACTTCGCGCTGGAATCGTACAGAAGCTCCTGAGCAGATCCCAAGAGGCCTTCCCAAGAGAGCCTCTCTCCCAGAGCCAAACTTTCTCCGGAGTGATCCGAATTCCGACTAGTGCTTTCCAGCTGTGGAGTCCGACCTTGGAAACTGCATTGTGCTTCGCCGCTGAGACAAGTTAAGAAAAGACAACCCAAACAAGGCGACGAGCCTGTCTGCAAACTTGACAAGTTCGGCAAATCATACTTGCGAAATGAAATCGGCTCTTTGAGAGCAGCGGGCGTCGGGGGCGCGCCAGCCTCCGAAACAATCCCGAATGCTGAAAGCAACTACAGGCCGAGACGGCGCAGAGACAGAGATGAAGAGAGAGATAGATTACCTTACTTAAACCGGGGGACTTACTGTGTTCTCACGCCTTCCCATAAGCCCCATAACACATGGGGGGCCCATGTGGCCGGGAGGCCTCAACCGCCTCCCAAGCCCTGCAGAAGAAGAAGAGAGAGCGAGAGCGAGAGAGTTTCGTAGGGTCGCCTGGACGCCCCCTACGCCGAACAGATGGAGAATCAAAATGAAAGAAAGGAATGAAGACAGCACGAGAGCAGAACTCTCCCTATCCATGCGATTCGGGCTGGCTGGACAGCAACATGTCAATACACTGTTCCATACACAAGCGAGTGGCTAGGATGAACAGGGAAAGGACGAATGAAATTTAGGACAGACTAAACACGCCCTCGTTTGTATAAATGCGTGCGTGAATCCGCATGGCTTGAGAGATGTGGTTGTGTTGCTGCCACTGGCAAACAGGACAAACAAGGCGCCGAAGCCTTGGACGAGTGCTTTGACAACTTGCACGAATGGCTGAGCAAGAAGGCCACTTCTGATTTCACGCAACCCCACGCAAGTTGCGATCTTCAGAGTTGAGCAGCATGCTTTGCGGCTTTGCGCAGGGAGACCGGAGCTCCATCGGAAATTGGCTCAGTCCTGAGGAAGGTTGTGGCGAGCTGCGGGAGCAAAATTGAGCGCAGACGAGGCCGAACAGCAGCCTCAACACAATGTCAGCTGTCTCAGGCCGGCCTACATAACGAAGCTGGTGGTCAACTGGAAGCCGGCCTGCCGAATTTGTGGACTGCGCAACAGGCATACTCACACAGGTGCAGGAGCAGTGAAACCAGGGCAAGCACTCCACAGTCGCTCGATATTGCTGCCGATCAGATGTCAGGGACAGGATGCAATGATGTTCCCTGTGCAGAAGGTCGAAAGCTAAGATGTCGTTGCTGTGTGAATGGCAAGCTTCGGCTTGCAACTCCGCTTGCCCACAATCTTCCTGCCCTCGTCTTCCTCTTTGTATCTCTCCCTCCCTTTCTTGTCCTTCCCCTTTCTTTGTTTGTGTGTTCGGTGCGTTTCAAAACTTCAGGACTGGCAGCTTTTGTCTGCAAATGGAGGCTGCACGTGCCGCCCGCGGACTGCTCAGCTCGAAGGCATTCGCGACCAAGCTTGCGCTATCTGTCCAGTTTGAAGCGCTGCTGGTCCCTGATGATCTCAGGTCGTCGTCGTGACGCTTTGGGATCTGCCACTGCCAGTCACAGCATCGCATAAATTGTGCGATTCGGGCTTTATGCACGACGCCAAGTGGGCCAAAGGAGCATTGGCATCGCAGCAGAGCTTGAAAAGCGTGCAGGGAACATGAGCGCACTTGAGCGCACGTCAGGCTAGGTGGTAAACGCGAGCCGATTGTTCAGGCAGTGTTCAGGCCTTGTTGTCAGACTCCCGGCGGCAGTAGCGCCGAGTCGCGGAAGCCATCGTGCCGCTACCGTATGCCTTGTAGAAGCTGGATCGTCGGGCAAAGTTTCTGTGTTGTGCATCCATGTAAGCAGTTTCGACCATTGCTCCTGCAGCTTACTCGCTTTCTCGAAGCGTGTTGCACATGATTGTAAATTCAAGCAGAAGCATCCAGCTGATGCACTTCTGTGGCCAGCCGTGGAAGGACCCCGACTGTCTCTACAGAAATCTCTCGTTCCTTGTGCTTCAACTTGAAGCTGATGGCCAGCTGACCACATGAACGGAGGCCTCGTGTTTGCGTGTGATCAAACAGATTGTCATAGTGGCGTAGCGTGACATAGTGATTCGATTCGTGCAATCATTGCAAACTGACAGCCGTGACGGTTGATGCGAACACATGCTTGGGGGGCTTCATACTGACAGTAGCTGTGGAGCTTGATCAGTCCAAGACGTCGGAGCTGCAGTGGCAGAGCCACCCACTAGTCACTAGGAGGTCCGTTTTCCATGACCTGCTGCGGGCTTGCTAGGAACTGACTCCTCATGGTAGGCTGAAAGTTGACATCCATGCGGTTGAGGATTTGATGTGTAGGATCAAGGATTTGGGATTTTGGGATGCTCGGCCTCCGTCGGCCGTGCTTCGAAAGTTTCAGCCTCTGAATTACTGCTTCACTCTTTTCGCTCCGGCACATTCCGGGCCGTGGCCGGTAGCAAAGTTGCTTCTCAGCCCCACAACTTCGGAGGCGCCTCCGCCTGTGATGTCTGCAGTCTCGCGGCCGCCGCTTGGAGCTTCTCAGATACTAAGCTTACTGCTAGCAGGCTTCGAGGCGTTGCTATTGCTTAGCTCCTGAAATACAGGGCGCAAGAGGCCTGACCGGTCATCAATGTCCTGCCAAAGTGCAGAGTAGCAAGAGTAAGTAGTTCTTCGGCATTGATGGTTGTTTGTGGCAAGGTCCCGGGCTGCGTTCTTCATCTTCAACCCTTCTCTGGTGCTCCGGGCCAACATGGCAACTCCCGCATCACACCACGAAGCTGGATGCAGAGGTGTCCAGTTCGCAGACTTCCCACGGCAGGTGCCAAAGGAGCCGAAACCTACGGAGGAGGCGATTCAGGACAGGTGCCTTTGATCGTGAAACAGAGCTGCCAGCACATAAGACGCGCTAGACTAGCAAGTGCTGCACCAGACAACCAGACAGATTTGACATGTCCTTCTTCGGCACATGGGGACGGAGCGGAAGCATCGACAGCTTCAAAGCTGCAAGCAGCACAAGCGCAGCACACTTTGCGCAAGATCTGCACGAAGCAGGAACGAGTGATAATGCTTTGTCCCTGGCCTGCATTTTGCACCTGCAAACGCATCAAACGCAGCTGCACGAGTCGACTGACCGCGGCTGCAGGATGCGAAGATCATCTACTACTCACCCTCTTGCGCACCCATCGAGGAAAAGAGATCCCAGGCAAGCGAGAGCACTCTCAGTGTTATGCTGTTATGCATCCACCTGGAAAGTTCACAGCACGTTTTGCAGGTGGGGATGATCGAGGGCTGCACGGCGGCAAAGTAGTGAGGAGAACACCTTGCCACGATATGCACTGGTAGCCTGGCATCCGTCTGAGGCTTGATTTCCTTCACCGCGCAGTTTAGCGGGTCTGAAGGCCGGCGCTGGCAGTACGCCATGTTGGCTTGATCTGTCAATCTCTGCCACTGCAAGCACCAAGCGGGTAGATACGAGACATCCACCAATCTTGCACAAAAGGCGGTTAGGCAACTGCAACCACAACCAGAAGCGAACATGAATGACGTTGACGAGGTTCGAGTCAAGGAGCAGAAAACCTACTGTAAGCAAGCGGGCAGTTCCCGAGCGAGAATCGTACTATGCGAATCACAAAGCAGCACGGCGAACAGCGAAAGGCACAGGTCTGGCTGCAGTCAAGCACTCAGTCCTTGAGCCGTGCTGCCAATTTCCAGGTCCACTGAGACACATCAGAACCAAACAATTGGCATTCAGCGTGCTGGAGGCCCGTTGCCTGATCGCATACTGCACCTCTACATGATTGTCACAACAACCCTGGAGGTCGAACCGCAGATCTGGATGGTGCTGGTCATGAGGCATGCCATGGTGTGCCAGCTCAGCATTCAGCGTGATTGGCTGGGTTCGGGGTCGAAGTGCTTCAGCCACTTGCAAGACTGAGTGGTTGACAGATATGGTGTGGTCGCGAAGAACAAAACACAGCGTATAACTGGCAGACGCTGCTTTCTTTGTTTTCTTTACCCGTACGTCGCTTGTGACACGCGACTGACGGTTGCGCGTGTTACAAGCGACGTAGGCTGAGGCGGTGCAGAAGGGGTGCAGGTGATGCCATGTGGAAGATTGTGGAAGTGAGCAATCTCTGAACCGAGGTGAATGCAGAGACTCGGCCTGCTGGGGAACAGAAGTTTGACGAGGCGCAGTGAATATTTCAGCAGACATCGCGAATCTCGGGACCCGCGGGTTTTGAGTGGTTGTACAATTCCTGCGACAGTCACGACTTGCGCTTCTTGGCGATGCCAGGATGGCCTTCCAGAGAGTACACTGCAGGCCGCTTGAAACGCCCTCCAGTCGATCTAACTCCCAGCAATAGTAGCTGTCGTCAAAGTGGTAGTGGTAGTAGCACCGGTTTTGGTGGTGGTGGTGGTGGTGGTGGTGCTGGTGGTGGTGGTGGTGGTGGTGGGTTGTGGTGGTGGTGGTGGTGGTGGTGGTGGTGGTGGTGGTGGCGGTGGTGGCGGTGGTGGCGGTGGTGGCGGTGGTGGCGGTGGTGGCGGTGGTGGGGGTGGTGGTGGTCTTTGCTGTAGCAGCAGAAGTAGCAGTAGTAATAGCAATAGTACTAGTACTATACTTGTACTGGTGCTGGTACTAGGCGTAGTGGTCGTGGTCTAGCCATTGTGGTGCTGGTGCTGGTGCAGGTCCTCAACGTGATGCACCGTTTGTTTGGCTCAAGGCTTCTGCCTTGCGAATCAACGGAAGTTTGAGCAAACGTTCTGCGGTTCAGCGTCTAGTCGTAAGCGAACAATATGCTCATGATTTTGTCGGCGACGGTATCACAGTATCAACCGCTGCTCAAACTTCCGCTCCGAGTGTCCATACAGTCAATTTCTTTGCGTGCACAGACAAACTTCGCAGGCAAATCGTCTTCAACCGAAACCCGAGGTCACATTGCAGGAGCAAGTGAGCGTAGGATCTTGAAAAGGCCTCTCAATTGTGTCCAATCGGGCGCTGATAGCAGCTCGTGTTCTTTGCAAGTTTTCACTTGTTTCGAATCGATGGCGGACTTCAGCCATTGCTCAAGGCAGGAGCGTCATTACCAAATCCGGACAGATTCGATGTCATGGCTGTGTCCGTGCTATTTCCCTCCATCGGGCTCGGACAGTTCTGCTGAGTCTTCTTGCGAGGATATTCCACGAATTGATGGCGGACGCACAGCAGGAGCAGGAAAGGACAACATCTTAGTGTTGTTGCACGTCAATGTGCTTCTCCCTGCGCAGGCGCCGTCGCCTGCTTGGCCATCGCCACACAATGCGCAGTCATACAGCCTAGGAGGAGCACCTCGCTCAGCCACCCTGTTTTTGTGTCCATTCGCTAGCGGCTGCTGTCCTGATCCTCCATTCAACATGCAAATCACGGCATGTCAGACCCTGTATCCTGTGCAAGAAACCTTGTGGTAGAACTGGAATCGACACGCCTGACAAGCCAGATTTTCTTCTGACAGTGCGATCATGTGCATGAGTGTCGTCTCACTTGTACAGTAGCCAGGCAGCATGGCTCTCCCTTCGCCCAAGCCCACTGTGCTGAGGCCTCTGCATCGACGAGAGGCCGGAAATGCTGTCGGCCGCTCTGAGCTGTAACCCACAAGGCGAAGTGAACACGACAGTCACGTTCAGCCTTTCGATGCATCCAGCCGGCGAGCCTGACAGTCGGGACATTCGCTGCACATACGAATATTACAGGCTGAACACGAGTGTGCCTCCCTCACACGCCGCCGTCAGATACCTTGTTGGCTTCCGAAGATGCAGTCGACCCCGATGACGACTTGGCAGGATGCATCGAGCAACTCGCATTTCAGAATTTAGGGGGAGGGGACCCTTAACTCTGAGAACACGTAGTTGCCTCATGAGGCAAGCCGTTGCAGCATACCTGCAGAATCCGGGTGATGCCATACCCGAGGCCGGCAGAGATGAGAGAAGCAGCTCAAAATAGCTCACTCTGCTCACTCCTCAAAGAGCCTCACCCCTTCTCTGACCAGGAACTCCTGCAAGAAGGGCTTGCAGAGGAGGAGGTGCCAAAGAGAAGACGGCCGCGTCGTTTTGGTCTGTTGAAGTACACGTGCCATCGCTTTTGCGTGACGCGATACAAGGCAACCACCTGGACTTCTGCATTTGACGAGGATGCCAGGATCCACAGCTGTCCCTGATTGTCCCTGCAGCATCTTGCAGCGTCCATAACGCGGAGCGGGTGCTGGCAACGTTTGCATTGCTGTGTGTCCCCCCATCCCGAGACCCAGAGTGTGACTCAGCTTGAGACCATGACCCCATAACGTACAAGTAGTCGGGGGGTGCTTAAGCGCGAGAGAGGTTCGATTGGGCTCAGGTCAGCCTGCAGCACCTGCAGCTCCAGCAAGAGGCACGAGGAGTGCGGGACAAGCCTTGGCAGGAACAGTGTGGGCGCCTGAAGACGGGAGTGAGTGTTGGGACAAGCCGACAAGCCCTTCGCGGTTCAGTCTGCCGCAGATACTTCAACATCAGATGCGTCAGAATCAGCTTCAGGCGATGCAGGTGCGGCTGCCTGAAGTGGCGAGATGCCAGTAGCAAAGTAGCGTCGAGGGTGTACATCGCCTCACAGTCAGGGTGCACGGCTTGTCTTTGCCAGGATCGTCATAAGAATGTCATCAACCGGCTTGAGAACCAGCCCAAGCAACCACTTCCAACAGGGTCAACAGTTGTTTAGATGTCAAGCTTTCAATTCAGAGTCTCTTGTGCAGCAATCCTCGTTCAGAAGGCAAGGCTACAGACATCTTGCAGCGTTGACACCGGTTGGATTTGCAACTGAACTTCTTCAGAATGGGCTGGATGCGTCTTTCAGAAAGCCAGCCTCCACGATGCGGATGTGTCATGTTCCAGGCCTCTGTTTACTGGTGCTGCGCATTCGGGTAGCGGCCTGGAGTGATTGCTTTGCGAAACTTAGCAACAATACACACTGGTCTGTGCCATAGCAGTGCCTTCGCGGCGAAGCATGTATGCGTTGCATACAACGGCAATTTCCACATTTCACAATCGCCATTGCCCCCCCGGATCCACGATCTTCAGCCAGACCCTTGACTTGGGAGGAGTAATGAGGAGTAGCAGTAGAAGCAGTGTTCACCCAATTCTGCTGTTGTTGTACCTTCCTTTTCATGTCTTTGCCTTCTGTACCATGTCGGAGCAACTTACGGCGGGTCAGAAGGTACGTCGGACGAGAAGCTTTAACATCGAACATGCGCTGGTTCAGCGCTTTCTCGTTGCTTGTTTGATTTGGCCAGGTCTTGGGATACCCAAGCGCGCTCGCTCAGGCCATTCTGTCATTCGTTCCTATCAAGTAGATGTGTCGACTGCAAACAAGTCACTATCAGACGACACGCGGACATTCGAGTTTGCACAACGTGTGATGCCCTGTCATTTCTCTGACCTTTTGGGCGGCTCTTGAGGCACGGGGGTGACAACATTTCTGACAGCACATCGAGTTCAACGTGCAGGTGGCAACTGCAACCCATGCACACCGCCTGCATGTGAGGCCCAGCTCGCCGCTGTGCCGCGGGATGCCCGAATTTTACCCCAACAGGCTGCCTTTGTGAGAATGCTCGCAGACTGTGCTTGTGTCATGATGTTCTCATATAGGCAGCTTGCCGCTTGCGCAGCTGCACCGTACGACCACCTTCGACCACCTTCGTTGCCGATTAAGCGGTTGGGTTTCACTTTGCTGCAGTCGTGCTTGTCAGAATGAATACGGGAGTACGGGCTGACGTGAGACACGCTGGAGCAATGCAGTACAGCCAATGAGTTCAAGTTGGGATGTAGCAGTTGTGGCGATCATCTCAACAGGTGGAGCTCTGGGACCACTTGTACAATCATTGCGATAGTTAACCGTCGTGTCAGTATGTCAGCCGACACTCGGAAGGCAATGTTCTTCAACGCACCTGGAGCGACCCCGGCGCAGGCAGACATGCCATGGCAATTGAGTCCACACGGCCCGTGCAGCATTTCCAGAGTGGAAGGAGTTAAGTTCGTTGCTTCAGGCCATGAAGGCCGGGCTGCTGACTACGCCTCTCGAGCAGGCGTTTGCAAGACCGGGAGTTCGGTGGTGCTGTTGGTACTGGTAGGTCGTGATACTGCTCTGACTTGCCGTCAATGACTTTGAATTTCAGGCAACTCTCACGGCAGAAGTACATGACATGTGAATTTGGTTCGCCGTGTGTTGATTTTCTTGAGATTGTTGTGGCACTTCGTTGCTCGTTTGCATTTTTCCCAACCCTAAACCCGTGGGAGCTGGTGCAGCGTCTCCACCTTCGAAATCACTGCCTCACGCCAGCAGGCCGAGCCAGGATAATTTCTCGGAAAGCAAACATTTGCCGAGAGCCGGTCGATAAGATCGAAAACTGCAGGAGAGTCTTGCTCCTTGCGCAGTGTTGGACATCACTTCGGCTATCTTAAGTCGCTTCGTTGTCCTTTACTTGTGCCTTTCGTGTCTCCACTACGTACATGGCAAGTTTGTCGGAACTCCGCAGTCTTGTTGTCGACACTCGCTGCAGGCAAACAGCCTTTAATGCTCAACTGGCAGATAAGCTTGTGATGGATTTTTTGCTGACAGGACTTGCCAGCAACTGCCGAAGTTTTGAGCATATGCTTTGTGATGCCGTGCGTTACAATAGGTCGAGCTTTGCCGGGCCTAAAGCACCCTGATTGGCGAATGAGGATCTGGAGGTGTTTCTAGCCAAGCCCCTCCGAAACCCAAGCTAGTTGCAGATTACCCGCACGATGGAACCTGGGATTGCGATGTACTTTCGCTCACACTCAATAGCTTTTGCTGGGAGTTTGCAGGAAAATGCGTTGCCGGTCTTTGTTCAGCGCTGTTGCATCAGGGGGCCGAGTGGAGACCATCTCCACCTCCTGGAATTCCTTCGCCAACTCAGGCAGGTGGGACAGATCCTAGTCCCAACAAACATCAGCTGGTACAGAGGGCCTTCATTTTGGCACAAGCTTGGCGGGATGAATTCAGAATGTTGTTAGTAGAAGCATCCTCCATGCAGGTTGCATCCGAGGGCGCCCACGACATATATTCGCCGACCAAGCCCGGCGAGGACTTGTAGCTTCCGTTTGCCATGCTTCTTGAAAGATGCTTTGCCTTTGCCCACTAAATTATGAGGTTCGTGAACCCGCTCAATGCCTTCGAGCCAGTGCACACCCACACTTGACTTGAGATTTGAATTCAGACAACGCCAATGGTAGCCGCGACGGCAGGAGGTCACGCTCCCCGAAGAAGCCCAGAAGGCCCGGTTGCCAGCAAATGCAGGGGAGGGCGATTGTCGACCTGCCGGCGGAAATCCAGAGAAATCCAGGTTTCAGCCCGTCGTTCTCGGAGAGGAGGAAAGCTCGAAGCGGCAGGGGACTCCAGCCGATATTGGTGCAGCTTCCATCTCCTGCAGGCCCACGGCCCAAGTGCAGCTCATGAAGATTCCCGCAACCCAACTCAAACGTCGCTTGGAGGCTTACGCCCAGTTTTCGGCTGGAGCCCCAGGTTGTGATTTGCAAGGCTTCTGCAAGAGTGCGTTGGTCCTGCCCAGCCGAAGTTCGCCCGTCCTTGTAGGTGGTACCTGCCATGATTGGCAAGAGAGGAGTTAACACCAGGACGCTTCGCTGCTGAGTTCCATCTAGAGCTGCGCAGATGGAAAGAAACTCCAGTAGAGCTGAAGGACGATTTTCGACCAGACCGGTGCGAAAATACGAGTTCGGGGACGAGGAAGTGGACATATGGATGCCTGTCCGAACTCGGCTATTGAAGGCGAAATCTTGACATCTTCTTGGGTAGAAGTAGGTGCTTCAGATCTGTAGCGAATGTAGCAACTAAGTTTGTCATGGGTGAAGCATGGTGAAGTTGCGGATGCCGGCGCTTCTAACTTCAATCCAGCTCGGACAAAACAGGTTTGCAAAGGACTTCCCATGTGTCTGCGGCATGGGCATGTCTGCCGTGTCTGCAAGTTGGGCTGCTTTGGTAAGGAGTCTCAGACAGGCAAGGAAGCGCCAGCTGGTCTCATGGTGACGGTTTCCTCGCATCGCTCCGACTGGAGCCTTGGACGGAGAGGTTGGTGACTATGAGCACGACAGCATAAGCATGTTGCGCGTGTGGCAGTCCTTTAAGCTGGGTGTGGTTTTGTGAACCTCGGCTTTGGCGGGCCAGAACGGCCTGCAGCAAGTCGAGTGAGCCGAGAGTGTGGCAAAGCAAGCTAGAGCAAAATCGGGCGAGCTGGCAGCATGCATACTACACTTGGAGGAATGGCTTTGTGGAAGCAGTGAACCTGACTGGAGAGCTCATCGACCGAGTGCAGAACCAGATGCTTCTCCATTGCAAACAGCGGTACCTGAGCCTCAGCTTCGGCTGCATCGTGCTGGTAGCAGCTTTTGTTGTTTGCAGTTTCGGATGCTTGAGGTACGAGAAGATGGCACCTTGGAAGCACATGTCGGGACGGGGCTCTCAATGTCAAAGCTGTTTCACATCGCACCCACGCTTTCGCCAAGTTCAAAGTGCCAGGGTCGATCTTTGGGAGAGCTTTGTTTCGAAGTTGCACTCCATGATGGCGGCGTCTACCGCCTTTCCCCCAGCGACCGAGCTCCGAAGGCATAAAGAATCCTCGTGGCAATCGGCATGCCCAGGCCTAAAAGAGGGAAAGCTGGTGACGGAGGACTGCCAGCTCGAGTTCATGCTCTGCACGTGCTCAATGCTTTGGCAGACCCCACAGTCACTGGAAGGGCTGAAATGTTAGAGTTCCTGCGGAGTTCGGCACTGACATTCTGAACGAAGAGGTATTTACTGTAGGGGCGCCGGTTGGGCCAGCGACGGACGGGAGAATATATGTTGGAATCATTTGGAATCGGTATACATTTTTTGCGGCTGCCATCCCTTGGACAAGTCCCGACTTTGGGTGTGATCGCAGTGCTATGTCAAACCTCTCAATCAGAGATGACTTGAGAGCCTTGGTGCACACCAACGACGATCTCTCATAACAGCCATGAAATCTTCAGCTGTCAGTCTAGGGGCAACAGCTTGACAGTTTCCGTTTCCTTCACGTCCGGAATGTCAGGACACCCACTATAATTTTGTGGTCGAACTCCCCAATCCGCAGCAGTAGCCGTGCCAGAGACATCAACAGCTGCACTAGCAGTAGAATGCAGCGAATACAGTACCAGATTACCCAGCCTCTGCCGTTGAATCTTGGGCCACGTATATGTGTACTAACCGCCACACCAATTCCGATGCCCTACATGCAGACTCTTGCGAAAGAAAGGATGGAGAGCCGCTTCAGCTGGTGCAGCGTGCATGATGCACCCTGGCATCGAAATGGACGAGGGCACTGCAGGTAGAATGATGCTCGTGCCATGCAGCAAGACGGGTTGGGTTGGCGAGCTCTGCCCATATGCACAGCAATGTTCTGGTTTTGAGCTTTGTGTTTTTCTCAAAAGTGCGGCATCGTGCAGTTCCATGACAACAGTGATTTTCCGGTACACTCCTCAAGAGGTGAGCCAAGTACTAAACTGAAGGGGTTGTTTTGATGGTCTTCTGACTCCATGAGAGTTTTTCTAGCCCCGGCACCTTACACGGAAGCAACACATCACATCACCTGCGTCTTCTCGATCTGCACAGGCATGTGCAGAACAGGAGCATGGGTGCAGCATCGCATGATCAGACCAGACGACTTCCTGATGGAAGCGGCACTTGCCGGAAGATCCGGCTGAAGGCCTCAAGACAGCCAACTGCAATGAAGCTTTGGCTCCCGTGAGATTCTGAGGATGTGATCCTACCGTCGCTGCTTGCGAAGTACGCAAACTCGCCACGCAGGCACCGGAGGCTTAGAAAGCTAGGACTGCTGTGTCCAGAAAGCCAAGAAAACGGGGATGTCAGCTCCTATTGCTTGCCGCGAGAAGCTTCAGTAGAGGTTGCTAGTGTTGTCGGCACCCGTCAGCCGCAGCACGTTCAAAGGTTGCACATCGCCACCTCATCAGTCCATGAGCAGATCGGCTCTCGCGAGTTTTGATGGCACCCTGGCAGGATGACTGCACTGGCGGCTTGAGACCGGGGATGTTGCTACTGCTGCGTGTTGATGCCTTCCCACGTTTGTACCATAGATTCGTTGCAGCTGGGAGCCTGGAGTAGATTCCGCAGGGCTCAAGAGTACTAGGCACAAGATGTGTGTCACCTTCGTCCACTAGGAAGCCTCTCTGCATCATGGGATGAAAGGAGCCGTGCTGAAAGACTGCACGTGCAGGTGCAGTGGTACAGTTTATCCAGCGTTTGATTCAATCGAGGATTGTTCCTCCCTGCGCTCTGCCGTTGCTGAAGACTAAGTACGGAGGATAAGTATGGGGCGAAGACTACTCTCATTCAGGGCATGCAGCCTGTAAGCTTCAACAAGACGGCAGGGCGGCAGAGTGCGTCGAATATTCACTTCTTCAGCCATTGTCACATGCAAGGCATCAGCAGCAGCCACGCCGTCGAGTCAAAGCCGATAGTGAAACTAGAGCTGCGGCTGCAGGATCGGAGCTTTACCTCTTGTACTTTCAGCATGAAAACCAAAGCGAGCATCCAGCATGATACTCTTCATGATACTGCGACCAAGACTGTGGCTGCAGTAGAAACGGGTTCTCAGCTGTTAGCATAAGTTGGACTTCTGGGTGCTGGATGGCCACACACTGCTTTCGTCAACCAACTTCGGGCAATGTCTTCTCCTGCGCCATTGTCAGGAAGTGTCACTGTGAGTTGCCGTTCGTGGAAAGTTCATGATTGGTGCAAAGTGTAAGGCATGTCTGACTTTGGTGAAACTCGACTTGAAGTCCGGTTCTACAACCCGAGGGCCGCCTTACTGGTCTTAGCTAAAGAAGAAAAGACGACGATGTTTGCGTTCGGCTCCTTTGGGGCCAGCATGGTGCCTTTCACCGCGAAGGCTCCGTATAGCTCCTTCCGGCCGGCTTAAACAGGTTTCCCTGGGGCATGATGTTGTCGGGAAATGCAGCTCGGATGTCACCCCACTACACGTCGTGGTCTAGATTTCTTGACACCCGTTCCAAGTGTGTCGAGTTCAGAGTATTTCCGGTCCAGCATCATCCACCCATCAACCCGCCCCCCCGCTTTAGCTTTCGCTACACGAGACACGAGCGGCAATCGCAGTCAGAGCTCCAGCGTCGCCGGCCTCGAAGGGGCCGCAGGCCGCTCTCTGTTCTGTTGGGTCCGGGTCGCCGAAGGCCACTGGCAGAAGTATTGCGCTTTGGCGGTGCCGCATCCTGATACCAGTACATGACTGCGTCAACCTCTGTATCGTTTACCCTCGCAGGCGCCAAAGGCAGCGACATTTGGTAATGATGGCTGCGCGACAGCCTCCAGTCATAATGTTGCAGAGCTGGCCTCGCACACACTTGGTCAATTGACAGCGGTTTCCATGCCGTCACGGCGTCAGCCGACCCAGAGTAAGCTTTCTGGGCAAAAGGCTCCAGAACTGAGTGCGAGGCTCGGGACAAATCGAAAAAAACTGAGTTGACCAAGTGCGACAGGCTTCGGCCGTTAACTGTTGCCGTGAAGGCTATGGCTGAAGATGCTTAGAGACTTGCTCTTTGTAGGAGTGAATGCAAAGATCTAGCGGCATGCGACATGTCGATCCGGGGAAACCTGGCGGTGAGCAGGCCATTCTACAAAACTGCTACAACGTCTTCCGTCTCTTGCCTTGACCTCAAGGGGGCACACGAGTGGTCTGCATGGTTTGCCAAGTATCACCACTGATGAGCTCGAAGCAATGCACCTGTCAAGCTTCTTTGTAATGCAAGTGTTGAGCCAATGCGTCTTAAGGCATGGAGAAGTTCAAGCATTCGTCAAGGTGCACCACTTGAATCTTCAGCTCTGCACAAACACTACTACAGCAGTTCGCGTTGTGAGCCCTGTCCACAGCCTACTAGTACTAGCCTACTGGCCTACTCCCGGATGTGGAAGTCGGTGTTTCTTTTGCTGAGAGTTGGCAGTACATGTGGCGAAGCACTCGAGGAAGACCGGTCTGGTTGCGATTACACGGTTTTCGGACGTGATCTGAAATTGCTGGGCTGTTGTGATTAAATGGCCCACAGGCCCAGACGATAACCCAATCGCTGTGTGCTCCGCGGAAGCGGCACGATGCACATAGCAGTTTCTCAACAGGCTCTAGTTCGGCAAGCTGTGTTTGGAACACGAAGCGCGTGGGCACGTTCGCAATCAGCGTGCAGATATATGATGATATATGAAAGTTTCGATAACTGCGAAGCGCATCCAAATGCCAAAGTGCGCGTTCATGCATTTCTCTGCAAGCCGTAGTCGAAGCTGTAACTCGCTTTACAACGCCGTAACACAGTAAAGTAGACGCTCCATTTCTCCAATATACCACACTCGAAACTGAGGTCTTCCAAAAGCTGTGTTTCTCTCCAAGCCGTAGGGGAAGCTGCAGTAATTCTCGTTGCGCAACCGCAGTGGAGGCCGTACATCAAGCTGTACTTCTATCACAAACCTCATTCAAAAACCGTAGACAAAAAAGCCTAGTCGAAGCTTGCCTGGTTCGAATAAAACCGCATCATCAGATGGTGTGCTCAGTGGTGCGGCACCCGAAGTTGTCTCTGTCGCATGTCTGGCGTATAGTCGTATGTTGAAGCTCGGTCGATTTTCCGCAAGGGCTCACTGTCCGTCCTGCTTCTGGCATTCCACCCGACTCCTCAGCTTGTCCCTGAGGGGACTTCCAGTCAGTACCCACGGTGGCCCCAAAAAGCAGCAGCATTGGATGGCTGTGGCCCCTCTTCCACTTCGCCGGTGCTGGCCTTCAGGGCCACGTACAACGTCATTTTGCCCCGAGTGGCGTGTCCCTCCTTCATCTCGAAACATTGAGGCTTTCGTATGCTATCGCTGGGTGTACCAGCACAAAGAAGGGTGTGTACGGCGTATACCCTGGGCCAAGCAGATGAAGCTGGAGCTCTTATGCGGATGTCGGCCGTATTCTGGCAGTGAGGGCTCGCTCGACGCGTGGATTTCAGGATTATTCGGCGGCCGAATTCCGGCCAGCAGCAGGCTTCGAAAGTTTGTCAAAGCTCGGTGCATCTCGGGGTGCTGCGGAAATGATCGGAAATGCCTTGGATCAGACATTCGGATGATGTTTGCTGTGCGTTAAACAAACCGCTGGCAACAATGCCAACGTGTGTACTTTCGAGGCTGAGCAAACTTCGTTTTTGGGAACACGCTCAAAAGAGCGTTTGTTTGTAGCTGCGGTTACAGGGGCTTCGGTGCAAAGTTAACTCACGCTGCTGTGGACCTTTCCGCACACGGTGCCTTGCGGGATGGCATAAGGCCCGACTCTTATTTGACCAGTGATTAAGAATTTCCGGTGCTGTGGAAATCAGAACGCGAGCTTCGGGTTGGTTCCTTGGCCAGGCGCAGTCCATGCACAAGCTTTTCGATCTGCTCGAGGCCATGCGTTGGGATCGCTGCACGGAGCATCCTGGAGCAGCCTTCTTGCAACTGTTTCGGCAGAAGCTCTCCAGCAATGTCGCAGGAATATGCATCTCTAACAATCTCTAACACCTGGGCCTGGTTTGCTGCCTGTCACATGTAGGGAGGCTCCGAGGTGGATGTCCAATCTCTTCAGAAGCACATAGGCTATGAACTTCGGCAGCCGGGCTAGGAGAAAGAGCCGCCGCATCGCGCAGTACTTGCTGCCAGGACTTCGTGCCAGCTTTTCTGGAGACTGTGGCACTGCCCTCAGATCAACAAACGACTCAGAGGCCTCTGTAAGTCCAGCGTTTGTCGCGGTGATCGGTTGTTGCCAGGATGCCAGTGACTTCGGCATTTTCCAGGAGCTGGATGGTTTCCACTATGGCCAGCGGCTCGTGCTTGCTCGTCCCTGCATTGTGTGTGGGTTTGAATTGCTTGTGATTTCTCCGAACGGTTCAGATTCAGCCCAGCTGGGCCAAAATGGGCCACACGGCGTCAAGTCGCGACTGGTTACGACTGTCCGCCAGGCCCAGTCGAACGGAACACCTGCGTCTCAATCCACTGCTTCCTGGACTGGGTTTTGCTTTGTGATCAAACGTTCTGAAGTGCAAACGAGATCAGAGGCGAATAGGGGCGAGATTGCTGCGCCGCATGCAGTGCTCGAGGACAAGATCCAGGAGCACTTCCCCTCCATTCGGCATGCTGCGCTGCTTTACAATGCACACTTGGTCTACACCAACCTGGCATTGAGTGACATGAGGCATCCGTTTGCGCTGCCAGCACGGAGAACTCTCTCAATGGTCTGCTTTCAGCTGCAGTTGTGGCCCAGGGTGCTCTATTCCTACTTGGTGTCCTTCAACGGCGCCGTTTCCAGCCACAAGTTGAACAGACCGCCGTTTGGCCCACCCGACTAGTTTGAAGAGGAGTTAGTTCAAGCCTCTTTGGGTTTGCTTTGCCTCTCGGCCCGTTGCACTTCTTACGCTGCCTCTTTGCTCCATCACTATCTCGCTTCCCCGTTGTCCTTTCCATCTGCTCTATGCGAACCTCCCTTCTTGAAAGCGGCGGGGACTGGAGCAAAACTTTTGGAAATATCCATGAAAGGCAAAATAGGTGGCTTCGCCGCCGGTCCGTGAAGATTTTGCACGAGAGTGGGAGTCCCCAGCATTGCTCAAGGCAGGATCCCCACTGCTGCTTCGCAACCGGGCGGAGGCAGCTCCTCGCCTCGCTCTCAGCTCTCAGCTTGGCTCTTAGTCGTTGCATGCCGGTGTTTAGGAAATCGTTTCAAGGTTTGGCAGGGCCTTCCTGCTCTCCGAGGAGGCTGTCCGTTCTGTGTGCTGTGTCTCTGCGAGAACCCCACTCGCATAGCCCTTATGCAGGATGATTTCCTCCTTGGCGTCTCGCGGCGGCCATCTAGCGGGTGGCCCATGCGAGTAAGAACCTGCACACTGACGGATGGCTTGAAGTTCATCGACATGAACTAAACTGTGGATTGCTTACAAGTTCTCCAGTCGCAAGGACAATTCTGCGAGCAGCAGTCATTCCGTGTTGCAGCCCAGTTCCTTGATGGCTCATAGATCAAAAGGAGCGGCACAAAGCGCCGATGCCACTCCCGTGCAAGGTAAACAGCAGACCGAACACTATGGTCTTGAGACAGTTCAAGAATGCTGCATGCTCCTGGTAACTCCTAGTACTTAGAATTTGCTTTCGGAGCGAAGAACTTTCTTATCCAGTGATAGGCGAGGCAAAACCTTTCTGCTGCCGTCGGGCTTCTTGTCCATTCAAGCCCACTCCAGCACTGAACAGACAGCCGCTGTAGCCACTTAGTTGGCGCAGAGAAAATCACCAGAGCTTGACGACTCGGCGGCCCCGCGGTTTTCCAAGTCTCCTGGCGCATGACAGCATCATGGCGGCCGAGAAAGCCTCCTCCGGTCTGGATCTGGACCTACAGGCCGGAGATAGCCGGAGGTTTGCCAGCGTGCGCAGTAAAATTGCACAGTCTTTCTGTCATGGGATATTCGAGAAGTTGACCTGCCAACCGATCGTTTGAACTACTGTAGGCTTGGCGTCCTGCTGAGCGAGACTCAAAACAGTAAATCACTGAGCCTGACGGTTTGCACATGCACGTCCGGACTGCACCGAAGCTTTTGTCTCATAAAGTTACAAAGCAGCGTAGATGCTGCAGAACGTGCTGTGTTTGCTTCTCGGCGAGGCGGTTGAAAATGTTCCACGAGAAGCTCAACTGCATAATATGCCTTCCTCAATATATTCTATTGAGGAAGGGCTGATGAGTGGTGCTGGCATTGACAGAGAGAGAGAGAGAGAAGTCTTTCTGCTTCCCACACGCCATGCAAGCAAGCAAGCAAGCAAGAGAGACCTAGATCTGTATTCGCAAATATACTCTAACCAAGCACCAAGGGGGAAATACGTTCACTTTGTCACACACCTCCAAAAGCCCCACGAACATCGGGGGGGCCTGAAAGGCCGAGGGGTTTCGCACTCCCCTCATGCCCGGGGGAAGAAGAGGAAGGAACCTCGAATCCCCTTGCCCTGGAGAGAGCGGGAGGGTTCGCAAGAAGCCATGCCAAAGAAAGAGAGAGAAGACCGAGGACACCTTGGTCGCCCTTCTTCGACGGAAGGACTGATATGGAAACCCGAGATGCCTACCTGCTATGCAGATCGTGCTGCATGCATACCCCGAGGTTCAGCTCCAAACCAGAGCTGACACTTCTCCTTGGCACATGTTTCGCATGCTCCTGCAAGGACAAAGAAGTGAAGACACAGCAGGGCAAGCTTGAGAAACTTGAAGAAAGGTATGTCAAGGCCAGGAGATGCGGGGTATGCCGAGTGAAGCAGAGACTGGAAGAAGTCACAGGACCTAGTTTCTTTCTCTTGCTGGGGATGGCTCCACCTTTCCGAATATTTGCCAGAAAGGGAACCAACAGTCTGCAACGAAGACGTATGCACAACTCATCGGATGTTGGATACGGCCCATGATGCCCAGTGCCAGTTGGAAGTCGGAGATCCTGCAACAGATCTACACTGATGCGTGGCCGTCGTCAAAATGCCTCTTATGTATGCATGGGTTCATATCCACACTGCATCCTTTCCAGCTTCGTAGAAATGCAGAATCCTCGGAGCCAACACCTGCGGGCTGCACGGGCGGCGCTGGGAGGTTGTCCGCTTCAACAAGATCCTCATGGAGGAACGCAGCAGGTTGTGCACAAGCTTAGCGGCATAGTCGTTTTCAGCTTCGCTTCTCTGGAAAGTATCTGTCGCAGTCAGCTGATGGCAACCCACCTTTAAGCCCAAAGTCCACGATCGCACCTCCCTCCTAATATAAGAATCGGTTGTTTCAGGATCGTCAATCTTTCCAGCGCTTCTGTCACGAGCTGCTTCCCGAATGTGCGCGTATCCAAGCTTCTAGCGGGAAGACATTCGAGGTTGCTCTTCCTTCAAGGGCCGAGCGTCTGGAGATGGTACAAGACTTGTCGTAGGCTGCTAAGAGTTCTTGTCTCATGCATTCATGCACGCAGCTGGACACGAGGATGGAGCTTTCGAAGAAGCAGCTGCGCAAGAAGCACCAACGGATCTGCTGCCAGACGGCAAAAAGTTGAATCGTGTCTGCTCTACTCGAGGCACGAGGCTTCATGTTGAAGCAAAGAGCCAAGGAATGAGCTGCTTCGACAGCTCGCGGCGTGGAGGCGCTCGCTTCTCAGGATTCTCTCCGCCTGGAGCGCCTTGCAGATTTGCAGAGATGTGCAGAGCGCAGCACTGGAGAGTCCTCCTCTTGCGCCCTGTGCAAACTCGCTCTTCCAAAGCGTTGCATGAAGCTTCGGGGGGCGAAGGCCAGAGTCCACGCAGCGACTATGAAAGAGACAAAGAAACAAACAAAAAAAAAAGCCGGGACGGGGCCGGGCTCCGCCGAGGCAGAGCCGAGGCCGCAAGCGAGGACCGAAAGGACGGCGTCACGGCGTGCGGTTCGGTGCCGGACTGTGAGAACTCCGAGTCGTCGCTTCGTCTCCGCGTCGTCGCAGGTCTTCCAGCAGTTCTTGACGCTCGTCTTTCCTTCCGACGAAGTTGTTGCGGACTTGCTCAAGAGGTCGCGCGCACAGTTGCAGATGGGAGCGGGAGCAGCGTGCATTCCGCGAGCAGCAGGATAACAGACTGCGAAATGTGTGCTACTGCTGCCATTGGTGATTTCAGCAGTTTGTGAGAAGTCGTGCCTTGCTTCAGGCCCTCGCTGGGTGAGGAAGCCTTGGATCGTTTGCAACAACGATGGATGCAGTTGGAGGCCATCGGAGGATGCACGAGACATCTACTAGTAGAAGTGCCTGCGTCTGCAAGGACTTGCACAGCCAGTCCCTAGCCAGCTTGAACGAGATGGCACGGCAGCAGGTCCTGTGCTCCTTGCATTTGGGTGTGAGAGGATTGCTGTTCTCTGCCAGGTGGCTGAAAAGTCATCGGAGATCCAGGCATGTCAGAAGGCACTGCGCGCTGCGGAGGCCCAAGTTCAGGAGCTGCGGCTTTGAATCCCCGTTTCCACTGAATGGGAGAGTGCCGACGTCTTGTGACATGGAGGATCTCAAAGCGGAGCTGACAAGCATGGCTCGCGACAAAGCCAGCCCAGCCGCGAGTGTCGGCATTTGTGTTTGACCACCTCATCTGGGACCTGCAGGCGCAAATGCTCAAGCAGAAACTCCACGGAAAAGGCATTTGGATTGCACAACGGGGATTGCGTTCCATTGCTCTCCTGTTCCGACTCGCAGTGTCAGGGAGCCAAAACGACTCCAGTTTTCTCGCGGTGGAGGAAGCACCGCTGCTGTACAAGCTTGAGATTGCGGCTGGTTGGCAGAATCTGGTGCAAAGATTCTAGCATACTCTACAGAGCGGCTGTAAATGTACAAGCTATTCAATAGATGCTGTGACCATAATTAATAGATGGATTTCCATAGCAGTCGGGCTTCTCGGCAGCCTACAAGGCAGCTGGGAAAGGTTTCAACCTAGCTGCAGTTCGGCAGGACCATGCTGATGCGGGTGCCGACGCGGAGCTTCAAGCAGTCGAGGAGCAGAAGGCGGGGTCCGTTTGAATGCTTGATGGCGAGGGCGGAAAGTAGCAGTTGCACACGTCAGCTTTGAAAGGCGGCAGCGGAACGTCGTGAGAAAGAGGCCTGCTTGCTTTTGCGTGGTGGTAAGTATGTCTTGAACGAAGGCTTGAAAACTTGCGAGAACTTCGGTTGTTTTCCAGCTGTACGGAACCATGTCGTGCGATAGCACCTAGTGTGAATCGAGGCAAACACAGGCAAATTGATCTCGTACAGACCGCCACAGACTGCTCCGGAGCTGTGGTGACTGCTGGTGGTTCCAGTGTCAACGGCTCACTCGGCTTAGATGTTTGTATTCTGTCCCTTGGACTGGGTGCACAGTGGCAAAGCTCGAACATCTCCGAGCTGTTGGCCCCTTCTCCTCTGCTATCTTTGCTCTGAAGGCCTGGCAGGCCTTGGAGCGGCAGCGGCAGGTGGGGAGCAAGAGCTTGAGTGGAGGAGTGGTGAGTGGGGATGATTGGAGGCTTCTGACAGATCTGAGAGGAAAGGGGAGCGAGACTCCTGTCACCTTGGCTTGCACACTCATTTCATCCGAAGGGAGCACACACGGATGTTGCAGAAGATGCTATTTGATATTGTTATGATGAAGTGTGATTTCCTCTGCAGGCTATGCAGGCCGGGTTGGGTGGGGCACGGCTTGGGCTGAGCAGTGTGAAGACTTGATGTTGCTCTGTGCCGACATCGTCGGTGGTCCTTTGTTGCCGCAGCTTTTTCAGTGTCTTGCGTAGAACATGGGTTCTCGCAACCCCCGAAGTCATCTAGAGCCTTCCAGCAACATATTAGGGGACAGCGTTGAGGTGAGGTTTCTCGAGTGTATCGGTGGGCAGGCTAATGGGCGAGCTCCTGCTCCAGATGCTTGGTTCGAAAGAACAGAATCCACACATACATGATTGCGTCTGCAGCTCCATCCATGCACGAGCGCCGAGCTATGGAGCAAGAAGCCCCCAGACACCGGTTGAGCTGCAACGCAAGCTTGACGAAGGTGGCTGCCAGTTTTCTGACTCTCAGTTTACATTTGGGGTTTCCACGCATGTAACAGTACTTTCATTTCGTGCGTTTGGCCTTGCAAGATTCCAGCCATGGCACACTGCAACTATCAGACCTTCGACACCAGTCCAAGGAACCATGTCTTCACATTCGGGCCCATCTACAGCTTTGGAGTTTTCCTGCCGGTGATCAAGGCTCACGTGTTCTCATTGATGCAAGGTTTGCTTTCGTCTGAAAATGTTCGCGTGCTGCCTATAGAGCCTCGACACCTGCGCAGCCAACGCTGTGTCGAGAGGCAGACTTGAACGTCTCCCTGACGGAGGCTCGTAGTTGTCGGCTTCATTCACCCATTCCGGTGCCAGAAGTCCCACGAGCAGAATGGTTCGTCGATAGCGGAATGACCTTGGTGGGTCCACGTGCGGCGGCTAGTCTGCGGGCATCATTTTCGTTTGCACGCAGCGCAGGTCTCTGCCATTAGCTCCACGATGAATACCGCTCAGTTCATGGGCTCATTGGTGGCAGGTGCGATGGGATGTTTCGAGTCAAGGCGAAGAAGACTGTTGCCGAAGAAGTCATTGAAAGGGAATTCGAAGCCTGTTCGCGGCCTTCCTACGTCTCCTCCATCGTCCTTCCCCAAAATCCGTCAAAGTATCGAAGTCGTATTGAACAAATTCCTGGATACTCCTCAACAACGTAACACAACCTGCGACATGCCAAGATGCACCTGCACAGGACTCCTCATCCCAAGGCGCCTCGGTCATGCAACTGTCCCTCAGCAAAATCTTAAGGTTATAGTTATGTGACAGTTAGGCACAAGATACCCCACATGGTTTCGCGGTTTGACAGGTAGCTGGCATTTGTGCGCTTTGTGCCTTCGCCGGCCTTGCGGCGCTGTCCTTCGCCGCTTGGGAAACGGGAGCGAATTGGGGCTAAGCACGATTGACAGTCGAAATGGGCAGTAAGCTCTGCAGCCGGGCAACACGTGCTTGGAGATTTCGTATCAACACGCACACAGACACACGCTTCGATGCTTCTCTGCGTCACGTTGCTCCAACGCTCAGCTCATGCTGCTTCAACGTTGGGAAATGCCGACGTGCAGTACAGGAGCAGAAGAGATACTGCAATACGTCAACGAAGGGTGACGAACATACCGCATCAGCCTGTGCATAGCAGGTTGAAAGCATCTTCTTTGCGTTCCCGGCTGTAATCTTGGCAGGCGTGGGATGATGTCAAAAAAGCTTTGCACTGGAAGTTGCAGTGAGTATCCATGCTTTCAAGACATGGTTTGAGATTAGTGACCTGTATTGACAATCAGTGGTACATGATTGAAGGGTTCCGGCTACGGTGTCGCGCTGCAATCTTGTGCTGCTTGCATCCCGGTGTTCTCGAAGTTTGGTTGCGGATGGTCCTCTGCATTCATGCCCACAGCGCCGCAAGCCAGTTCAGTCTAGCTCGCGAGGCCTTGGACTGGGGGCTTCGAACCTGGCCGGCCTTGTGGCATTGATCGACAGCGTTGCTGCAAAGAAGAGCCTCGGTGTAGAGGGAAGCAACACCGAGGATTTTTAACAGTGGATCATGAACTGAGGAGGGCTACACTGGTGGGCCTTGCGACCTGCATCCCGGCGCGTGAGTTACAGAACCATGCTGGAAGGAAAGGCCCAAAACTCTAGAAGGCATGCGGTGTGGCGCCAAGCTGAGGTGGCACAAGCGTCGGCACAATTCTGCTGCCTCAGTTCTACAACACTCTCACAGGCATCGACGTTACGAAAAGCTGTTGTGTCGGTTGCGTGAGGAAGTCGCCAGATCGCTGCTAGGGCCTCTGGCCCCAGGCGTTCCCGAGATACTCACCATTACTCATCGCAAAGGGCTCCTAAAACGCCTCTCGAGGACCATATCAGTAAACTCTGCGAAGCTGAAGCCTTGCATCTCAGAAGCATTCGACTGGCGCTGGGCGATGCGAATAAATGCCCTGGCTACCTTCTTGGCTTTGGGGCTGGCGGCGCCGCTTTTCCGGGTGCCGAAGCCCGAGGGATCCGATGCCACTCCGCTGAGTTTAAGGAACTAGCGCTGTGACTACACGAAGCGCTTTGCAGTCACGTTGACATGCGAAGGCTTCAACTGGTACGGACAACAGGAGTTGTTGGGTGGGAAGCCCGGAACCTAGAACAGGACTTCGAGTGGAAAAATCGTAAAGCCAGAAAATAGAAAGTTAGGACTTCAACGAGAGGCGAAACGTATGTCGTAAAAGCAGATGGCATGTGATAAGTGCAAACACCTCGGAAGGGAGATCTTGAGTGGGAATCCCTGGATCCGACTTTTTCCCGCGAACATCCGACGTCCAAATGCTGAATTGGTATTGCTGGAAGCTGCCACCCGCTTCTTCCTTTCCATGCGTCTTCCGTTGTCCAGGTAGCCGCTCCGCCGCGAGAGGCAGGGAAACACCATACCATCGACGACGTCAGCCAACAATATGTCAGGGTGGTAGTGCTCCTTCCCAACCTCCGCCTGATTTTCGTGTATGCGCAGCGTTCGGATGAATCACACGGCTCGACAGATTACTTAGCTTTGGCGATTACTCCTCGACCAGCAGTGCTGGTATAGGCTCACACCACCGCTTGCCCTCAGCTGTCAGCTCTTCCCAGCACTGGACCAGGCAAAGGAGGCACAAGCCTCCAATCCATGCCGAGATGCACGGTTTGTATGCTGGTGGTTGGACATGTTTGTATGCTACCTGTCGACGTTGGTGATATGGGATTTAGATTATGCTCCTTGTTGCGAACAGTCTTGTTCCAGCGAGCCCGAAGCCTCATGCTCGTCTGTCTGAGAGCCTACCGAGGTTTCTTCGGATACTTTGTTCCGCCGGCCCTCTTGGCGGACTTCGCGCAGACTGAGCTCCAGCTGCCGCCGGAGGCGTGATGGACGTTTGTGAAGCCATCGCTCGACCACCGTAGAGGCAGCGTCACAGGAGTTCAAGCATCATTGATCGTCATCGTGTTAGCAACCGCGTCGAGATGTGATTGTTTTGCGATGGCTACCAAGATCTTTCCGGCACTTGTTGTCTTGATTCTCGTTGCTGCGCGCAACGGAGGCTGCAGCCAATGCCTACACTGTGATCGGCCCCTCGCCTCGGGATCCAACAAAGGGGTCACCGCAGGTTATGCTTTATCCGTGCGCTCTTCATCGAACTCCATACATGCTTGCCGACCTACCCAAGTGGGCAGGCATTTGTGCGCTGCTCACGCGCCTTTGCCTTGGCGCAATTTCTCATGCCTGCGGAGGGCCACGCCGCTGGCTGAGACATCAGTTGACAGAAGAAGTCCTGTTGAGAAATATCCGGGTGCCTCACATGGCCAGCAGCGCTGTAAAATTGGATAACAGGAACCACTCTGTCCAAGGACGTGTTCACATGGCGTGCCAGATTCTAGTTGGAGTCGTAACGTGCTGTCTGCCGTTCTGCTGGCGCCTTGGCAACACTGTGGACAGTGCCGGGGTAGCTGAGGCAATACAAATGCGCAGGGTTTCAAAGCACCATGTGAAGTTGATCGGAATTCGAGCGAAGGATGGGTAGTCCCGGATATTTTCGTATGGAAGATACGCAAAGCCAGAAAAAGCACTGCACATGCCAAGGAACTTGGAGTCTCTGCTTGTTTGGAGTGCTTGTTATGGCAACCTGGCAGAACGTCTTAATACCCAGTAAATTAACAGAGGAATGGAGTCGCAACGTGCGTCGCCAGAGGCCCGTACATCAAGTACATTGAAGTGCCTGCATGGATGGACACAGCCAAGGCCTGTGTATTGGCCCTGTCATCGCATTAATTAGCGTGGTGCTGAGCGAGCTCTTCGGCACCCAGGCCTGACGGAGATGTTTGGGCAGCCACTCTGGGGTAGGTGCTCCAAGCTCGTTTGTTGCGCACCTGCATTCGCTGCAGGCCTTGCCGTTGTACCACGGCGTGTCGCGAGTCGGAGTGGGCATGGGGAACTTGCTTGGAGTTCCTGTTGCAGGCTGGCGGGACCAAAATGCCTGAGGCAAGCAGCTGCACACAACACTCAACCAAGCATGTCCGTTGGGTCCGCACTGAAAAACGCCAGCTATGACTTCAACAAGGTTTCGTTCATAGGTGATGTTATGATCTCAGATGGCAGGCCTGATCGCCGAGAGATGGGGCTATGAATTCGCAATCGTGCTCTCAGGCCAGAAGCTGAATAGAGTCGGAGATACGCTTGTGTGACCCCTTGTGACTCTTGGCGTGATGCTGGGGTTTGTCTGTTGATTGCAGGCAGCCTAGTGATGATGGCCACGACTTTTTTGGTCATTCTGGCAATCCTGCATCGTCGAAAGCTGAATGCTGAAGCCCAGAATTCGTCTTGTCGGGATGGTGCAAAGATTTGAGTGCAGAAATGTATAGCATGGCTTTGGCGAGCCAATCATGGATGGAATGCTGAAGTCGCCGGTGGAGCGCTTTGGAAGCCACGGCCCGCTCAAAGCCAGCTCCAGCTTCTTAAGTCGCTGGCTATGCTTTCAGAGATAAGCAGTATAGTGCCGCAGTGGTCAGAAGCCACCCCGGCTTTCGACTTGGACAGCCCCAGGGGCGATGTCTCCAGACACGCTGCCACTGGTGCGGCCACCAAATCTACTGGTAGCATCTGGTAGCTCAAGCTAACCCTCTCCCTCCAGTAGCAACAGTCTTTGAGGATTTGCTGGCTGCGCCTCGACATGTACAGCTCTGGCTTGGGTGGGTCCTCAAGCCCCCCCATGGCCTAACACGCCGTGACAAAAAGCATCCAGCCTTTCGCGCCTTATTCTCAAGTTTGAGATCCTGGAGAGAGCCGAGCACTCTACGAGTGTCAGCATGCCAAGCCGATTCCTGCGCTGCAAGTGGCATGTGTGCAGAGCAGGCCTCCATTGATGACCTTCGGGCGGAGGTGCCGGAGCTTGTGCAACTTAATACACAGCATCAAGCGCTTCCCAGTTGAGGATGAAAGGCAGACAATTCTGCAGACTGCCTTGTCTTGCTCAGGCGCGGCGCCTCCGCGTAGACTTGGAGCGAGAGCGGGAAGAGGTGCCACAGTCAAGGAGTCAATGCCCTGCAATGGACAACACAGCCAGAGTGAGCATCTACGTTCAAGCGAAGCCTTCAGTCTTGCCTTGACGTGTAGTGTGCGAAGACCTGCAGGCTCAGATGGCCCGATCACAGGCGGGACGCTTCTGCACCCGTGTCATTTCTCTCTGTCAAGCCACAGAACTTGTCCCA
This sequence comes from Symbiodinium sp. CCMP2592, assembly GCA_905221615.1. NCBI lineage: Eukaryota > Dinophyceae > Suessiales > Symbiodiniaceae > Symbiodinium > Symbiodinium sp. CCMP2592. The sequence continues at coordinate 584,894 of CAJNDT010004434.1, forward strand.
ATGTCAACTTCGCATTGTTTGTATATCATGAACTCATGGCTGAAAAGCAGGCTATTAAAGTATTAACGCTTCTCTGACACGGCGAGGCACAGCACCTGTTGGATGACAAGGCCAGAGGTTCATACTGCAGCTGCAAAACCAAGCTGGGCACGCTGCGCTGCAGAATTTTCCTGGTTAGCGTAAGCACCGGGCCGGGTGTGATGCACAAAAGCGCATGGATGTTTATTTACTCTTGGTGGCGAGCATCTGCCATTTGTAAGTGAGAAGGAAGCTGCACTCGGCCACATGAAGCAGAAAGCGAACGATCTCGAAGAGGACGTTCGGATGTGGTGCTTTCGAGCTCGGCAGTAGCTTGACAGCAGCGGGTGCAAAGGGGCAGTGCATGTGAAAACACTTCTGTGGAGATCTGCTGTCATGGCGCGGCCGGCTCTTCGAGACGAATGCTGTGGGATGTCAACAAGCTTGGACCGAATCGGAGCGCCGTAGAAGACATAAGCAGGAAATGCCTTCTCGCATGAAGGCATCGCACAGTCTGAGTCAGTCCAGGAGGCATCCGTGTCCAACTGAAGCAGAACAGAGCCGCCGATCATTGTCGAGCCATGGCGCTGACGGCAAAGCCTTCGCGATGCTGCGCAGCCTTCACATTGCTTCTGCTTTGCTTCCTCAGGACTTCTCCACCAGGGAAAGGTTGGAGAAAGAGCAGGGCGAGCCGTAATTGAAGCCAGTAGAAAGTACCAGGAAAGCGGAAAATACATCTTTGCAGACACAGATTGTGAGATATCGACCTGTTCCAGTATACATTTGACCACGTCAAGGCCCAAGTCCTCAGAACGAAGGCTTGAGGGACACGGCATGGTTTAGCAGGATGGTGCCGCTCACGTTCGTGCCGGCTGCCAGTACTCCAGCACTCAGCACAGTGTCTGCAGAGAGCTTTAGGAGGTTCATATCAAAATCGTCCGGGTCTTCGGTTTTGGATCAGCCCTGAGGTTCGGGCACATCCTACAAGCTTCGCAGAAATGCTTGACGCATCATGATGCCTGTGTCGTTTATCCAGATCTTGTGTCCATGTGAGTCCTTGGCCATCACGTCCCATCCGAAAAGTTTGACATTGCGTTTGAGTTCCTCGCCGGACTGAAGTGTCCACACCCATCCGATCTTCGAACGTTGCACTGAGGATCTCCGGGAGCGCATCCCGTGCGAGTTGTTCGCCATGCACGCGGTGGCGAAGGACATAGGGATGCAGATTAGCGACGGTTCTCAGATTCTCGGAGTCAGAAACTCATTCAGCTTCCCACAATGTAACACTATCTCAAGCACAATCTGAGATGATCTGAGATGAAAATCTGTCACCGCAGGCGAAGGCGACGTGGTGGAGCAGTTGCTGAAGCCTGGCTGCCTGCCACTGAAAGTGCCGACAGGCAATAGGCAATTCAGCATCCCAACCGTGCAGGCAATGCAGTATTCCAACCGTGCGATATGTTGAGTTCAAGCACATGATGGTTCGCCCATATAACGCACATTCCTCATGCAGCCGGCTCCGAGGAGACATCATCATTAATAGCTACTTGTAGCTGAATGTGCCGGTAGTAGGGATGCTGCTCAATCACACTCCTGCTCAGGTGTCGTGCTCCTCGATGTGCGAACGGAGGAGGAGTTACTGAGAAGAAACTAGAGGAATAACTAGAGACGACAAGCTTGTCTTACGTGCTGGAGATTCGACCGTCCGAGCTTAGGCGGAGGGTTGTCATGTCGATGCAGGTTTCTGTCAGCATAGTGGTTGGTGTGGAACCTGACGGCTGAATGGAGGCTTCTCTTTCACAGCCGAGGTATATGGATGGCCATGTTCCAGGAAGCGTGAACATTCCGCATACCGAGAGTCTTGCTGCAGTCAGGGGGTGAACTCCTTCCAGCCTTGCGATGTTTTTTGCTTTGGACTGCTTCTCCTTCGAGTAAGTTCAAGGTTCTATGAGGACCTGCAGCCACATAGTCGCCAATGATCTTGTGCGCCCTTTTCACACCCCTAGCTCTGACGACCTCGGGCGCATCATCACTTGCAGTTCACTTGCGTTTGATGCGGACATGCTCATCTTGTGTCGGCTAGTCAGTACTTCTGAAGCATGTGCGATGGTGCGGCTGCAGCTTCAGCCCTCTCTGCGAATGGCCTGAATATGCCTGAATGGTAGGATTGAAATTTTCCGTGGAATCTACCTCTCAGGATCAAATATCGCAAAAACCAGTTGCCACCAGACACGGACACCCCGATGGTGGTCTTCTGCGCCCGAGGACTGACCGCGCAGCAGTTTGGGAAAGCTTACGCAACTTCAGGGTCAGATCACTTCATCCTGCAGGCATTCGCGCCCAGATGGCGCAGGATGTACTGCAAAGCCTCGGGTCGCCTGGCATTGGCACACGGTCATGCCCAGTCGTGGTCAAGATGCTGCGGAATTTATGTTCTGCTGTCCTCAGGTACACAGACGTGGTGAATGGCATGACTTGGCAGGCAGTTCAAGACACCCGTCAGGTATTAATCTGCATCTCAGTGATGGTGTCACATGCAGTTGTAGCGCCTTCCGACCCACACGACCACACCAAAAAGGCCCGAACTCCAAAAGCAGATGAGGGCGTGACCCACTTCGCCTGTGTCCTAGGATGTGCACGATAGCCTAAACAAGTGCAAACAGCCGTGCACAACCACGTGCCCACAATTAACTTAGGCATTGTATCATGCAGGCACGTACGATGATGCACACACATGCATCCAAATGCTTTCATCAGAGATGTTGAACTCACAGGGAGGGGGATGAGAGAAAGAGAATGAAGCAGAGACAGGGAAAGACGTACAGATACTCATGCTCGGAAAGGCTGCCTTTCTCACCAACACAACTGCCAAACACAGTGTGACGACTGGCAACCATCGTGGCATGCCAGTCCCCACATGTGTGCAGACGGTGCCCAGGAAACCATGCAGCAGCTGTGAACTGAGCAGCGATGCTTTCAGCAGTCTGAAAGGCTTGCTTGGCTTTGCTTTCGACCTCGCCCACAGAGGCAGCAGGAGTTACCCGGCCAGGAAAAAGTGGCATAAAGAGCTGGCACAGCCTGCTTGACACCCGGACATGCAAGAAAGTCGTATATTGACGGCGATTGCAGGAAGGAGGGCCATCTTTCAGTGTGTGAGGTCAAGGGCTGAATCTAGGCCGGTGACCGAAAGCACCATTCATCCGGGTGTGAGAAAGGGTCTCGCCGTGCGATAGATGAGATAAGTGAGAATAATGAAGATAGCGGAGTAGGCTGCAAGTCTCACTATTGCCAATAGTTGGCATGTGAAACTGCAAAGTGTTGCCTCTCATGTCACCAGCAGGAGCTTTCAAGCAACGACTTCATCACCAGACTGGCTGAGCAGCAGGCCTCGTGCTTGCACACCAAGTCGTGGATTCGCGGATGAACGGAGGCTGCATCCGTCTCAAGTCCTTCTCATTCTTTTTCCATCCGCTGGGGATTGGCTCCTTCAGGCTGGCCGGGACGTGGAGATGAAAAATCAGCAGCGTCAGGCAACCTTCTCAGCATTCGCTTCTTGCGGCACAGTGAACAGACAACCGAAGAAGTCTGTGCGTGCTGCGCGCACATATGGTTTCTGCCCCCAAAACTCTTAGCTGGCGCAAGGCAAAAACATGCGTAGCAAAGGACACAGACGGTTCTGTGCGCTTCCGGCACTTTTGACAGTGGTGCCGCAAAACATCTGCTAGCAGCGTTACAGAATGCACCGTTGCTCCAGGTCCAGCAACTGAACCAATCCTTAGCCGAAGTGCAGAAGATGCTGCAGATGAGCTATGCACAGGAGAAGGCGTTTCCTGGCGTTGAGTGTCCACCTGAAGCTTGTGTGGAGAGCAGCGCGTCGCAGGTTCTGAAGGATCGCATACGAGAGCTGGAGTCCAGCCAAGGCCGAACCCATGTGGCAGGAGCACTGTGCTGTGCTAGTCTTGCATTGGTGCATGCCACTGGACCAGGGCCCCGTCAGGGGAAATACTTGAGGGCCGCTTACAATCAGTCGCACTTTTTGCAAAGAGCCGTGTAAAGCAAGGCCAACCTGCAGTCGCAGGAGATTACTTGAAGCATGTCGTGCTCAAGTATATCGAGTACTGCCAGAAGGGTGATCTGAAATCTCAGTCAGGCCCCCACGCAGGTTTTTGGGGCTGAGGGCAGCCAGCAGAATTGTGTGCTAATTTACCGAACTGCTGGACTAGTTTGACTAGTTCACAAGCTTCAAACATGGGCCATTGAGGTCTTTGGTGCCCGTTCTCTGCACGCTGCTGAACCTTTCGCCAGCGGAGCGCAGATTGGTGCTGCTGCATGTGTTGTCAGCTGAGCACACCGTACGCTCTGAGACTCCCACAAGCCGATTCTGACAGGTGGAACATTCCTCCGTCCCTTCTCCCCTCCTGCACATCAACCAGGCCCATGCCAGTGTGCAGTGTGAGCTTATCTTCTGAGCGAAGCAGAACGGGCATTGGTAGAAAGGTGGCAGGCGCGGCGGGCGCCTGGCTCTGGTCCGGAGAGAAGTTGCCGGAGCTGGGGCCCCATATGAAGTAGGACGAGTACACTGATCTTCAAGCCATACTCCGCCAAGGACTGAACCAGAGGGCCTCGGTTGAGCAGCGACCCCTGGGGCACGAGCCACCATGAGCCACGGTCTTGTGGAAAGAGGGAGATCTTCAGAATGTGAAGAGGTTGCCGAAAGGCCTGTATCGAAAGCTGCAGACTTCGCATCCATCAAGACCACGGGCTTTCACATCGCGCCGTCAGTTTTCGCGACTGCAGTCAAGTCAACTCGGCTTCTGTACGTCAACAACAAAAATTCAGCTTGCGTTTGCCAGCTTGCATTAGCGACCTTCTCAGTCTTAGAGTCTTTGTTATGCTCATGACAGGCCCGCTTCGCTCTTCGTCCCCGCTCTGCATCTGGTATCTCAGCTGCGCAGACTCGACACAGACAAGTGACAAGAAGTTTCATTGTTCAGAAGCTCGGAGACTGCAAGCGGCTGCAAGCGCTTTTAGAGCGTCACTGCCAAGGATGCTGGGCGAGGGCAGTTGGTGGCACTCACTTTCCGCGGGGCCGGGAGCCGGGAGAGTACGAGCATGAGGGCTGTAGCCCCACGCATGCAGCGCACTCAGCGCACTCGCAGATCATGCTCGTCTTGATCTTCGACGCGGAGGTTCACATAGATGCCAGGCTCTGGTCTTAGTGAAGCTCCAGAATCAGAGCTGTGCAGGGTTGGTGAACACGAGAGTCCGGGTAACAAAATTATCCCCAAGTGTGCCCATGTGGACGAAAGCGAATATTGCGTCCCTTTCGACTGCAACACGACGCTGCTCATTGCCAGCAGGCTATTGGAGTCTTTGCGGGATTTCTGCAGCCGAAGTTCGGCTGGCTCCCTGGAGCTGCGTTGAGGATTGTCTGAATGCTTTTGGGATCTTGGGCAGTTTTCAATTTCAGGGTTTGGGGGACTGTGTTTCCCACGCGTGATTGTTTCCGTTTCGGGTCTTGTACACTTCAGTTATTCCGCGGAGCAGACTCATTTCTCCTTGACCGGCAAACTCTAAGTGTTACAAAGTCTTGATGTCCAACACTATTTGTTCAAGTTGGTCGATGTAAAAGCAAGTGCCTTTCGGGCATGGTAGTGCCTGCCAGAAGACTCCCCCATGTGCCAGCTTGGCATCAAGGGCGATGGCCTCTCACTGGCAGAGCTTCATCCACTCATCGTCCCGCAGTACGCCCAGGTCATGGAGCAAGAGGTGCTGATGCTAGTGCTGGTAGGGCTTTGCTGTCCTTTGCCTGAGGGGCCGCAGCACTCTTTCTTTTTACGACCCTCTGCATCTAACTAAAGCCGTGCCGGCGATAGCTCATGCCAGGTCTAGCCATCAGCTGCGCTTGTTTTCGCTTTGGTCCACTTGGATTCGCCTGTTTCGGCTAAGCAGAGCACGGCCTCTCCGATCCGCAGCGAATCTTTGAGCCAGGCTTACCGGGTTTCGGTTTGAGGACGTTGGGCCCGGAGGATTTAGAGCATAGGAATCGACAGTTTGCACTCAGCACTTTAGGCCGTAGCCTCAAGGTTGGGCCGTTGGCCAACTTGTACATGGATTCTGAAGATCGAGGCCTCACGGCGCAAGGCTGAAGCGGGCTTCGCAGATATGGAAGGTGAAGCTCCGCTTGTACCTGGGCTGCAGCCTAGTGATGTCAGGAGCAGCAAGAATCAGAAGCTCACGAAGGTATCCGAGGCGAAAGCCTGGCCACAACCTCGGCCTGCTTCGAGCCAGAGCGCGCAGCAAAGCACCCAGAGTTCGAAGCCAAGCCAAACCATGGCCTTTACGGCCCCCACGGCGAGCCTGGGCATGGGCAGCTTATTGACCGGGAAGGGCCATATCAGTTTCTACCCCTGCGGCGGTGACGAAAGAGAGGAAGAAGGCCCAGCACCCTCCAAAGGAAAGCCTCAGCCTTGCAGTAGCCAATGTATCTCCCACACAGAGCGTCTCCAACTCGCGAGATTGGACCTCCTGAACGGAGTTGACCCGAGCTACCTTTCGGAGAACGAACGCTCCTTCCTGGATGGACAAAGCAAGGAGCAGCGGAAGAGAATGTTCTCCCTGACAGAACGTGAAAGAGCTGCGCTGGATGGAGCGAGCCTGGACGAAGGGGAAATGACCCAGCTGCCCAACTTGCCTGTGTCCACAGCAGCCAAGCAAATGCTGCCCTACCCTTTGTCAGAGCCTGTGGAGCATCCACTCGACGTGGGAGCACTCCTCAAGAACACGGTCAGCCGGTACTTCCGCTGGTTCTGAGTGGTGGCGCCAGTGTAACTTGCACTGGACAGCGGCGTTGCTCGGGTCCACGTTCAAGTCTCAGTGTCTCGACCAGTATGGTCTTCTTACTCCGGCGAGGAGCAAAAGGGCTTGCAAAAACAGAAACGAAACCCTAGGCTGCAAGAAGATCGGGTCGCGGTCGTCAACATGTGGAAATAGCACCATCGATACCACGGTAGCCGGGCGAACATCTCCACGTTCGATGAAGACCTCGCCAGGATGAGTATCGCTTCGTCTACTACAACCACACCAACCACGCGCTGCGGCTCTCCAATCAGGCCTCCGCTGCTCTTTACGGCACGCGTGGCTCTCGGCTCCCCCTGCTCGTTGTGTGCAAAGACGCGGCTGATGCAGGCGAGCATCTCCAGGCGGGGACTGCCGGCTGCCGACGAGACGCGACGAATCTCAAAGCCGCAACGTCACGAAAGCCTTGGAGCCTCGTGGAGCTGCGGAGGTCCCTTTTGGGCGGGAGTCGCGTCGCCAGCGCCGGCCCCAAGCCTACGGAGAGGGTCCGGAGCCCAGGGGTTCAGAATGGTTTGGGAGTCGCTGAGTTTGTTGAAGTTTTTGTTGTTGTGCAGCCCTGCAGCAAAAATTCAATCCTCGGTGACCTGCTGGTACAGAAGACAAGGAACCGTGGGAAATCGGAAGAGTTGAAACTCTTCGAAATCGAGTTTTGAGGGCGAAGACTGCGGGGGCCCGTTGTACCGAAAGATAGTGACTTCAGGAAGAGAAGTTCTGAAGGGAGTGCGTGTTTATGTTTCGCAAAGATCTCCAAAGTTCCCATGGACGTCTCCCTACGGTACCAAATCATCTCCAAAAACGGATACTCGCAAGGGGAGTTCCCGAGAATTGCGAAAACCACTGGAACAAATCGACCCAAAACTTACACCCCACAAGTCGGAATTGCACATTCAAGGTTTTCCGAGTTGCCATCCGTCATCCTGAATCGGCTTTTGTTGGAGTCTTTGCGACTGCATGGGGCGCCACTGCGGAATGCTCGGGTCATGGCGGGGAACAGTTACGTCGCTACATGGTGCTACATGCGCACACCAACACAGTAAAATCGTCAACTTCTTCCCATTCGTGGCCCCGAGTAGTCTAGTGTGATGCACATTTCTCGCGACATGATGGTGTTCTGCTGATCCTTGCCACATTCCTCCAGTCTAAGGCCTTTCTCGCACCACTGCGGGCAACTCTGGCAGCGTTGTCCTCAGACATTTCAGGAGAAAGAGATTCGGAGTTATAGAAATGCTTTCGGACATGCGCTAGGCAGATTGTAAGGCAGCCATTCGGGAAAGAAGTGGAACCTGAGGATCCAAAGATGAAGTGCCGTGAGGCAGGTTTCGCTGATTCATTAGCCACTGGGCCACATGAGCGAGAGCTCGTACATCCGACCACGTCGTTGTTCATCACTGGATCTTCTTGCCAGCTGATTGCATGAGTCGCAGAGATCACCGCAGGACTTTGTTCGTCCAGTTGAAGGGGACTGATTCTCCTCGCAGGTGTCTTGGAAATCCGCTGACCGCGGCTGGGTGTGCGCAAAGAGGCGCATGAGCAAGATATGTTTCATGGGCATCAAATCGGAAACATTGACGCGTCAGCAAGTTATACATCTTATGCGTGGCATTGGCAGAACAGCTGCATCTTGCTGTGTGGCACACGCTGGGACCCGGGGGCCTGGGGTTGCAACTCGGTCACACCTCACCCAAAGCAGGACACCACAATCCCGGTGCGATGCACGTCACAAGTCTAGTGAATCTGGCTTATGTGTCAACGTCGGGATAGGTCTGGCGTGGGCGGTGACATCTTGATCAGTCTTCGTCTGCCCGTGCCCGTCATGCCAAGCCCTTCCCCGGTGGTGTTGAAAAGGTGGCATTTGCTGTGGTGCATCTATGTTGCTTTCGTAGTTGAGCAGCGAATCAGTCATGATAAGTCCTCGTCGGCGATGTCAAGAATTCACGATGTGAGGTGGTGCGAGCGGGAGTTTTACCTGCTCCTGGATGGGACCAGCACATCCTTGTCGCGCTGTCAAGACGAGTGTGCCAGGCACAGATCGGTTCATGTCCAGTCAAGGTGTCGGGCTGCGAAGACAACATGCTATCGCTCAGCGGGTGCGACGCGGCACGCGCTGTTGGCACGTGGAGTTGGTATGTGCTGCGGCCCTCGCCAGGTTCGCCTCGATTCATTTCAGCAACATCTTCATGATGTAGCTGAGTGCTGCCTGAACTCGGTGCGCAAAGAAAGAGCTCTGCTGGCTTTATTGACGGCAGCTCATCGAAGTGCTTTCAGCTTTCGGCTGCAAGGCCCGGCCGTTCTTGGAGCATCGCAGGCCCTCTTTTTTGCTCAAATCTCAGTTATGTGAGTCGCACGCGATACAGGCAGAACCTCAGGACTTCGGTGTCTCGTTTGGGAAAACACTTTGACACGGCAGCTCGTCGATTGCCGCCAGCCTTAGTCTCGACACGAGAAAACGCTATGCAAGCTGTAACGCTTGCTTGATTCATCGGCAAGCATCTGCTTGTCGTGAATTCGTCCAATGGATGAGAATTTGGGGCGTTGCCAGTCAACGTCGCAGTGAGCAGCCCCACACTCAGGAACTTCTCTTATGGTCCGTCGGGTTGAGATAATGCCATTGGCCGCAAACACTTTGTGGCTTTTGGGTCCCTTTAGGTCTGATGAACCCGCAGTTAATGGTCATGCACTCCTTATGGGAGACGAGAGGTAATGCAACTCGCCGAAATAAGTGAGTTTTTGCTTCGTTTTCAAGTTCCGAGAGCTTGTGCTCCCAACGCCATCACAGACAAACCGCACAGGGTTTCTCGTACATCGAGCATTTGGCTCGAAAGCAAGGTGCATCTCGCATGGCAGTTTGTTAAACATGTCAGCTGAACCAACGAAGCGAATTTGTTACTTTAGTTTCAGTAATACAAGCAAGTCGGTGTGCACACACGTCCTTGAACCAAGCAACTAGATCTGCTCAAATCCAATCTCCCTTCTGTTCACACACCTTTCGCGATGGTAAGTGCCGCATCGCGCTGCCGACGGCAGCACTTGTTCCAGGCCTCCCGAACATTTTTCCGGGGCTGGAAAGTAATGCGAAGGGAGAGTGTCACACACTTGGTAGACAGCATGCTTCAGGCTTTGCTCGCATCGTTTGTGTACCTCGGCTTCTGGCACAGCACGTCACTTTTCGTCACCCGCGGCTTCCGCGTGCAGCGGAAGGCAACGAAGGAGGCACATGAGTTAAATGCTGTTTGCACACCTGCTAGCATGACACACTGAGAAGCTAGGCATCTGCTCAAAACGGCACGACCTCGTGGCACTATGTTGCACTTTCACCCAGGTCTCTTCCTTTGTAAACCCTTGCATTGCAGAATGGCTCGTAGCTTCTTGCCACCTGACCTGACGTTTCTTTGCAACACTGTGTGTGTTTGTGTTTGTGGAAATCGGCGTTTCTGTTTGTCACTGCTGGAAAGGACGACGGGCCAAGCCGCGACTTCTCCGACCCGATAGCGAAGGCGGGACGGAATGGGTAGAGACAAGAGTGCACGTGTGGGTGTGCCTGTGGGTGGGTGGATGGCAGCTCGTCCTGCGAACTAGGCCTTTTCAGCCGGGCCTCCGTTGCGGATCACAGATGGAGGCCGGGGAGACACGTCGAAGAATGTCGTGAATCTGTAAGTCCTTCAAGGGGAACCTTTTCCGCTCTTCAGGGGTCAGGAGTTGCGACACATCCGATCTCCTGTAGGCCTGCAGCCGGATCTCTTCAGCAAGGCCGAGGGTTCGCGAGTGAAGTGGGGCGTACTCAAGGACTCACGGAAATCAGCACTTGTGTCCACAAAACACACGCTTGGAACTAGGGTGGCATCGCCAAGCAAAGCCATGCAGGAGGATGTTGGCATCATCGATCGAAGCGACGCAGCAGAAAGGCAGGCGATTGACATCTGCTTCTTCGGTCACTTAACTTGCTTGCAGAGCACCCGTCCCTCCCACAACATGACTCTTGGCTGTTCCGAGAAAGGCAAACATTCGCTCGCAAGCCTGCCGCGGCCGGTGTTCGTCGTTGGCCTCTTTCGACCTGCGAGCTGTTGTTGCCGTCGTGTGAACACGCTGTTGTGGCCGACGATTCGGAGATGTTCGGAGGCTTCGGGTCAAGCGCTCCCCCTTCACACTAATGTTGCAAAGAAGCTCCTTTTCTGGTTCGTCCGGGTGTTGGAGCACACGTAACCTTGCCTCGCAGAGCTTCGGGCACTCAGGACTCAGGGGTGCTTGTGCGTTTCTCAGGCACCGAAAATGCTTGATGTCCAGTCACCAACATGTTGGCTGCTCCTTGCTAGCTGTACTCAGCAGCAGAGGAGGCGGTGTGAGTAGGGATCGGGGTCGGGAACGAAGTTCCACGATCGAGCAACAAGTCTGTCATAGCTAGCATAGATGAAACCCGGCACAAAAGCAGGGTCGATGCCCCAAGGAGCGTGTGCGTAACCAGAACCGTCACCCACTCTGGTTCCACCTCGTCATCGGCAGTCTGTCAGTCAGATGACATTCCATGCGTCACCGCTTCGGGATGCAGAAAGTAATGCCGAGCTGTCATATGTGACTCACCCGAGCACTGTAGTAGTGGCATTGTTGTCCACAACTACTTGCCGAACTGAGGCACCGCCAGTCTGAAGGGAAGCCTGGGCTGGGAACCACAGCCCTTCCGTGAATAAGAGCCCCTTCCCAGCAGAGCGTTCCTTGTCATTTCCCATGCAGTTGCCCGCTGCCCTTAAATTCACAATCGAGACAAAAAACACTTCGGCTCTTCTTGCACCCTGAAACGAAGCTTCGAGAGGCGTCGGGCCGAGCTTCGCGAGAAGGCAGCGCGGGAACTCGTGGCTTGGTCTTCAAGGCATAACGGCGTCAGAGTCCACCGCGGCGAGCCTAGCCAACTCCTTGGTCAAACAGGGGGAGTCGGCAGTGACATACAGGAACCACTTGGACCTCCTCGCAACAGCTTCAGCCATGGACATGTTGCAGCCGGATCAGATTTCGAAATGCCCAGTCAAGGTAAACATTGATGATGCAGAACGTGAACGGCGGAAGGCAGGGCAGCCAAAGATGTCCATGGACAGCCTTCTTGCAAAGGAAATCGTTTGCCTCGTTCGAGTGGTTGCCAGGTGGCAGGTTATGCAATGGCTGTTGTTTCTGTGCTGTTCGCAGCGCCTCTCGGCTGTTTTGGATGCCGGTAAGTGTTTACTTGGGCCTGCATGATTTTTTTTGCATTTGATGTTGTCCCCTTGCGGCGATCGTCTGTTGGAGGTATTTGCTTGGAACCTCGGCGCCGTGGCAACCTGACTGACTGTCAACCTTACCTATGATCCTTCGTTCTTATGCGCGACATGCAGAGGTACAGCCGAACGGCGCTGTTTCCAATCGTCGCCTTGTCGGGAGGCTGCTTAGCTAGTCCTAGTGACCAAAAGCTAGCAAGCAAAATCGCAGTAAATGCGGTTTTGGCATGGGAGAAAAACCAGACTCGCCTAGATCTTGATTGCTCCGAGGTTTCGTGACATCCGCTGAGGACGGTACCTATAGGCAAAACCAGTTGGCCCGGTGATCTCCCATTGCTTTGAGCAGGATGAAGTTGCAGAAGATGATGGGTGTGTGGGTGTGTGGGGGTGGGTGGATCTTGGTGGCTGTGCGCAAACGTGACAATCTCTAGAAGATCTGACTATAATAAGCTCGTGCTCAACTGCACAACCAGCCGTATCCAGTTGACAGCTTCTGGAAATGTACAAAACTGCTTCGCGACTCGACTGGCGAAAGCATAGCTTGTTGCGCAGGAGGGCCTCTGAAATATTGGTCAAGCTGGACTCTGGGACGTGGATGGAACAGGCATGCAAAAGGTCCAAGATCAGGACCTGGCCAGGAGTCTCTGCTGACTTGGACCGCTCGGTTTGCAAGGGTTTCCAAAAGAAGGGTCGAAGCGGAACGGACTGCACAGCTAAATCATTAGGCCCTCAAATGGAAAGCTTGATGGCGTTCCCGGCCCTAGGCTCCAAGCCTGCCAATCCTGCGAACAAACGACAAGGAGGACGCAACAATCGGGCTGCACGATGACGAAAAAATCGCTTTGGAGTCCATTGCTTGATGCTCGCGACAAACAAACTGTTTTCTATCATGCAACCAGATCCGGGAGTATCCGTGTTGATCATGTGCCCATCCCACTACGATGGTCCTTTGCAGCACCATCTCTTCGTTTTTGCACAGCATGGCCCTTGAGGTCGGGGCCCTTCGTCTTTGGGGCAACACACGGTTTTTCAGATTTTGTCATTGCTTGTTTGTTCGAGGCCAGCGTAGGCTCATTTCTTCATTAAGCGTGTTGAGAAACGGGGTGTGTTCGGCCGAAGCCCAGAGGCTCCGTTCCTAGACCAACGTGTTCTTCAGTTGGTTACAGCAGGGGTATCGTTGATGAACGAAGGCACCTATTCCAGTTCTGTTGTAGTGCACGAATGAAAGGAAGCTTCGCGAGAAAGTGAATGCCTTCAACCAGAAGTCGCCTGTCATCCCTGCGATCGTCACTCTGGCCTTCATCATCCTGCCAGAGATTGCTCAGAAGCTCACCGCCTAAGGATTGGCACGGAGTCAGCAGCGGCATGTACAGAAGTTCCATGTACAGAACGAGGATGTGTAGAACCCCATGACGATGCAGACTGCAATAGCCGCACTTCTGCAAAGCTTCCATGAGAGAGACCTGACATGTTCCAACTCAAAAGACCCCGGCGGATTGCATGATGCCTTGGCCTCGTCTGGTAGAACTTGTGCGTCAGCAATTGTGGCACGCGTGATATTGGCTCTTGCGGTGTCTTCGAGTGTTCGAGCCGCTGCGCAGCCCAGTGATGCAAGAAGTGCCAGTTATAGAAAGGCTCATTCTTCAAAAGGCCAAAGAACCTAAAGATTACGAAAACAGACACTAGGGCTTCAGCGGTCAGGAGCACTGCAAGGCACCGCAATGAAGATGCCAGTTGATAGCGCCACAAGCCTGATGCAAGTGACCAAGTTTGGCCCAGGTGAGCCTTGCAAATCTACCCTGCGCCGTCATGCAGATAAAACGGGTACATTCGAGCTGGGCAAAACCGCTCATTGATCCTCTGGTGTCGGTTTTGCTTCGTTTTGGGAACGGCAGCGCTCTCGCGAGAATCGCTTGAATTCACATGCCGCCGCCGAGCTTGTGGTGAAGGCAAGAATTACGTGCAAGATTTTCGACAGGGCTCTCAGGAGAGTTTGAGTTGCGCTGCTTGCGTCTGCTTTCAAGCGAGAAGGCTTCTCCGCCTGAGATTTTCGGCCTGGCCAAATTTCACCAGGGCTCAGCTGATCTCAGAAAGGACATGTCTGTGAGCTGGGATTGTGCATGAATCGCACAGCAAGTATGTCCTTTGCACTCGCCGCTAGGTCGGCCGCGCCAACCACAGGAACAACCGATGCGCCGGAGCAACCGCGGCCACCGTCTGCTTCAGGGGACGAGCACAGGCCGCACCCAGCAGCACAGCCAAGCAGTGGGTTTTCGCCACCCTACCGTGGCACAGACGATGTCCAGCACTCCCTGCAGGGCGAACCTTTCAACGGCTGGCCTCCGAGCCTTGGCGCGAGTTCGACGGGAGGCCATGGCCGTGTTTGCCACTGTGTCGACGTCAAAGTGTCATTGCTGCGCTTTGCAGCAATCTGATCTCTTTGTTCGTGCACATGTCAGGCGCCTGACCCAAGCATGTCATAGCTGAACAGCTCAGCCCGAAGCTTTCAAGAACAGGTGCCTGTGGACCTGCGCCTCAACAGCGAGGACAGTGTCCACAAAGTCAGATCTTGAACCTGGTGAAGCGTCGCTGCAAGGACGCGAGAAGAATTCAGGACGTTTTGTGAACTTCCGTGAACACAGGAACTCCGTCGTGCCGCAGATGTCGCTGCACTGATTGAGGAGCCCAGGGCAGTCAGTCGGGTGTGCTTCGAGCATGATCGGATGCCGAACGTTCTTGGCAGGCTTGTGCCTCCGCGCTTCAGCGCGGTGGCCAGTCTCCTAAGACCTTGGCGCTTGGCCCATGGGGACCCGGATCAGTGCTGAAAAACGACAGAAAGCAGCCGAGCTCTGCTGAGCTAGTCGCGAGTGCTTCTGCATCCAGGACAAGAGCCAGGATCGGACGCTGAAGCTCCAGAAGCGGCGATTCAGGCTACAGTCGGCAAAAAGCGTCGCAGACGGATTCCAACGTCTGCAGAAAGATTTGTTTTTGGTCCGTCTTCCGGGGTTGATTTCCATGCTCAGAAGATCTGCGGCCGAAAGAGATGACGCGAGGAATGAGGGGGTTTGTCGCACCAGGCGTTCATCCGCTCGAGTCCAACCTGGACCTGCTGGGCCCTGCGAAGCGTCTCAATAGTTGAGCCGCTGGTCTCTGGTCGAGTGGATCCAAATTGTCGTTAGCATTTGCCTGTGGTTCTTGGGAGCGTGACGACGAAGGGCTTTCTGACCTAGCCACACGAAGCACATCAAAACTCATGTTGAGAGCTGCATAACGGAAAGGGAGGAGTGACAGGCATGCCCAAGTAGCAGGCTGTCTCGCATCTGCCGGATAGCACACCAGCAGCACGACAGCTCCAAGAGAATTGATTGCCAAATTGTGCCCTGACCCACGTGCCCAAGGATACGTGGTATAGCCGATTGCGCGCCCTTGCTGGGCGCGGCACTTCGTCCCTGCGCAGTGCGGATACTTCGAGCCTTGGTTTCCACGCCATGCAATCGCCTCGTTTTCATGGACACACCAATCCACGATTTGTCGATGTGCAGACGCATGTTCTCAGGATTACAGCACCTGGCTTTGCGAGGAGCCATAACGCCTTTGTTGGAGGCCTCGCAGCTGCAGAAGCAAACTTCTGGGCTGGGGCGATATGTGGCGATGCCTGTCCAAGCTTGATGCAGCCAGGCTTTCTGCAAAGACCAGCCTCGGCAGCTAGAGATCCTGGACCTGAGACATGGCATGATAATTCCAAACTTGGTACAGCAAGGCCGCATCTCTGCGACTCCTGTATGTGTTTAAGTTTCAGTTCTTGCAAGGGCCGGGTTCGTTTTACTGGACGACTACTGCGCAAGGCAACACCCCCTACCTCGGCAGAGCAGGGCTTGGCTAGTGCAGCACCTACAGTAGGAGTCGGAGTCGTAGTGCCACTTTGCAGCATCACGGCTTTGACTGGACGTTATCATAACCCCCATCCCCCACATTCCCCACCCCTGCATGGAAGGAACAAGAAAAACACGGCGGACATAATCCGCATTGCCATGGCCGTTTTCAAACCCTCATCCCCCCCTCCCCACCCCCGCACGGAAGCAAAAAGAAAAAGACAAAGGACAACACAAATGAAATCCGAAGTATAAACAGCCGACCAAGCAGACAACGGAAACGGCAAAGGCATGGATCGCTGTAAAGATAAAAGAGGAATGCGAATGTGCAAACACCTCGAGTTTCTGAACTTTTTCCAGGAAGACAGTGTCAAAACCGTTACGAAAGGCAACTCGCATTTGTTTATCCAAACTGCGATGTGCCAAAATTCGAGTTTTGGCACATTGCAGCCCCGACATCGCTGCCTTCGCGGCGGCACATGCGCCACCGGCCAACAGCAGCAAGAAAAACAACGACGACGGTAACAACAGCACGTTCATAACACTGCGGCTGGAGATGTGTAATGCGTGGCATGCAGAACAAGCTTCAAGTCCTGAGCAACAGAATTCTGAAGAAGCTCTTGCATAGCAAGAGCCATGCATCCAAGTTGCTGGCATGGCTTCCCTAGTGAATGAGTGAGTGAGTGAGTGTCGACCAGCACTTACGGTGCGGCCTACCTCCCACGTCCCTCTCAACATCTCAGGGGGGCTCCACAAGCGTCATCGCGCCCCTCCGTCCCAGAGTTCAAGCGGGGGAAATTTGACTAGTGCAGATAGGTCACGGTGTAGAATACTAAGATTACATGTTTCAAACCCAAGAATCGGAGAGGCATAGTCCTTGATCAGGGATAAAGCAGGCAGGAGGCCAAGCCAGACGTCACTAACCGATAATACCTGTGCTGGTATGCGCTGAAGAACACGCCAAGTAACCGGCAGCAGACGCAAAGAGTTGCAAGGGGGCGAAACCGTGCGGCCACTGCCGAGGAAGCGCGGCTCCATGCACAGAGGGCACACGCAAGGCGACCCAAAGGCGTGCGCCATGTGCCGAGGGAACACTCTTCCAGCAATTTCCAGCACCGAGGGCGAGCACGCCACCAATCAGGTACAGTAAATAAACGTACACACTAGCGCAGCAATGAACAGCACAGAGGCGCAGCCCTGGAACAAAGCCGATAACAAAGGCAGCAATCCAGGGAGCTGTTAATGCATGTGATGAGCGTGGAATACCTCACATATACACTGGATGTCCTCAGGCGCATGATGGGTGGAGACGTCGGCATCGTTGGATCAATTGCAACAACAGTTAAGCCAGAATACTAGAGGGCACTGTCGCCCTAGCACGAGGGAGGGGGGGAAAGGGGGTGCTCATCGGGCAACAGCCCTTAGTGCCGCCGCCCGGGGTCCACACCTTTCCACAAGAAACCCCCGCCCAAAAGAGAGCGCTAGGCCCGGGGGCAATGCTCTCCTGAACTGCACAAAGCTTGTTTGACCTGAGCCCGGTAAACTCGGATTGGTCGCGCCTAGCAAGCTGTTAAGATTTCGCATCCGACTGATGCATCCGATTTTGCAGAGTTTGCAACCTTGGAAGTCCGCCGAACAACAACACAAGTGGCAAAAAAAGAGTCACGGAAGAAATGATAAAATAATTAATGTTGTGCGTGGGTGCTTTGGCTGTTCATTTCTTGTTGACGTGATTGTAGCTCAGGCCGTTTCCATGAATAGAGCCGAAACGACAGTCAGGTTTGGTTCTGCTGCTGAATCTGCTACTTGAAGAACAAAATGACATGCAGACTCAATGACGCTAAGGAGTGGCAATGGGTTCACAGACGAAGATGCGGTGTCTCTGTTGTCGCTGACAACCCCCCGAGAAGGCAACTTGCTACTACTAGTAGTACTGCGTGAATTGGAATGGCAAGCGTCCCTCTTGACCTACAGGACAAAGCCAAGCAGCTTTGGAACTCGAAGGGTTGGTCTTAAGCTAGCGGCCCAGATGTTCTGCTGCCCCACACGTTTGCAGCCCTCACTTAAGCCCAGGATGTGGATTCTGCATTTCAATTCTTAGCCTGTTGATGTCTTCTCTATGATCTTTGCCTCGAGGTGCGAATCCGTCCATGTCCTATGCAGCAGACTCGGTCGAAGGACAAGCACCTTCAGCCCACCCTGCCGAGCATAGTCGTGGAAGTGAGCTCACTGAGGCCACATGGCAGAGCCTGGTAGCATCTCAACTCCGCGAGAGTCTGCGACTGCTGGATCTTTCAGAATGTGGCACCTGGACAGCGGAATGTGTCCAAGACATCGGTTCCTTTATCTGTTCCTTTCTGCGACAGCCTCTCATGATCCAAGGTGTTGGACCGGCGGGGGCCCAGCTTTTGGCACAGCTTCTGGAGACTTCGCCGCTGCGGGTGCTCCGGCAGGTTAGCAAGACAGGATTGTATAAGATATTGCAAAAGTTTGCCCTCCGGCGAATTCGGAGCGAGAGTCCTGAGTCTCCCGAGGACCTTTCGCTGTACAGATGCGGCATTGATAGAGCCGGGGTGTCCAAGCCTCGGATGCTCGCAGTTGCTTTGCTCTCTGCGAGCACTGATGATCTTTGATGGACTCACATGACCGAGATTGCGGCTCGTCACAGCAGCGGTGTCCTTGCGATCACTGGACCGCGATTGGGGGTTTCACTCCCTGAATCTCTAGGCCCTGTTATGATATTCCCAGCACGCAGGAGATCGACTTGTTTGTTTCGCTTCTATACATCGCAGTTCAGCAAACCTCAGCGAGCACACAGATCGGAGACTTCGTCGCAGAAACTCCCACAAAGTCTGATCGTGGCAGGACTTGACGGCCAATGCCCACCACGTGGAGGGCTGGATGCAGGCGCACGAACACTGGCTGAAGCAGAACCATGTCGCCATACCTAAGCAACTCCGCTCGATACCTTCGCTGACAATACTGCACAAGTGGTGATCAGAGTCTTGGCAGGCTGTTGGCCAACCGGTTGCAAGTGCTCTTCTTGGTGCACCTCTTAAGGCCCTTCAAAGACACATCCGACACGTGGCATTAACACCCAATTCATCTTCCAGCCGGGCACGCGCATTTCCAGACGGGATCGCAAGCATGCCTGTCCAGCAAAGCCGTGCGCAGGTGCTGACCTTGAGCTGTTCTGAGAAGGTGATGCAGGACCGGCAAGAGGAGTTCTCGAAAGCTGCCCTGCGTGACCACTGGTCAGGCCGCTGCCGAGCTTTTCGTGGGCCTCCCAACGCAGGTTATCCTTGTGCCGAACGAGCAGAACAATTACAACAGGCCAGCGCAAGAGCGGAAACGAAAGCTGCTTGGAGCAGTTGCAGTCAGACTTCATTTGGTGGTAGTGGCAGTGCTGGGCACCGCTAAACCTGACCAGGCTCTTATTTCTGGGTGAGGACTGAGACAAGCTGAGGCTGACCGAGGGCGCCCGAGGTCCGACAAAAGTTGCGAGAGTGGAACAACATGGAAAGACACTGATCGTCGAAGAATCCGTGCACAGCATGATCTGCTTTCACTCCGATGACATTGCGTGAATGCTGCAGTTCTGCTCAATCAGTTGCCACTCTCTGGGGACGGTGGGTGGCTCCAGAGCCATGTTTCGACCGCAGGGCAAAGGCGGTGTCAACTACGGCCCGTATCTCGGGACCCCTTCATGATGTTGCCTATTGCCGGCCGTTCTTTGCACTTTGCTGTCGCTTGTGCGTGCCTTAGTTTCGCTCGTGGCCCTTCAAAAGCTCGAAAGGCTTTTTGTTTCCCTGTTCTATCCACGGGATATTATCTCGAAGCACCCTGCGCGCACACCACTGCAAAAGATGCTGGAAGAGGGTCTGGAGGGAAGCTGTAGGAGGCTGTCAAGATGCAGGCGGCCCATAACAGAGCGGTTGTAAAGCAATCTACATTCTCCCACTTGCCTAGGTGACATCCCACCGAACCAGACCTTGTACGTTCAGCCGGCATATTGACCTGACCTTGGCGGCTGCATTTGTTGTTATGGAAAATTGACACTGGCGGGTAATGAGTAATGTTAGCCGCAAGGGTCCAGGCCTCGGGCAGTATTCATTCTCGCATGCAGTCGCGACATAGTCGCCGTCGCAAGCTCCAAGAGCCAGGTCAATGGGCTGAACGAGAAAATCAAGGTATCCGAGTTGAAGAACTGCCTCCTGGAACTCTTCTCCAGCTATGGTGAGGCAGGACGTCTAGCAGTTTAGCAGCAATCGTTTTGACAAAAGACATGCTAAAACGATTTGCGTTGTAGCTTGCTAGCATGGTATGCCTTTCGCGGCTGTATGACTTTCTGCTCTTTCTTGCCCACGCTTGCACTGGGAACATGTTTGACAAGCCTGCATGATCGCAGGTCATTGACATCGTTGCAGCTGCAAGCCTCAAGAAGAAGGGTCAGGCATCGCACTTTCTCCGAGAGTCCGGCTTCAAAATTCAACCTTCAGTCAAGTTCCAAACACAGAGAAAGTTCGAGCTTGGCAGGCCTTCGTGGTCTTCAGAGACATATCTTGCGCTACGAACGCGTCGAGGCCTTACAGCTATACTTCACTCACAACGCTGCCCGTGCTGCTTGAGGCAGGGCACGCACGGACACAAAAAACGATGTAATTCAAAGGCTTGTTTAGGCTGATGTTGAAACCCTGTTTTTTGTTGGAGATATGTGGTATTGTGTTGGAGATATAGTGGGAGTGAGTGGCTCCGCTTGTGAACATTGCCGAGGTAGGCTTTGTTTTGTCATCCGAGCACCGAAGACCCCAGACGCCCATTCCTGCTCATACCTGTTACCGCCAGCAAGGACGCAGAAAGAAGCGTTTGCAAGAGCTCCTTTGAGATCTGTGTAAAGAGTAGCTCAGGCTTCGGTCGTTGAATGGCTTCGTGTTTTTGGACAAGCCCATGAAGATCAACTACTGCAGGCCAGGGCGTGCAAGGGCCTATCTGTGGATTGCAGCTTTTGTGTTCCCGCCACAGGACGAAATCAGACGTCGTTGCTCACGAGGACTACGAATGATGTGCTTAAGCGGGCTTTGGCACTATGGCCGTGTTGCAAGAGTGGGTGACAGTGCAGTGTTTTGTGAGGACGGTACTTGGAAGCCTCGTGCAAAGCTTGAAGCCCAGAAGGAGGAAGCAAAAAGGCGTCGAAATAGGGTCCCCACGAAGCTTCGAAGGAGCGGCCGTGGCCCTTCTACACACTGACACTTGTGCATGTTGGCAGGGCGAAGACAGCACCAGCGCTGGTCGCCCCAAAGAGCGTCGCGCGACGAGCTGAGAGTGTTTTGGCTGCTGGCACCACTGCATCTTGAATCCGAAGTTCGGACGAGTTGCTATCCGTCTAAACCTAAAGGAAGAGCAGCTTGTATGCGTTCGTCCATCAGGGTCCGGATGTATGCAGTGTGTGTGAGCTCATCGTGTGCATGTTGAAGTGCCGTTGGCACAAGGCCCAAGATGGCAGCCCACCCGGCAGCAGTGCCAGGGTCCAAATCGTGATAGGGTGTTCCAATGGAGCATGGATGCGTTGCACAACTGGCACGTTCTTGTTTCGAAGGGAAGGCGGAGGAGCAGACGGTCAACCTTCCAATGTACTCTTCGTGGAAAACCTGCCAGCAGAGGCACGGCACTTCCCTAGAGCAGGCATTGCGTTTATTGCCTGGCACATGTCCAACCGAAGCTTGAACTAACGAATGTACAGCTAGGCAGCTAGCACGTTTACCCACCTGTGAGGTGAACGAGCTCATGCTCACCATGCTCTTTAGGCAGTATCCTGGCTTTCAGGAGGCCTGGAGAGTGTTCACTGGAGGAGCGTGGAAGTCAAGACGGATGCGCTGCAGAGCAAGTCTTGCTTCGGTGTCTCGCCAGGCACGACTCATCAAGGGTCGCAACGTGGCCTTCATCGAGTACTCGGACGAACTGCAGGTTCTCTCGTGGCGTTGCTCTGTTCTTCCGCCAATACGATGATCGGCAGCACCAAAGATCAGTTCCAAAGATCTATCTTCCTCAGCCACCGCAGACCAGTACAGTGCTTCAAGATAACAATCGGCGACCATCAAAGCGCATCAGTGCGGGAAAAACAGGGCACTGCAAGTTGTGGAGACCGCAGGCCGGAATCGCCAAGCATGGTCTGCAGGGCTTCATGGCCAGAAGCTTAGCATCGCAAAGCACTGCAAAAGCGTTGTCACGGTTGTTTCAGCATACTGTCGAAGTTTACAAATTATCGGGATTTGTTGTGGGACTGGAGATGCAGCCATGTGTGTCATTTTGCTTCGGTATTGACTCGGTGCTCAGTCGAAAAGCCTGGTGCGTGTTCACGGAACTCAGACCCGAAAGTCAAGACGCACTCGATTTGGCGATTCGCAGGTTCAGTTCGGAAGTATCAAGCACATTCGACCTACTTGACCTACTGACTGATTCGTTATCGATACATCAGTCAGCATCACTGAGTCCCCATCCAGGGTTCCATGCCATCCTCTGCAACAATGAACCAGCACACGAACTGTGTTACTTTGGCTCGATTCCGAGGTTTCATTGGGCAACGGACATTCGCGTAAAAATCGGGAGCAGTGTAGCCCTGGACTTGCCTGTATTTGACTATACTATACGTCCGGGAGACACGAGACCGCTAGTCCCAAAACCAATGCCAGAATGTAATCCAGATGGTAAGCGACTGCAAGCAAAGTGGCAAAGCTGCCTCCCTCCTGGAGCAAGGTGACGCCAGACATGGCCTTGAAGATTGCCTTCGCAAAGCAGTGAGCTGGGCCCGAAAGGAGGCCTCGCGGAACGGAGCCATTGACTTACTCGCTGCAGAAACCGAAAGGTTCACAGATGTTCACAGCATCGCCATCGCCACCGAAGCCTTTGCAGCATATGAGAAGGGAGCCAAGGACGTGCCAGCGAGTCTAGGGACTTAAGTATAGCGCGCATCAGCATGCAAGCACGCTGCTCTCGCAAAAAGAAGCGCTGGTTGCCCGACTGGACCCAACTTGCAAGCAAGCACAGGCATTTTCAGCAGATTCACCTCAGCTTTCGGACCGCAGATTGCTGTTGCAGCTGCGCATGGGCTGTGGAAGATGCAGCTTTGAACTTGGCTTGCCTCGTCGCACAGTTGAGAAGCAGTACGTACAACTGAGCGTGTCAGCGTGCAAGAAAGGTTGCTTTCCGGGAGTTGCGCTCAGGCTCAGTGGGTAACCCACTTCCCGTGCGCTTGGGGCATTGTCCCAGTTTCACATTTAGTTTGAGTTGCTTTGGCATGTTTGCCTGACCTGCAGCAAGTCACGTCCTGGTAACAGATTTCACTGAGGGTGTTATGCATTTTCTCTGATATTATTGTGACACTTTGCGTAGCTTGTTTCCACTCCTGCCGGCACCATGTGCGGGCGTGGGGCGCCGCATGCTCGGCAATCTCAGCTCTACATGAATCACGTCCCCGTGCTGCCGGTACCGAGGCTCACTTTGTCCGGAGATCGCTGCCGGAGAATAGCCGGGGCCCGGTTCCCAGGACCTCCCATCCATGAGAACTGCGGAACATGACAAATGTACTGCATGAAGGGGCGTGGCGGACAAACGAAAACACGCGGCTGCGAACGTCTCCGAACAAAGTGTGCCGGGTTTTCGGCCGCAAGCCCTGTGCTGTCCGGATGAGCTCGTTGAGCGCACACCACTGGCCCAGCCTAGCATCGATGGTCGCAGACATCAGGGAGCGGAAGCTTTCCAGGTACAACCTCGGGCCCATGAACTACGTTCCGGTCGTTCGCACAGTGGAAGGGAGCCAGGCACCGAGTTTTTTACCACCGGGAAAGTGTGGGCCTCCGGTTGAAGTTGCTTGTGGCTCATACGCAACAGCTCGTAAACCAAGTTCCTGTCTCGTTCAATACCAGGGGGGCCGTCCCATGGCGAGACCTCAGCAGTAGAATGTCCTGGCCCTTGTAGCAATGTGGAGCCCTTCCCAGGAGAACTCCGGAGTTTTCCTGTGAGTGCCCGTCTTCCCTAGGTGGGGCTCCGGAAGCTTCGCTGAGCCGAGAGGCAGGGCACACGAAAGTCACAAAGCGGCTGACTGGCTCACTGGTCAAGTCTCGGAAAGGTTTGTGCCATGCGCTGGGGCTTGGTCCCCTCATTTGCCAAGCGCGCAGAGGTCGCCTCGGGTAGATCTTCCTTGGAGCAAACGAAAACTCAACGAAGCGCCTGCAGGACTTCGATGCTTTCAAGGGTGGCAGCAGCACCTTCAATGCACGCGTGGAAGGCTTTGAATGAAAGCTTCTCAGTTGCTGGTCCAGACCCAAGACTCTGAAAGACCACTCGAAAGAAGTGCATTGGGTCTTGCTTACTGTAGTCCCACTGCCACAAAAGCCTACGTGTAGGCTTAATGGTAGCGACAATCCGAGCAGTTCTACAATCACATCCGAAAGTTAACTTCGCAAGCTGGTCACGTTCGCTTTAAATTTGTGTTTCCGCTTTTGATCGTCAATTCGGAAAAGGTGTCTCACTCCACTGGGTAAGGTCGCGGCATGGTTTCGATTGCATTGAACAGCCGCAAAGAAGTTCAGCACCGTCTGTTGTTTGCATAAACTTGGTCTTTCATAGTCGTCACCTGGCTTCTCTTCTTTTTCCGCAGCTTCGGAAAACCTACAGGAAGCCAAACAGTTGCTCCTGTGTGTAGGGTTTAGCAGACTTCACATGCCGTTTTGCTGTAATTTCGAACTTTCGGTTCAAGGCTCAGCAGTCAGAAGCCAACCGAAAAGCGCGCTTTTGCTGCGCAAGATGCGAAAGTGGCGCTGCCCTTCAGTACATGCACGCTTCATACCAGGATGCTGCTGTAAAGCAATCCAGTACTGTGTCACAAGGGCAAAACGTCATCAGATAAAAGTCTCACATTCCAAACGGCAAGATGCTAACGCTAAATTGACCCGGTGCCGCACACCTGCTGGCCCACTTGTCTGCCTTGATGGATGAACCGGATGAGCCAGAAGCGCTGCAGAGCCAGGATGAGGATGGGTCACCAATGGCGCAAAAACCCGTCAAAGGTGAGGAGATGTTTCGGAGGGTGTTGCAGCTGTATCCACTAGCTAATCCCCACGATTATTTCAAAAACGGACGGTGGCAGATAGATGTCATGGACGTTGATTTGGCGCTGTTGGAAGCTCACAGAAAAGAAGCCTCTGCACCCGAGCCAACTCCCCTGGATGATATTGTACTGCCAGATGACATGCCAAGAGAGAACGGTGTGAAGCGTTTGTGGACGCCTGCGGTCAACGGCGTCAAGGTCCTTCCGCAGAATGGAACGGCGACGAATCCGCGGGGCATCTCCGCAGCTGCGGTCAAGCCAATTGTACCAATCCCGATTCAAATCAAGCCAGCCAGTTCCCTCTATAGACCGGCTGCGAAGGCCAAAGCCACAGTCAGCTTGAGCAGGGTTCCTACCGCCAAGGCATCTCCTTACCAGCCCAGAACAGACACCACCAGACCAGCCTCAGAGCCACCGAAAGCTGGGATAAGACCAGCGATTCCTCGAGCAATGAGTGTGGTTATGAAGAGTACCACGGCTGAGCTTGAAAGGATTGATGAGTTCATCGCCAAACATGGTCTTGTACCGGTGCTCGCCAAGATTTCATTGGCGAAGCTTGCGGCACCTAGGCGTCACTGGGTTTTGGAAAATTATGATGGCTCCACGACCTTGGATGAATTCATCGGCAACTCGAATGCACCCCCGTTCATGGCAACTCAGACGCTTACACCGAGACCAAAGCCCAAGGCAACTGCGAAGCCGGCAACTGTGAATCCTGCAGTACCTACATTGCGGCCCTTGAAGCGTTCAATTCTCCAGTCTTTGTCAGGTACGAGCACAACAGCTGCCGGCACAGTCCGTGCAACGGGGAATCCATCACCTTACCGCCCTCTCTTGGGCCCAGGTCCAAGCAAGGTCCCAAAACTCGGCTCTTCCCTGAGGATGCCCACACCAAAGGTGGCAGGTCTCAGGCCTCAAGCTGCCATGGAGGAGCCTGGGTCTTTGATTCGGAGCATTCTAAGCAAGACCGGGTAGACTGAGCTCAGATCACGGAAGCATTCTCTGAGGATGAGCCAGCCTTACCATCGCTCAGCTTATCATCAATGCACCACCGTAGCTAAACATGTGCATTTGTACTGAACGTGTTCACCTGGTGCACCTTACACGGAGCGTATCAAAAAAGGCGGTCAGAGTGCAGTGCGTGCGCGTGCATCGGTGATATACGAATGTGCTGCATTTCACTTTCATGAAGATTTCGTCAGCCGCAGTTACAGAACGATGGAAAGTAAGGAGTCAGTGCAGACTGACTGGCAGTCTTGCAAATAATACGTCCCTCTCATTACTGTTCCTAAGCGGCCGTACACCATATCCACCCGCTTGTATTCTTTCCAGAAACGCGCGCTGGGTAGATGCCAGCGGGATGTGCAGGTGCAGAGAGCAGTAACCTGTGGCGTCGTCTACTCGATAGACGACGCTGTGTCATCCTTTTCGACGGCTTCTACGAATGGAAGGCTCGCAGCACATCTCCTTTGATCTGCGCGCCGCGGCTCACACTTCCCTGAACAGAACAGGTTTCTCCATCGACCTAGTGGTCTTTTATAGCGGTGCAAAGCAAGAAAAGAGAGAATAGATCATGGTTGCGAAACGAGCTGAAATGTGTGGGCAAAGGACAAGGTGAGACGATCTGAAACGAGCTTTCCGACCTTCATAGGCGGCAAAACTTGGATTCTGTCGGATGCGTGATGATCTGAGTTTCATCGCTTGCAGGGATAGTTGAAGCGAGTCAACTGCACTTTCGTACCGGCCGACATTAAGCCCTGCTCTGCTAGTCTAGATCGAGTCGCGCACAGACGAGTATATTGTGCTCGTAACCACAAATCTGCATGCAGAAATATTTACGACTGCTCACCTGCCTCTGCCGGATGTCAGGCAAACGGGAAATCAAAAACGCCCATGTTCATCCGAAACAGAGATGAGCGCCTTGTCTCAGGCACTAGTAAGGCAATGTTGCAGATGAATGTTGGATTCGGGAACGCGAAGTGATAGTCAGGTATGACGGCCACACCATACCATGGTCTACCAAAGCAGACGAGGAGCCATCCTGAGCAGGATTCTCCGGACACAGCACGCAAACCAGTGCGATCAGCGTGTGCTTCAGGACCCCAAGAAGATGGAAGAGTCTGACGAAAGCAAGCCAGACTCCCGACGCGCTGCTGGGTGACCTCACAAACAAGGACTCCGTGATACTGAGGACTGAGGGACCGGAGCACGCGCCTCTGTTTCTTGCGGGCCTCTACGATGTTTGGCACCAGAAGGACGCCCTAGGGATGCCTTAGGGCCTAGGTCTTGACTCCGAAAAAGAGGAGGTTTGCGAAATGTCTCGACTTAGATATCACGTTTAGGGCGCACCAGACGTAGCAGGCCCCAGCCCGAGTCTTCTGTGTCCTTCTTGGTTGGGAGGGAGGATAAAAGTGCAGGGTTGGGCAGAGTTCGTGGCTTTGACAGTTCAACTTGCTGCGAATCAGAAGTGGCAAAGCCGGGCATGCATCAGCTTCTGAAGTTTCAGTGGATATTTTGAAAGCATTCACAGGTGTTCTATGGTCACCAAGCAGCAGTTTCAACAAAAGTACCAGGCAACCGCATGTTCACTTCGGGACCCCCTCGACAGATCTTAGCACTGAACACGCCGGTCAGCTGTCGTAGGTGAAGGCACATCCTTGCCAAGCCTTTGTGTACGCCTGACATAGCCTGATCACGTGCAGGATGAGGCCGAGGAGGCTTTGGAGTCTGTCCGGAACACGGTTTGCATGACGTGTGCCGTGAAACTGCTGCTACACAAAACCCTGTGAACGCACCTCGCAGCTTCAAAGCTTGCAGATTTGGCCTGTTGCACTGCAAGCATGCCCAAAGTGGCATGCGGCACAGCCGCTGCAAGGTCACACTGCTCACAATGGATCCACAGCATACGGCCATGGAGAAGGACCAGCCACACAGCAGATTCCGCGAGAATTAGTCAACATTCCACGATGTCGCATAGACTAGGCTGAAGTGGGACTGCCTTTGAACACTTCGAAAATTATCTGCAGCTGTTTGTCGCAATCAGAGGTAATACGTCCCGCTGGATTCGCAGCAACTCTTATCAAATCGCCAGAGTGCAAGGATGCCACTGCCAAATCCATGCGACTTAGCATGTTACACCCCAACTTCGGTTTGAAGGCACATGGCGCAACAGCGAGACAGCGGCTTAATGAAATTTGTTTGCGGCCCAAAAAAGACAACGGAGTACCAACGTACTTGTCAGATGCAGGAGCAGTAATCAAAACGCAAGTTGGACACAAACTTATTGTGTGTCTTGCTGCGCGACAAGCCAATGAAGCCCCTGCATTGCAGGTGCACGACCGGATGCCCGTCTTCTTGACACCAGAGTGCGCCCTGCCCCCAAACTGGCTGGCTCTGCAAGCGCATGCGGCACCTGTCCAGGGGAACAGAAGCGGCTTGAGATGCAAGTGAAAGTCGAGTGATGCGGAACAACTTAGAACACAGCAGTCCTGTGCACCACCGAACTTCTCGGATCGCGGTGTCGCCAGTATTGCGTTCCCAGAGTTTGGTCTTGCGGTAACATACAATCGCACATCGTAATATGGAATTGCATGAGCTCGCTTCAGGTCAGACATTTACCTGCACATGCAGCCGTTCACAAGTAGAACTGTAGAACTGCTTTTGAAACAGTGGCTTCTGATCTTTTCCAGCACAGCTCGGCCGCCATGGATATTCCACCAGCGCTAGTGCCGATCGTCGCATCTCAGCTTCTTGCACTTGCTGGACTTTCTTTGCTGCTGGAACGAGCACCGGCAAGCAGCAAGAACGAGGCAGTGACTGCAAAAAAGGTTGCACCCGAATGACCCATCCAGATTCCACTGAGAGAACCCGAAAATAGATGCGCTGCTAAGTAGCACTTTCGCCTCCGCATGTCGATGTTTGAAACGTCCGATTAGTCATTAGTCCATGCCTCGCGTGCAGGAACTGACAGCAAAAGAGAAATGCGAAAACTGGTTTCTGGCCTACGGACTATTTTGGATCAGCTGTTTTGCAGACGCTCGACGTGGTTTGGTCAGGCCTGCTGGCGTTTGCTACAAGAAGTGCTGAACGCACATTCCAGGTGATCATAGCTTGCGGCATCTACGAGAACATGAACAAGTGGCACTACCTCCTCGTCACTGGCGGCCTCGCCGCACCTTTGTGCTTGCAGCCGTTGTTCTTCCCATCCCTGACAGGCAGAGCGGTAGAGTGGAGCAATGAAGCGATGAGCCACACACACACATACTTTCGCATGAGTGACGCCAGGTGAGAAAGACCTACCATTGCTGGAGCGGCACTGCACAAAGGCAAACGTGTGGATCGCAATCTACTCCTTTCTGGGCGCCTCAGCATCCTTGTTCTGCGTTCAAGCGCCCCAAAACATACTTCTGGCCTGGCAATAAGGAAACTATTGGGGCACACATTACTTCTACTGTGTGCTGAAAGCGCTGCCTTCCAGCACTAAAGGTGCTGAGTTAGCACATTCTGTGACCATGCCTGACCTGAGGAAGTACACCTTGCCATTCCTTCCAGATCATCAGCTGAACAAAGTGCCGGTGTGCATGCTACTCACCTGCAATACTGTTTCATGCAACGCAAGGCTGGTTGCTTTGCGTTGATCTTGAGAGTTCTTGGGGTTCAGGTATCTTGCCACGCACTTCTACTTCTGCCGCGAGACTGCACTTCTTTTGAGCCATCGTTCTGTGTCGCGCAAGCTCATGCAGCACACGGCATGGGGCAGGCTTTTACCATGCGCTTGGAAATAAAGTTATGCGCTGGGTTTGGACACGTTATCGACCTGGTGCCGCACGGACGACGTTCTGTGTGTCCGTCGCAGCTTGACGTCGGTTTTCAGCTAAACTGGGACTTCAGTGCCGCACTGACTTTAGGGGGGAGGCAGTGGGCCAGGGTAAGCAGCTTCCTGTTTCGTCTTGCCTGCACCCGATGATATCTAATCGATGGATCCACCCCAGCAAGTGGCCTGCCAGCCAGAGCTGGTTGCGAAGTGATGTGGCTTTTCGGTCAGGTCTGTGTGATGGCTTATTGCACTGCCTTCCTCGAGACATTTTCCATCTCAGCATTTCCTTACTACACCTTCGATGATCGCCAACAGATGTACACAGTCGGCAGCTCGACGCCGTAAAACTTGGGACGATGGCAACCACTTCTGCCCTCAGAGGCCAAGTGGCAGCAGTATGATTCTGACAGCGGCT
Organism: Symbiodinium sp. CCMP2592; assembly: GCA_905221615.1. Classification (NCBI taxonomy): domain Eukaryota; class Dinophyceae; order Suessiales; family Symbiodiniaceae; genus Symbiodinium; species Symbiodinium sp. CCMP2592. Next base: position 615,219 of record CAJNDT010004434.1, read on the forward strand.
TGATCGTGTTGACTGCCTTGAGGTTCTGCTTTCTATGCCCTCTACCTTGCCGTCTCCTTCCCGATGTTCGCCAGACTGGACTGGAAGCCAGGCACAGGTTGTTGCTTGCTTGTCGTGCTCTGGTGAGCTGGGTTGTACAAACGGACGCTTGCACGGCAAGGCCCACACACCCTGACGGAGGCCTAAAGCCCCGCCTGTTGCCGGCAGAAGAGTTTGCAAGCGGACACATGACATGTCAAACGCGGGTCCCTGTGGCACAGGCATGCTTGGAAGCCCTTGCTACCTGGTCCATCATCCTCTCTCTTCTGGACTTTGCACCTGAGCGAGCAGCGAAGAAAGTCACAGTGACACAGTACAGCTCGTTTCAATGCGGGTCAAGAACTCTTCCGTCGCCAGAAGCCACGGTGCCTCGTCCCAAGGTGCGCCTGGGGCTCGGCGTCGACTTTTACATGAAAACATGACGTGTGGACAGCGCGGATCGGCGAAACGCTCGGCATAGAGAAGTTCTACACACGAGCTTCAACGGCGCTTCAAGGCCTGGGTAGGGGTACATTTGTATGATCAGACGAGAGGTCTGTTCTTGTTCTCGGTTCCTTTTGCCAAATTAATCTGGTTCCCAAGCTCCGACATCACGTACCCCAATCGGATCCCGACCGAGTTTGATGTGCTGTTAAACCCCAAGTAGGTCAGCCGCGAAGTTGAGAACATGCGAAGTACCGAAATGGCATGTTTGATCCCAACTGCACAAGGCTACGGTCTGGCGTTTAAAGTTTGAATGCCAGCCTGCAGACAATGCCTTGTCTCGCACATTGGATGTGCATAGTATGCCACCTTGAGAAAGAGCAGCCTCACCCAAGCTTGGAGACCTGCATCTGCTTCTACCGCAGCGCAACTTCAATGCAGGGTCCGGCGTCACGCTGAGTATCTCTGAGCTGTTACTTCTCAAGAATGGTTATATTCGAGGCACAAGGGCAACGCAGTGCCACATCCGAAAAGCCATATCCGGTGGCAAGCCTTGGAGATGTTGGTTGTCGAGAAGGAATCGCGACATGTAGATGTTATCCAAACATCTTTATCCCGAGATCCGGTAACCCGAGACGGCAAACCCTGGACACTGAATAGAAAGGGATGTTTCGACAACCGTATTCCTGAACCTTACTCTGTAAGCCGGAGGGAAGGCTAAACCTTAAAAGCGGACAGTTGGTGTCCCGCGCTCAAACCGTGCAAAAGGTGATGCTGCACAAACCTGGAAACCTCAGAGGAGATGTTTTTTGGCTACTAGCCCGTGTAAATTCCTGTTGACAGGGAAACTCCATGTCGGGTACTCAAACAAGATTTGGTGTGTGAAGCCGCAACGCCCAAAAGGCAAGCCTAAAGGCCTAGAATCAAGAGATAAGCAGCAAGCCCCTGGCCGAAGAGGAGATGTTGGGTGGGCAAAGCGTGATCTTTGCCTGAGAGCACGGGTTTGCATACAGCAGTTGTGGTTCGATGCTGCGGGCTGTGAATGCTGGGCTGGAGCTCTCGGAAATCCTGGTCATCGACCAGGACGTCGAAGGCGTACTTTCCTGGCGACGGACTGGCAGCCATGTTGCAGCAACCAGATTCTCTGAGTGAACAGGACTGAGAATAGAGTGTCTCAGTCCTCAGCCACGTGACCTCGCGGAGCCTTCTTCATCCAACCGTCTCGTCAGTGCGAGTTGATTGCCAGGCCTGGTGCGAAAATCAAGCAGCATTCAGACGTTGTTCAATTGCTGCCAGTCGTGGCAATTATGATCGTTGCCTTGCATGTTGGCATGTTGCTGATGCACGGCTCTGCAGGGCCTGACTATCCTACTTACAGCTTGGCTTACAGTCCATTCTTGCAATTCAAGAGAGGATTCCAGGTGCCTTCAGCATACCAGCATTACTCTAATGAATGCAGCCTCGCCGAAACCCAAGAACGGTGCATGTAAGGCACATCACTGCCAAAGTCTAGCACAGAGTAGCCTTGTGAAGCCGACGTGCAATCCCAGCGGTTGCCGGCATCGCAAGACAATGTCTATGCCTTAGCAGAAAGCAGCAGCACCAGCAGCAGCAGTCTGCACGTAGCAAGTCGAAGACTGTACAGGGGATTTCTGATGCTGAATTTCGCGGCATGGGCATACTATCATAACGAGGCATAGTGTTTGCAGTGGCTGCAACCCACGAAGAAGTGATGCACGGGTTTGCATCGATTCAGCATCTTCACTTGGAAATCTGTTGAAAGGGTTTGTCCTTCAGGAGTCATGTGACGAAACAGCGATTCTCAGCGAAATCATGTGAAATCCTTCCAGATGTGCCGTGTCGCTGAGGTCCGGGCCGTCACCCCCACAATTCGCTTCCCTGTACGTTGGAGACCTGCACATAGATGTCACCGAGGCTCACTGGGGGTTTGGGGCTCTTGCATTTGTCTCGTAAAGCCACACATGCCGACAGCCTACTCCGACCACTCCCGACCTATGACTCATGATGCTTGCCTGCAGCTGCCAGAGTGTCTCGCCAGGCAATGTTGTACGAGATCTTCAATGCCGTCGGGCCAGTTGCCTCCATTCGTGTTTGCCGACCCCTGAGCATGTGCTCGAATGGCATGCTGAATTTTTAGTTGCGATGCGGCACTTGCCCGGGATGCTTGAGTTTGCTATAATGTGTCCTTGAAACTTTGCACTTCTCCCCCGCAATCCCATTGGCAAGACGTTCAACACATCTGCCGTGCGAAGCCTTGGTTCTGAGGCCGCGATGCAGTGACTCGCAAGTCACTGGGGTACGGATACATCAACTTCCACAGACGCTCGGCGGCAAGATGTTGAAGAATAACGACCTGCCACGCTCACGTGATGCGTCACCGCTGAGCTTGCAGAACGATAGTGGGGTTATGCAAAGACTTACGGCACACTGCACGCGAAGGATGTCGTCACGAAACAGCTACTGTACTACATCAGTCTGCGCATAAGACCTGAGAAGATGCTCCAGGTGTTGCCGATGCAGAGCGTGCCCTGGACACGCTGAATTACATGAGTATACGGGGTCGATCGTGCCACAGCTGCAAGTTGACGAGTCGGAGAACGTAAACCAGCATTCCAGAGTTTCAACCATATCGAAGATGCATCGGCAAATGTATCAGTCAGAAACCCAGAAAGCACTAGCCAGATGATTCGCGAACGCACCGAAGAAGAAAAGCACATACACACGGTTGCTAAACACGTGCCCCCCAAGCTGCTTGAAAGCCGCCACGCCCTCTCTGAATCCTTTGTGTTGGCTTCGAGATGTTGAGGGGTTGTTGACCAGGATAAAGAATTGGAGGCGACCATGTTGACACCCGGTGCACTGCACGCGCCCTGCACCCACAGAGCCCGTGTCCGCAGGCTCTCTGACAAGCAAGGCATTGATCCACAACTCGATGCGTCGCAATGCTACCGGTGTGAGCACACCTGGAGAGCTGCACTGATCCAGTGACCGTAATTGCAAAATGCATTTCCCCTTGGCGCAGACCCGGATTTCCTCACAACAAACCATGTCCAGGCGATTGGACGATATTCTTGAGCATTAGCTTGGCTCCTTTTCCGGAGCACATGAGATGCATATTAATGTGAGTGTCAAGGTCGACTCATGCTTGGAGAACCTGCAACCTTCGGCTCCCTGCGAAACAGTGAAGAACGCGCACTGACAAGTTGTCCAAATTTGTAAAACCCCGTGCTGCTTGGAGATATGACTTTGAGCGGACTGCCGGGGGTTGAATATGTGGGAATCAGGTGCCGTATCATGTGGAGTCAGCGAGACTTGGATTTATAAGTCTGTTCAATCGCAAGCTTGAGTGAGACCCGTGGTGACTGAGGGGATCCAACTCTGCGGAAGCCGCAGCCTCAACCGGATGCACTTAGAAGTTCAGTGCTTCATTGATGCACTTCGGCCTCTCTGCTCTAGTCACTGCAGCAGTCTCGGCATCACCGATGCCGACCTATGGTGTACGTAGTCTGAATCATGCGTCTGCTTTCGACAGCTTGTGTTTTGCTTCAGGACAGGCGCTGGAAACATTTACATCAGCAATCTGGACAAAAACATTGACAACAAGGTCCTCTTGTCCGCCGTGCCAGATGGTAGCCACTATGATCCACATTGGGCCCACTTGCCGGAAGTACGATCTGTCATGAGAACACCCCCGACTTTCCTTTGATGCAAGTTGCAGCGCCATGCCTTAGTCAAGTAAAGCTGCGACTGTTGTAGGCGCTTTATGACACCTTCAGCTTGTTCGGCAATATCCTCTCATGCAAGGCCTGGCGCAGGGTAGGTGTCCGTTCGAGCAGTAGCCTGTTAACATCTGTTAACAGAGACACAGAATCCGGCAGATGACTTCTTTGTCAGACTACAATCGTGTGTGGCCTTGGACCTTGCTTTTGAAAGTGCGAGCATAGATCTCTGCTGCTGCGTAACAGCTGGGGGCTCTGGCCGCAGAATGCATCGTCCCCGCATGTCTACAGCTATCCACTTCGTTACCTAAGTCTCCCTTCCTGCCTCAATGACTCCAGGTGGCATCTGATCCCACCGGCAAGCATCTGGGACGCAAACGAGTCGATCTGCCAAAACTAATCAGAGCTGTCCTTGCCTTGTCATAGCGCGTCTTGCTCCGAGCTGAGAAACTTTGAGAGCAGGGGAGCCTACACTCCCAGATTGCTCAATCTTTCAGTCGTTATGAGAACTGGTAAGATGAAGAGCGTCGAGGTCTCACGGCTATGGCTTCGTGCACTATGAGTCAGCTGATGCAGCGCAACAGGCAAGCGGGCTGTTATTGCTTGTTTCGAGTTGAACGGGCTACTGGGCGGAGCAGGACACAGAATCGAGCTTGCCTAGTGCCCTCAGTGCGTCTTCCTCTGTCACTCTTTCAACGATACCTGCAAGCCTTTGCTTCTATGCTAAGCGAAGGGACTTTCCCGATCTTTCCCGTATCTGTATGCTGTTGACACAGGCACTCATCGGAGCGGAAGCGTTCGGCATCCGGAACTCTACAGAAGCAATCACACTAACCTACCAGAAGCCCGTGAATGCCCGTGAGAAGGCCATTGAACGTGTGAATGGCATGATCATCGGCGAGCAGGCTGTGAAGGTCGCATGGCTCTGAAGGTGTGCAAGTGGAGCTTGAAGGCCGTTTCTCCACACGGCAACCGGATGAACCTTTGCAAAGGATTTCGCTCCATTTTGAAGTCCAGCCTGTGTGTGTGCGCATCCAAGGTGTGCCTCTTCCAGAAGCGAGATAGGGACCGACATGCCACACTGAGCCTATCTGCCAGACCTGGCAAGCTGCATACCCATTTTTCCTTCGCCTCGCTACCTAGTTAGTGACAATTGTGACGATGCTGGGAAAGTGTAGTTGCAGGAAGCCGAGAAAGAGAGCTATACCAATCTGTACGCCGCTGGACAGCAGTCCTGAGAGATTAGCTGGGTCTGAAGTTGAACGTCATGTTGAACACTGGATGGGCAGGAGATGGCAGGGCATCTCTTTCGGAGTACACCCTCAGCCCTGCGCCAAGGTGAAGAGCTTTCCATCCGATTGGGACGAGGAGAAGATGAAGGAGACCTAGACGTTAGTTCGGAGCCGAGCCACTGAAACAAGAAAGCTTGTAGATGGTAACGTGCGAGGAGTTCTTCAGCCAATGTGGCCCGGTCCAAGCCGCAGCAGTTCGAGTGGATGAGAAGGGCCGCAAGTTTGCTTTTGCGGCAGCCTCAGCTGTTCAAGCAGCGCGAGTTCTGCTGCTGCTACTACTACTACTGCTACTACTGCTACTACTACCACTACTACCAGTACTACTAAAACTACTAGGTCCATGGCGCATCGGCGTACATCACGAAAGCTAGCTCTGTTGAGCTTGCGGGAGTTGTCCTTTAGAAATTCACCTTGTATAAGGCACTAGGGAAAAAACAGAGTTTGCACCTTATCAGGTAGGACGTCCAAGAGTTAAGGTCGGGGGTGGGGGGAGGGGGTGCCGCCCCCCCCCTACCTCGTTCATGAAGTATCTTCGAAGGATAAGGTGCAGCGTGCTCCCCCCTCTGGCATAAGGTAGAGGGGTGGGGGGCCCTCCCCCTACCTTCAAGTCTCTCCCCCTCCCCCCCTTTCCTCGCAAGGTCCCTCAGTTTGCTTCTGTTTGAAGTCTGTTGCTTGCGCTGCGGCTTGGCTCCAGCTCTTCCGTCTCTCTCCTTTTTTTCAGTTGTAGTCTTCATGTCAAACGTCCCCCCCAAGTCACTCGCATCGCCTCACTAGTCACCCCGTGTTCCCAGCTACGCTTCCTTTCCCCTAGCTTTCGTCGCCCTCTTCTCAAGTGTTGTTTTGGGTACCGGAGCGAGTCAAGATACGAAGATAGATACTGAATGTAGTGTTTTTTGCAAGGCTTCAGGCCAGTTGCACGAACGAGTGGTGTAGGAGTCAAAACTCTGCCAAACATTAAGTCTCTTGTCACATGCATCAGCTGGACATGCGAGGCCGTAGCCGACACGTTCAGTACGCAGTACCAGTTGTCCGGTATGGCTATTCGCACGGCTGTTGGGCATGGAAGGTGAACTTCGAGGATACAGCAGATGCTCAGCGCTGTGTTGCTGAAATGCACATGACGGACCGGCGAGCTTCGGATGCGGACTAAATCAGAAACTGAAGTTTTTGGCTGTTCTTCGGCGACCGAGTGACAGCGCAAGGCCTTACGTGAGAACACGCTCAATTGATGGTTGTTTCCTTGTACACAGAGAACCAATGGCAGGGCTCCACAGCAGGCACAGCATCGATGCCTGCAGTTGGGAACCGCGTTTGCAGAAGCATCACTTGCAGGTAATGCTGTAATGCTCAAAAGTACAGAAATACCAAGAATTTGTTAAGATCACGTGGACAGCCAAGATAGACATCATCGCTCGGGCCTTTCAACATGAAGGAAGATGGTGTAGGCTCCTACCGTCAATACAACGGTCACAACACTGCGCAGGACCTGCGATCAGACGAAGAGAAGCAAGCCAATCCGGATGAGGACTACGGTTGCTCTATACACGCTCATGAGCTTGCGAACTGGGACGCTTTGTCATCGATTGATTCTGCATCAGGAGATCGGCCCCGACGGCCACCCTGTGACAGCCCCAGAAGCCTTGCAGTACTCCTGTGCTGCATGTGCTTGCACTGGCCGAAAGTGTGCACAGAAAAGATCTATGTCTCTTGACGGCACGGGGTCTGTTGGTTGCAGCCCAAGGTCGGTCACCTGTACGTGCAGCGAGCACAAACCAAGAAAGAGCGACAGGCGGGCAGCGAAGTCCGCGTCCGAGTCCGACTCAGTGTCTTTCCCCGGCCAGGCCGAGCTCCGCAACAAGTTCAGCGAAACCAAGAGCTCCAGCAGCTCCGGTGTTAATCTCTACGCGGCTCGGCCTCGTTTCGCCTTCCAGACAGCATTCGATTAGTCAGTAGTGCACGGACCGCGTATCTCAGCATTCAAGCACTGGGACGGGTTCGGGCAGAGACGTATTCAGGTCAAAAACCTCGAGCCAGATGTGGACGATGATTCATTGAAGCTTGTCCGACGGTTGTCTTGATGCAATCGAAGTCGGGACCGAGGGACCACCGAGGGTTTGCTGCACAGCTTGCATGCAGCTTTCTGAGCCCAGGAGGCAACTTTTCGAGCCTTTCGGACAGGCTGGCCATCCGCGCGACGTAGAGCAGCTGATGAGTGCGGGAAGTTGTGTCTTGGTGTTCGAGGTAACCTCCGCCTCGGCAATGAAGGATGCTGCTGGCAAGTGCAAAGGCTGCTATTTAACAGCGACGCTTTTGTGCAGATGTTGACGGTGACAATAGCCTGGGTCGTGACGGTTTCATTTCATGTTCATAAGTATATTGAACCGTATGTGGGGCTAGTTTGGAGTTGTGTTGTGGATATCGCACGAGTTGCACAGAGCCTGGTTTCACAACCACGGAATCACATGTTTGGTTCGCACGCGGCATGTATGTGCAAACGGCTGTTGACAGTCCACTTATGACACTGGCTAGAGGCTCTTGGCGTCGGCCTTTAAGCCACACTTCGCAACAAAATCTGTCAATGCAACGGGAGCATAAACTGTAAGCAGATGCGTTTAGTCGCTGTTGGGTGTGGGTTCGTCGACCGATACCATGACCCTAATCTGCCCCCCTGCCTTGCAAATCGTTCGACAAATGAACTCGCTAACCACGAGGTCAACATGAAACAGGTGCACAAAAGTTGACTGACATGCAGCCAGAACGGTCGACATACTTCAGCGGTACGGGGCTTATATGGCAGCAGTCACAACAACAATACATGATCATGCGAAAACGAGAGGAGGGAAATGCTTCCCAAGTTTCCTCTTGGAAAGGAGGAGAGCGAGCTGCACTTGCATAAATGAGCGAGAGTGCCCTTCCGAAGGCCCTCCCCCATGCTTGTCCGAAGGAAGGAAGGAAGGAAGGGACAGAGAGAGAGAGAGAGAAAGAGAGGCTTCCCTACAGAGGGAAACCTCTGCACCATAACCCTGGCGAAAGAAAGAAAAGGCTTCCCTACGCCATAGCCCTGGCGAAAGAAAGAAAGTGAGGTTTCGAACACCCCTCATGCCCCGGGGAAGAAGAAAGAGAGTGAGTGTTGTCCGGGGTTTCAGGTGCTCAGGGGTGCTAACTGCCCGTAGTACTAGCTTACCGCACCTAATACGGTGCACCCTACCGGGGGCCTCGCCCCTCAAGCCTGGCGAAAGAAAGTGAGTGTTGTCCGCGTCCAAGCAAGAGAGTGTGCTAAACCCTAAACCCCACGCACCCTAAACCCAAATCAAACCCTAAACCACAAGCTATTGTACCAGCCTGGAAATCCAGAATGCTCTAAATCCTAACCCCATGCATGTACCCCGAGCCTGGAAATGCATATGCATATGTACGCCTTCTCCCATGAAAACAACCCTATATATCTTCTGAAGAGCACATTTCTGAACAATCTGTGCTACATTGCTAAAAGTCCGTGCTATGTTTCTGAAAAAGTTGTTCCATATATCTTCTCTGAACCATGAGTTGTAAAATTCACGCACGTTTTCTGAAAAACAGCGCTCGTACATGGGTGAATGATGAAAGCAAGCTAGAATACATATAAGTTATGCATATATATATATGTATACAGAGAGGATATATCTACATAATGAGGCAACGGGGTATGCTGCCCCTCAGTCAAACGCCCCGAGGTCCACCCGTTAAGCATTTTCACACCTTGATGTAAAGCTCGACGGCGGGGTGCGCATGAATGGTGGGGGTACAGCATAGCAACGAGAAACATGGAGAAAACAAGACTGATCAGAATCTGCTCGATCTGAGACCCCTCAAAACGCGGCCTGCGTCCAAGATACATCCTTTCGAAAGTCGTACGGCCTGGCCTGCGTCTGCTCCAGGCTTTGGCTTCGTCTGCTTTGCGACACCCGACGACGCCACGAAAGCCGTGACAGAGATGCACCTCAAGGTACGTCCTCATTGTCGCACAGGGCCGATCGAAATGCAGACGCAGGCATGTGGACGTGCAGACATGTTGGGACAGGGGAGATGCGCAAGCACTCGCTGCAGAAACGCCCGTCATGATAGCCTGTCCTGGCCCTGTGTCCCACTGTGCATCTAGAAAAGCTGCACAGATTCCCTATGCTGGAGCCAAGCAGCAAAGATATGCCTTGCAGGTAGTGAAAGGCAAGCCGCTTTACGTTGGCCTTGCTGAGCGGAAAGAGGCCCAACCGCATGTGGCTCATGCCAGAACAAGCTCGAATGGTTTTTGTACGGACACAAGTGTCCGGCAACACCCTGCAGCAGACACCCTCTGCCTTCTGTCCAGAAAGTTTACGCTAGGCCTCTCGCGCTACTGAACTTTTCTGCCTAAGACCTGGCCGGAGGCTCGACAAGAGCGCCTTCGACAAAGATATGTGGGAGTCCCTTGGTGTTGCTTCAGCGCTGAAGCGACCCGCCCAGAGCCGTCGTTCTGCATATACTATATAGCAGTCGCTGCGCAATACGCTAAAGGGGCAAAAGGTGCACACAAGCTGAAGCGTGCTGAAGCCACAGACAAACCTGCTACGACTCGGTGGCCATGTTTCTTCATGAGAAGCTGCCCTGGTTTGAATCAGTGGGGTCAGTCTGGCCTCCACTTCGCTCAGGCACCTGGCACGAGCTACAAGGGCTCTGGAACCCAGCTGTTCGGCACATCACGCGGTGGCGGTTGTACCTCGCCGGCTGTTGCCGAGTGCAACAGTAAAGCCGTGCTGCTAGCCAAGGTGGAGGTGGAAAGGGCGGCTACGGCGGCTATGGCAAAGGCTTCAAAGGCACGTCAAGCAATTGCATCAGGTTCGCATTATCTCGGCTGGACTTGGGTCAAAGAGGAAGGACTAGGTGCCACCTGCCTCTCCACTTTGCTGCAAAAGCCTGAATATGCAGCCCGGGGGGGGGGGTTCCGAGAAGCTAAAGGAGTGCTTCATAGTGCTTCGGCCTCGGGGCCTTTTGGGCTTCAGCTGGTCTCGAGCAGCCTCTTTTTGCTGGTGCTATGTCCGAAAATCAGCCGTGCCTGCCAGGAAAAGGCGGCAAGGCCGGTGCAGCATGTCAGCATAGTGGCATGCATGTTTGCGCAGTTGTCATCAGAGCTGCCAGCATCCGGCCCTCGTCTTGCGGAAGGCTCTCGCATGTTTGCTACTAGACTCTCGCCTTCATTGTCTGGTCAGGATGGCATGGGCATTCCGACAAACATGGAGGCTTATAGCTCCCAGGGCATGATGCTCGGCTGTTAACAGGCACCAAGAGAGCTTGACGAAATCTGTGGTGCAGCACACCTGACGCCATGAGTTTTCGGATAGCCTTTTGCCCAAGAGCTTCGGATCATGAGCAGCTGCAAGGATGATGAACATGGGTGGTATGGGCCCCATGGGTGGCATGGGTGGCATGGGCATGCCTGGAATGGGTGGCATGATGAGGCCAGGCCGAGGGCATACAGCACTGATGGTGCAGCTGGACCCTGTGCTCCCATGCGGCCTCCGGAACTTTGCAAAAGCACAGGGAAGATATGAAAGGAGAAACCTGAACACTCAGAGAAGGTTTGTTTCGTGTGTCGCAGGGCATTAAGGCCACTGCCAAGCTGCATGAAAGCTTTGCTTGTCTCAGGCCTCCGATGATGGGAATGATGCAGCCTCCCATGCGTCTTTTCAGCACAAGTCATGTTGAGTGCGCAGAGCTTCAGAAGATCAACTCAGTGAATTGCATAATTAGGAGAACTGCAGCTGATACTCAGCTGACGTGTAAACGTCGAGACTGTCATGTGTGCAAAATTTCGCAATTGATAGCCACTCCCCGCATCATTTCGGCGGAGCTGCATTCGAAAGCCTGAAGGCAGGCAATGAACAATGCCATGCCGAAGCATCTCGGCGTGGTCTTAAATTCACCGTGGCACGTCTGCAACAGCTCAAGGCCTGCAGGCACTGACTTGGACGAATTCATTTGCATGTTGTTTTGCAGAACTAGTCGTAGCATCCACACAAAGTTGCCCACTGTCAGCCGTGCAGCAGTGAGCAACCAACCACAGGAAAGCGACTGCTTGTTTTGCGGAAAAGCCGTAGCATCCTGCCACACTACAATACAACTTCAAAAGTTATGAAATTATCATTTACTAGGCACCGTCGCTGAACCCATGGCCAATGCGCAGTGGTTTCTTTCAGCTTGCCTTTGTATAAGGTTTGGCAAAGGTGGATTCGATGGAGGCGGAGGCGGCGGCATGATGCCGAATCAAATGGCCACAGCCCTTGAAGTGACTCCAAGGGCCATGCTCAGGATTGCAGTCTGTACCCGAGGCAATGAAAGGAATGCCACCAAGCGGGAAGGGAATGGGCATGGGACCCATGCCAATGAGTCACATGGCTAGCAAATTCGTGCGCCTGTTTTGTTGCAGTTTTTTGCCGAAAGGCCGGTTTCGCGTTCGCTGATCGCACGTTCAGCGCAAAGCCTAAAACAGTTCGACATCGCTGGTGGACAGGAATGTCCTATCCTCCACGCACGGGCAGTATTCAACATTATTGGCAAGTAGAGTAGGCATCTGCGACTTATGAACCGAGACTGTCGTGTGAAGCTGCTTTGATAACGGACCGAGACGTGATTGATTTTGCTAGCAAGCTGCAAGACGTCACAATGAGGGTAACTCGTGGCGCTTGCGCATCATCCACCAAACGGCCTGTGAGGATTTCTGACATGTTTCCTGAAGCTCTGCAGCATCGACATTGTACTGAGATGCCATGGGACCGATGGGTGGTGGCATGATGCGGCCGCAGCAGCCGTGTGGAATGCAGTGCGGCCCCAAGTTGACCCCAAGAAGTTTGCCAACGCTTCTCAAGATGCTTGCATGAGTGGACTGCGATGAAGGGTTCAGTGTGTCTCTGCTGCCTTAAGGCAGATGATGCGTCCGAATCCCCCGCAGCCAACGAGCCATCGCAGCATCTATCATTGGTTGCCGTGGCTTGCGGCTGGTCATGTGTGCGACTGGAAGCCTGCGCAATCACCCTCTTGACCCGAGTCGATAAAGTCCCTTGCAGTTGCGTTGCTGCTGGGCACAAGAATGCGGAATACGACTGAGCACACAGGAAGGGCTCCCAGCAACGTTTCAATCTGCATACTGCGTTGCCTTCACCCTTCTCGCATGACGACCGTTTATGCCTTCTGGAGGTGACAGTGTGGTGCTAGTAGCCGTCGTCATCGTTGCAGCAGTAGTTGCAGCAGCAGCAGCAGTAGCAGCATCCACAGAAGGAGTAGGTGGTAGTGGCACTAATAGTGGGTAGTATAGTAGTAGTAGAACTAGAAGTACCAGTATCAGCAAAAGGAGCAGGTGCAGGAGCAGGAGCACTAGCAATAGCAGTAGTGGCATCAACAGCAGCTGCACAGTGGTAGCGCGCAACTTCCCAAGCTTAATGGAAAAGAAGAGACACTGGCAGCCTGGCATTCAGAAATTCAGAGTACTGGCAGCAGGGCCTTGCCTTTGTTCAGGAGTGGACCACCAGCTGTTAGCGGCCCAGCGACTTGGTCAAAAGATGAGAGGATCGTAGCTCTTGTTTCATGTGCCTGGCCGTTCTGTCGAAGGCAATCTCTACCTGCATTGGGTGCGATTTCTTGATTAAATCTAAATCTCTCAGACTGGTTTGCAGAAGTCCAATTTCGAGACGGGCACAGATATTATTGGTGGAACAGGTCCAGAAGCAAATGATCGGTGAGAAGCTCTATCCACTCGTCGCCAAATACCAGCCAGAGTGGGTGCTCTCCTGAGACACCTCCAACGAGGGCAGAGACTCAAAATGAGACTGCAGTCGCGAGGCAGGCAAGATCACCGGCATGATGCTCGAGATGGACAACAGTGAATTGCTGATGCTCTTAGAGTCGCTCGACGCAAGTCAGACACGGACTACTTGCCGGTCGTCGAAAGCAGCGAAGTTCCGAGGTCCGAATCGCAGCTCCGTGGCAAGGTTGACGAGGCAATGGGCCGGAAAAATTGTGATCCAATCCCTCCACCACAGAGGTCCACACCGAAAGTCCCAACATGTAAGACGCTCCTCACGTAACGCCTGCATGCCCAGGGGTTGTGACAGACAATACTGTGACTGCAGGCCGTTCGTGTCATCCAATCCGCACGTCGCCCTTGAGCAAGGCAGTGAGAGCAAGGGTCTCAAAAACAGTGTTGGTAGTCTTGAAGCATGCTGCCAGTTGATTTTGCCAGGAGAGGCCTACTGCTTCTGTGTCCGACTCAATGACTCGGAAACGGCGAGCAGAAGGGTGCGCATTGAAAGGCTTCCTACTTTTAACGGGCTGAGCAAACAAAGCTGCCATGTTGAAGACTGTGGCATCATGCTGCCGTTTGGGAGTGCTCTTCCTTACGCTGTGTTGTTGGTTCTGAATTGCGGGTGGTTGCCGCAGGTTGCTAGAGATGCTTCAAGGAATATCCTGTCTGTCACAAGCACATCCCAAATTAAAGCAGACTGTTCCAGCTGTTGGCCGATCAGGTCGTTGGAGCCCTGATAGTGCGGTGGTGATCAAAGCAGAGCACGCATCAAAATCTCTTGATTCGAGGGGTCTTGCCCCTGGGCATTTGCCCATCACGAAAAGAGCTGGAGCAAAGTCTCATGCGCTGAGCGCAGTGTGACTAAATTTATCGCTTCTTGTAGACAGGCGAGGCTTTGACGGCTCAGGAAAGGGACAAACCCACCACAGAAATACAGCAGTGAAGCATTTAAAGGCATAGTTTCGTTGGTTTCTTCCATGGGTCTTTCATGCTTTCATGTGCTTCATAGCCTATCATAGCCTCACTGGACTCAACTGTCAATTGCACAGTGAAAAGGGACGAGGAAGGATCGACGTGACTCTTCTGCCTTCGTCCTTCCATTTCTGACGCTGGGTTGAAAACCCTGCAAGGAATCAATTGAGGAGATGCTACTTAAGATATCTTGCTGTCGGCAGGCATGTTGAAGCGCAGGATGTGCATCACTCCTCAATCATGTACTATGCAGAGATGCGGTGAAGCAGCATGACAAAACATCGCCTCCGAAGTTTCAAGTCATCGCAGCTTAACTTCTGATTCTACAACTCTCCGGGTCGGCATGTGTGACATGGTGTGGGACAAGCTATGTCATATTATGTCATAGTTCCATAGTTCAATTACCGCGACGATCAACCTCCCAATGCTACAGCAACGAGCAACGCAGGATTTTTGACGCAGCGATGCTGCTTCGACTGTGCAGTTGAACCCACGGCCCCACGTCAGGACTGCAGCAAACTGGCTGGATCTGCAACGACCTTTCAAAGAGATCATCAGCAACGTGCTGAAAGTCTCGCAGGCTTCCATGCAGCTTGTGCGCCTTCATGAAGTGACCTTCTCTGTGGGGAGGGCTGGAGGAGCAGAATACTGCAAGTAAAGAGTAGCGATTCTGTGGCTGTGCTGAGGGAATTGATTACCGTCATGCCCGACAATCAGACCTGCAAAGGTTGTTTCCAAGCGTATGCGAGCCTAACGATGAGTGTCTCGTTTCATGTTGCGTTTTTTCGGCACTTCATCGGAAAGAGGCCCACGCGCAATCCGAACTGTTCCTGTACGAGGCATGTCCTGTGCCTGGCACTGCTTCTCAGGTCGGCTTGCATGGCTGGCAGAACAAGCTGTAACAAGCAGCAGCATCTTAGGCGCATGTGTCACACGACGACATAAACGAGTGTAAATCGAGCCAGCTACGGAAAGTTTCGGCATGTCACACTTGTGGAAGTGGACAGAGGACAAATAATCTAAAGTATAAATCTTGGCGTTGTTCTTTGTCAGGTGTCGCCTCTCGTGTCCAACATTCGTAACGAGTCACCTGATTGCTTGCTGCCGAAGAAGAAGTGCCTTCATCGCACTGTGTCGAAGTGCGTGCTTCGAGATGTTTTCGCGGAATTGCTGGCAACACTGCAGTGCCGGCAAAGTGCCAAAGGTACGACGAGAAGCAGCTGTCCAAAGGGATCGGGCGATTCTTCAAGCCCAAGACTGATACTGGATCCTTGCCAGCACTGTTTGCTGAATTTCACTGTGAGAAGGCAAGCTGTTGGTCTGCGTAAATCACTAATCTAATGGTGTC
>CAJNDT010004435.1:0-14822 GCA_905221615.1 Symbiodinium sp. CCMP2592
GATTGCGAAAACCAGTGCACAATTTTTACTGTTTTTTTCCACGGCTTTGGTGCCTCGGCAGCGTTTTCACTTTACCTAAAGGAACGCGGGAAACGCATTTTTACATTACCGAAAACCGACAATCCGTGCAATCTATTACGGAAAGCTGTGAGCCAACAAAAAAAGCTTCAAAATGCTTGGGTTTTTGCTCTCAGAATTCTACGGTTGACATATTCCTATCGAAATCGTTAATTTTACGTTTTTTCGGTTGTCAAAAATTGGACGAAAAAGGCAGCGAGGCCAAAATCAAGCCAAAAAACCTAGGTATTTGCCTATGAAAATTAGCACGCGCGGAATTGCGGCAGGCAAAAAGGCAGCCCCGAAATGGACGTGTCACCGAGATCTGAGTGACGCCACCCAGTTTTGAGTGACGGTCACCAGGTTCTGAGTGACGCATAATATGGTTTTAATAGGGGCTTAATATGGCCATAATAAGGGCTTAATATGGCCATAAAAAGGGCTTAATATGGCCTTAATAAGGGCTTAATATGGCCTTGATAAGGGCTTAATATGGCCATAATAAGGGCTTAATATGGCCTTAATATGCCCATAATAAGGGCTTAATATGGCCATAATATGGGCTTAATATGGCCATAATAAGGGCTTAATATGGCTTTAATAAGGGCTTAATTCGTGGATTTTTGGTTTAACCTCGGACAAATCGTAATTTCTATGCTTTAGCATAGCCTTCTGACTCCTGTAAGCCAGCCGTCATGTACCCTCAAACAAAAAAATTTAAGATACTCACCCTTAGAATGCATGCATTGCTGCAGCACTCGCGTCTTATACGACCGCATGCATTGCTGCAGAACTCGCTTCTCGTACCTTGCGAAAGAAAATACCCTCCGAAAGAAAAAAAGAGTTTAGGAAACTAAACCCTAAAAGGCGGAGCTGGTTAAGGGTGGGAGCCGCCCTTTATGGGCGCGGGTGGGAAAAGAAAAACTGGAGCGGCCGACCCAAGGCCCCAGTCTCCGAAGCTCTCATGCGCACTCCGAAACCGAAACAACTCTCATCGGAATTGGGCGCCCAAGCGGGGTGGCAACGACTGCTGTGCCTTGCGTAAACCCTAAACCCTAAACCCTAAACCCTAAACCCTAAACCCTAAACCCTAAACCCTAAACCCTAAACCCTAAACCCTAAACCCTAAACCCTAAACCCTAAACCCTAAACCCTAAACCCTAAACCCTAAACCCTAAACCCTAAACCCTAACCTCAGGGGGGGCCGGCCGGTGGGCCCTGACGGCCCACCGGCTGCCAATCCCTGCCTTGTCGGCGTTGTGAAGGCATCGACACATGCAATATGCCCTAAACAGCGCCATCTGACTGTCCCACCAAGGGGTATGCCGTGCCACCGCCAAGCAGTGGGTCGTCGGCAGTACTGCTATACTTATATATAATACCCTAAACCCTGTGCCCCCCTCAAAACATGCACTTCTAAATCCTAAGCTTTAGTGGTTAGGAATAGGGTTTAGCGCTAAATCCTAAAGCTTTAGTGTTTAGGAATAGGGTTTAGCGCTAAATCCTAAAGCTTTAGTGTTTAGGAATAGGGTTTAGCGCTAAATCCTAAAGCTTTAGTGTTTAGGAATAGGGTTTAGCGCTAAATCCTAAAGCTTTAGTGTTTAGGAATAGGGTTTCGCGCTAAATCCTAAAGCTTTAGTGTTTAGGAATAGGGTTTAGCGCTAAATCATAAAGCTTTAATGTTTAGGAATAGGGTTTAGCGGTCGTAAATCCTAAAGCTTTAAGGGTTTAGGAATTAGGCGTTTAGCGCTAAATTCCTAAAGCTTTAGGTTTAGGAATAGGTTTAGCGCTAAACCTAAAGCCTTTGAGTGTTTAGGAATTAGGGTTTAGGCTTAATCCTAAAGTTTTAGTGTTTAGGAATAGGGTTTCGCGCTAAATCCTAAAGCTTTAGTGTTTAGGAATAGGGTTTAGCGCTAAATCCTAAAGCTTTAGTGTTTAGGAATAGGGTTTAGCGCTAAATCCTATTTAGTGTTTAGGAATAGGGTTTAGCGCTAAATCCTAAAGTTTAGTTTTAGGAATAGGGTTTAGCGCTAAATCCTAAAGCTTTAGTGTTTAGGAATAGGGTTTAGCGCTAAATCCTAAAGCTTTAGTGTTTAGGAATAGGGTTTAGCGCTAAATCCTAAAGCTTTAGTGTTTAGGAATAGGGTTTGGCGGCTGATTTCTGGAAAATCGGAGGCAGATTTTGGAGTGATAAATTCTGTTCATAAAATGTGCATTTTAATTAGGGCAGGGGCCGATCTTGGGGTTCCGCCCATTCTGGTGCCTAAATCCTAAAGAATTGCGCTAAATCCTAAAGCTTTAGTGTTTAGGAATAGGGTTTAGCGCTAAATCCTAAAGCTTTAGTGTTTAGGAATAGGGTTTAGCGCTAAATCCTAAAGCTTTAGTGTTTAGGAATAGGGTTTAGCGCTAAATCCTAAAGCTTTAGTGTTTAGGAATAGGGTTTAGCGCTAAATCCTAAAGCTTTAGTGTTTAGGAATAGGGTTTAGCGCTAAATCCTAAAGCTTTAGTGTTTAGGAATAGGGTTTAGCGCTAAATCCTAAAGCTTTAGTGTTTAGGAATAGGGTTTAGCGCTAAATCCTAAAGCTAAATTAATGTTTAGGAAGGGTTTAGCGCTAAATCCTAAGTTTAGCGCTAAATCCTAAAGTGTTAGGAATAGGGTTTAGCGCTAAATCCTAAAGCTTTAGTGTTTAGGAATAGGGTTTAGCGCTAAATCCTAAAGCTTTAGTGTTTAGGAATAGGATTTAGCGCTAAATCCTAAAGCTTTAGTGTTTAGGAATAGGGTTTAGCACTAAATCCTAAAGCTTTAGTGTTTAGGAATAGTGTTTAGCGCTAAATCCTAAAGCTTTAGTGTTTAGGAATAGGGTTTAGCGCTAAATCCTAAAGCTTTAGTGTTTAGGAATAGGGTTCGGCGGCTGATTTTCCGAACATCGGAGGCAGATTTTGGAGTGATAACTTCTATTCATAAAAAATGCATTTTAAATAGGCTCGAAGCCGATTTTGGGTCCCCCCCCATTCTGGTTCCTAAATCCTAAAGCTTTAGTGTTTAGGAATAAGGTTTAGCGCTAAATCCTAAAGCTTTAGTGTTTGGGAATAGGGTTTAGCGCTAAATCCTAAAGCTTTAGTGTTTAGGAATAGGGTTTAGCGCTAAATCCTAAAGCTTTAGTGTTTGGAATAGGGTTTAGCGCTAAATCCTAAAGCTTTAGTGTTTAGGAATAGGGTTTAGCGCTAAATCCTAAAGCTTTAGTGTTTAGGAATAGTGTTTAGCGCTAAATCCTAAAGCTTTAGTGTTTAGGAATAGGGTTTAGCGCTAAATCCTAAAGCTTTAGTGTTTAGGAATAGGGTTTAGCTCTAAATCCTAAAGCTTTAGTGTTTAGGAATAGGGTTTAGCGCTAAATCCTAAAGCTTTAGTGTTTAGGAATAGGGTTTAGCGCTAAATCCTAAAGCTTTAGTGTTTAGGAATACTTTTTGGAAAGTCGGAGGCAGATTTTGGAGTGATAAATTCTGTTCATAAAAAGTGCATTTTAACTAGGCGCGAAGCCGATATTAGGGTTCCCGCCCATTCTGGTTCCTAAATCCTAAAGCTTTAGTGTTTAGGAATAGGGCGTAGCTATCCCAAAGCTTTAGAATTTTTTTAGGAACAGGGTTTAGTGCTAAATCCGACAGCTTTAGTGTTCAGGAAGAGGGTTTGGAGCTAGTATTCGCTGGCTCTTACCGTGGTCGGTGCGAAGACCCTCGCACTTTTTTCAGATGCTCAGCCACACGCTCCGGAACGTGGTCTGCGCAGCTACGGGGATTATATCCGCTCCGTTGCCGGCGGATTGGCTTATGCCGGCTCTATGCACCGACATCTTGTGATGATAGTCATTTCGTCACTCATGCAGACTATGTCATAACATATTCGTCATCATCATCAGATGTTTGCCGGCAAACAATGCCGTCTGTCGATAGAGCCTAGGAAGCGCCAGTCACGATCATACTGTACTCGTGAGATGGCGACATACAGAGCCGCGCGGACGAAGGGCACATCCATCCACAAGGTGATGTGCGGCAAAGTGGCACCTTGGATCTTGTGCAGCGTGGTGCTGTAGCCCAGACGAAGTGGGAAGGCTGTAGTCTTGCGATAAGATCCATCAGGTAGGTAGTACTCGTGCGTGATCGGGTGCACCAGGAGAACCTTGCCTTCATCGGTCTTCACTTGGATGCCGTTTCGTCTCATGCGCTGAACGGTTGCACCCATGCCATTGACGAAGCCGTTCTCCTTGTCCGTATTCCTTGTAATCGTCACACGCATACCCTGATAGACCGGCATCCAAAAAGGTTGTGCATCCACCTGTGTAGCGCCGTAGAAGTTCTCGAAATTTTCCTGTGGATCGCATGGTATGTGCGCAAGGACTTCATCGTTTTCAAAGAGAGCACGCAGAGCGAGTTGGTTGAGCCGGGCGGATCCTCGACGGGAGATGGTCACGAAGGTGGTGTTGGGGGTTTCTCTTAGAATGATGGCGATGTCTTCGACGTTGAGGACGTTGCCGGCGCCGGGTCGACTTCGAAGATTGGCTCGGTGGCCTTTCAAAATCTTTTTCAATTGTTTGCCGCTGGGTATCGCACTTCGCAGCAGTTGAAGTTTCCATTTCAACCGCTCGCACTTGCAGCGGCGCATCTCGTGCAGGTGTAGGATGTGCATGTCTCGCCACCTGAAACTGTCCCTCGCCGTGGTGCCGTCGGGTCCCAAGAGCTGACAGAAATCACCCACGAACACCAGGGCAGTCCGGCGGTCGGCGGCATCCCAGAGTCGCAGCAACCTTTCGAAGATCCATTCCGGCAGCTGCCCGACTTCGTCGATCACGAGCATGTCGTAGATCTTCATCATGTCGGCCGTCGCAAGCTCGTCTTTGTGCAGGGCGAACATACCATGCACGGTGTCGATGTCCAAGTCCGGGTGGCGTGCTCTGTACCGGGTTGCCAGCATGCCTGTCGGACACGCTACTCCGACGTGCGCGCCCGCTTTGACAGCCTGATCCAAGGCGATCTCCACGGCGGTGGTCTTCCCGCTGCCGGCCGGCCCCAGTACGACCGTGGCGATATTGACGGCCACATCATGCTCCAACCAACTGGCCCAGCCGTCCACTTCACGATCTTCTGGCCATTTTGCTTGCAACGCGTGTCGGACTCGGTTGCCAATCGTGGTTATCACGTTCGCCTGCTCTGGCGCCACATGAATTGCTTCTCCAGACACTCGCGCCACACCGTCCAATGGAGGGGATGGATCCCGGTCCAGTGTCATTTCTCCTGACAAGTAGGCATCAATCAGTTCGATCCTGGCCGTCAGCATAGCCAGCGTGTTCTTGATGTACATGTCCGATCGCGCCTCCTTTTGCAGCTCGGAGCGGATGCTGTCTGGGTTTCCCCAGAATCGACGACGATGCAAGACACAAAGACCCAAATATCGAAGGTTCTCTGGGAGGAGGTCCGCCTGCGGGCGCCAGAGGTCGTCGATGTTGCGGAACGGCACGTTGAGCAGCAGCCACTGGCCGTAGTGCCGATCGTTGGTGCGAGAATACATGATGCTGGCGACGAGAGTCTGGCCGTCTGCTGGGTGAACGTTGATCCAATCTTTGAGGGGCATGCCAATCTTGCGTGCACGGTGCACGCGGCGAAACTTTTGCGAGATTTGCCCGTCGGATCCCGACTTCCGCAGAAAGTCGAGAAGGCTCATGTTGTCCCGCCTCCAGGTGCTCGACATGTAGCTCTGCACGATCTGCGGCGGGTCTTTCTGCCAGGGAACTGGAACGACGAACTTGCGGACATTCGCCGGACACACAAATTGTGGATGCTGCTGTGCCGCGAGCTGCATGATCATCTCCGGTTGGAGCGGATGGTAGTCAGCCAGAACTCGCCTTGCTAAAGAGAAATCGGTCGCCTCGTTGTTGAGCAACTCCGCCGCAAAGGAGCTACTGAACTTGGGCAGGTAGCCTGCTAGTGTCACTTTGCGACTTCATGGTGTGTCGAATGTACAAGTGATAGTAATGATTAATAATATGTACGGTGGAAAAACTTGTTCAATTAAGCTCACGAGAGACTTGCGCAGTACTTCAGCACCATGGCTCTTCCGTCCGATGCCAGAACATCCACATGGCAGCGAAGAGCAGCTAGTACGTCTGGGATGTAAGCGCGACATCTTCTTTCGAAAGCATCTCGCGGGTGGTGCAGTCGCAGTCGCTGCTCCTGCTCGATCACTTCTGTGGGCTCTTCACGAACGGGCCATCCACTCGACGTGTAGTCTAGTTGCGAGCCCACCACGAGGTCGCGCATCTCTTGCTCGTCTTCTTCGGGCACATCGGCACGGATTTTGGAGGACAAGTCCATGGCTTGCATGTCCTTCAGCCAGAGAAGTATGTGGATATGGACGGCTCCTCGCCCGTGGTAAAACTGACCGTCTCGGAAGACGTTGCGTTTGCGCTTCCCATCTTGAAACTCCAGCCTGGCCACCCAGTGCCGAACTTTCCCTGGTCCATTGGCGGAACAGAAGATGTGCTCTCGCTTGGACTGCAGCCCTTCGTTGGCCCCGGTGAGAAGACCTTTGACCGCCTGGGTGAGGACATGCGCCAAGTGCAATGTCTCCGCAACAGGCATGTCGAGCCTGGCACTCAAGGACTTCGCGAGCTCGTCTTGCAGCCACTGATGGTAGGGGAACGACCATTCGTACGGGGCGATGGTGATGAAGAGGCTCGGCCACCCCACCTGCTTTTGCAGGTCCACCAGGGCCGTATGGTAGGTACGCCACATCTCCGGCGAGTACGGCTTTGTCGCTAAGGCTTCCCGCACGCTGCGGGTGCCAGCACTGTTCTTGGCACCGCCGATGGTGGTGTAGAGCCACAGGTCGTACACGAAGTGGAGGAGCTGGGAATCCGAGCTGTAGCCGATCACCGCCGAGTGAGCTTTCGCCAGGTAGCTTGCCTTGGCACTTTGTCGCGATGCCTTGCCGGGTGCGGCTCCGAACATGTCTTGGTCTTCGTCGCTGTCTTCCATTTGCTGTCGATGACGGCGTTGCAGTCGTCGGGCATCTTGCGATCGCACGTAGGTCTCCGTCATCTCCGCGCACCAGTACAGATGTGGCCACAGGGCGCACTCCAGGCCGACCGTCTCGATGAAGTTCGTTGGCAAGCGCTTCGCCGGGGTGCCGGACCAGATCTCTCCGCGCGCCATTGCTCTCGCCCGCTTGCGAAGGCTGCGTTGGTGAAGCTGCCAGAATCGGCCGTAGTACGAAGGGCAGTCTTCGCGCAGCAGATATTCCAGCGCTTTGTGGCCGCGCTCGCGCTGCTTCTTTGGAAGCTTGGAGAGATTTTCCTCCACTGATGATGTTTTGAATGAGAACCGCATCATGTCGTTGTGTACCAGGTAACCGCTTGGAGGTCGAAACACTCCGCCGGTGTGGATGTCGAAGGGTCTCAAAGCTTCGACTACTTGCGACGACAACTTGCGCAGGCGCCTCGGGATGTCCGCAGGAGTTGGGGCCCAGTACCCGGTGGATCCGCCAGACTTGCAATACCCGCAGGCAGGCAGCTCGGAAGCTGCACTGGCTTTGCCGGCGGCATGCGTGGCACGGAATGGTTGGGGCACCATGCGGCCGCAGCCGCTGCACATACGCCACGAGTCATCGAGGCACCACTTCTCAAATGCCGCCGCACGAGGAGGCATCCAATGTGTGCCTTCTCGGGCACCGTCCCCGTAAACTGCTGGAAACTTGTTCCGCAAGCGCGTCTTGTACCTGTGTTGCTGGGCCTTGAAGGCGTGTCGAGCCGCGTGGGAAGCTTGCAATGCAGGCTGCCGGAATGCCAGCGAGCTCTTCCACTCACTGCGAGGCTTGGGTGCCCGCTTTTGACTGAAGCGCTCGGCCATCTGTGCGCCATGCATATCCCGAATGCGCTGCAGCGCTTGGTGATAGCGTCCGTCGTTGGCCTTGGCCAACCGAGCCAGCCATCTCTTGATCTGTTGTCCTTCTTTCTCCTTCAGGGCCGACTGGAAGGCTTCTGCGGAACAAAAGACGCAGTGCTCGAAGCTCACGCCATCTTTGACCCGAGTGTATGGCTTGCCACGAGTGCTTTGCTTGGCATTGGTGAGGCCGAAACGGCACTCTGGATTGTGACACTCCCTGCGGCCAGACTGAGGCTGAAGATCCACCCAAGTGCTTCTTGGCGCTTTGCCGTAGGGTAACGGCTCCTCGTAGACCTTCACATCTTCAAGTACCCAAGCATAAGTCTTGGCGTACTGCACGGCGGAGAGATCTTGGATTCCGTGAAGATGCACGTTGGCTTCGAGCTCTGCCCTTGTCAGTTTCATGCTCTTGGAGATCGTCATCTCGCCGACCAGCGTCCCTGACCCCGACTTGGCGATGCAAATCCTTTCCCCCAGATGCTTTACGCAATTCTGGCCTCTGATCTCCCAGACTTTGCTGCCGTTCAATATCTCATCGCAGCAGTGCGGTTGGATAGTTAGAGCCCAACGTGGAGTCGGTGTTGTTTCGGCGACTGCGACTTGGGCGTCGTCCACCACGCTTGGTTCCGAGGGCTGCGGTGCATCGGCCTCTCTTCCAGCATACTCGTCGAGTAAACGCTGCTGCTCGGCCAGCTCGTCGCTGCCAAAAATAGCCTCGATCTCCTGTAGACGCTGCCGGAAAACTTCCGGTCGATGGCAAGAGTCATGGTATAGACGGGCAGTGATCTCGAGCTGACCCGGATCTGGGGAGCACCTTGGCAAGAAGAGGCTGGATGCAAGCGCGACTCCATGCAGGCGGTCGCACTTGAGCTTCCGACTTGCTTGCGTAGATGTCTTCCACGCCCCTTGTTGTTTCAAGCACATCGGCTGTAGGCTGCCTAGCGCTGGCTTCTTGCTGAGTCTCGCGCCACGCAGACGTATCGGAGCCACTCTCTTCCTCCTGAGGTTCCAGAAGCTTAACTTAGAAACGGAGATGGTCAGGGAGCGGTCCCGCGGCCGCGGTCCTCTTGCGTCTCTGACATGTGCACATCGAACCTGACGCATCGATTGGATCGTCTTGCAATCGGTTGCTGCGCTGTCAGAGGGGATCGCTGCTTCTCGGGTCCAGGCGCATTCTCGCGGATGTCACCGTCTTCTGGACCTTCTGTCCTGTTCATTGCGAACCAGCTGCTCGTTCAGCTTTTGGTATTGTTATCTTTTCTGCACCTTTAGATTTTGAACAGACGGATGACAACCCGATCGACCTCCGAGACTTGCTTGCGCGGGTGTTTTCCACGCCCCTCATTGTTGCAAGCGTGTCTCAGGTCGGCTGCCAGGCTACCATATATGATCGTTTTCGCTGGGTCTCGCGCCATGCCAACATGTCGGAGCCAGTGTCCTCCTGTCGCTGCACCGAGAACGGACATGTTCGGCGGACTTGCCCGGCCGTCCTCGAGCATCTCTGACATGGCAACATCTGTCCTGGAAATGTCTTGACTCTGCTGGTATTCAAGGCTTGGCACCGCAATTAAGGATCAATCGACCTCTGAGGTCCGGGCCGGTTCTCCATGCTGAGTGTGCTACAGAGGATTTCGAATTTGGATGGTGATACGTGACTTGAGCCTCCAGCAAGACGTGCTGTCGAGTGCAACGCGCCATGGCACCGGCCGGGTACTAGGGACGATTGTGGCGTGCATAGACCGACGACGCTTCTTCGCTTTTTCCGAACAGACTTGCTGGGTGCAGCAGCTGCAGTGTGCGGACTGTACCTCGGAACGTGGCGAGAAACTCAACGGGGGCATGTGCGGCGGCCCGCGCCTGCTTCTACTACCACTACTACTACCACGACGACGACTACTATTACTTCTACTATTATTATTATTACTACTACTACTACTACTACTACTACTACTACTACTACTACTACTACTGTTATACTTACTACTAACTGTTAGCTTCATTGATTGAACAAAGCTAGATAAGTATGTTTCATTGTTTTTCCGTTTCCTACCCATGCTACAGCAACAACAACAACAGGTGCTGTCGCTACCGGTACTGGTTGGTTTTACGGAAGCACAAAAAAAAGCAAAATTACCCAGGCCTGGTTCCCCCCGAGCCGTCAGTGCCACCTGACGGTCCCGGGGGGATTCCTAACAGTCTCGGACCTTAGTGTGGAGAGCCTCACAAAGTACAAGGTGGCGAGTACTTGCCTTCGCGGGTCCTCCTCTACCTTAAAGGAACGTGCGAAATGGAGGCACGCCTTGCCCGGTACTTTGCCGTTTGCGTGCTGCGGCGCCGTTCTGGACGCGCGGGGTCCGCGCAGCCACGTTGCGTGCATCCACTCAAAACATAGGGAAACGCCTATCGTGGCGGCAAATGCACGCCCGGCCGTGCCCGAGGGCAAGCAAAGGCAACGCCAAAAATCCGACATTTTACGGTGGACGTTTTTTTTCAGATTTGCTACGAAACATAGGCATTTCGCTATACTTTGCACAACTGTGCAATCTCCTTTGCGTGGTCGTCGACGATTCGTCCGGGGGGGGTCTGGGGGTGTCCGGGGGGTGTCCGGGGGGGTCCGGGGGGGTCCGGGGGGGTCCCGAGGTTCCGGGGGGCCCCCTCGGACGGACCGTAATTAGAGTACATTGCGAAAACCAGTGCACAATTTTTACTTTTTTTTCCACGGCTTTGGTGCCTCGGCAACGTTTTCACTTTACCTAAAGGAACGCGCGAAACGCATTTTTACATTACCGAAAACCGACAATCCGTGCAATCTATTACGGAAAGCTGTGAGCCAACAAAAAAAGCTTCAAAATGCTTGGGTTTTTGCTCTCAGAATTCTACGGTTGACATATTCCTATCGAAATCGTTAATTTTACGTTTTTTCGGTTGTCAAAAATTGGACGAAAAAGGCAGCGAGGCCAAAATCAAGCCAAAAAACCGAGGTATTTGCCTATGAAAATTAGCACGCGCAGAATTGCGGCAGGCAAAAAGGCAGCCCCGAAATGGACGTGTCACCGAGATCTGAGTGACGCCACCCAGTTCTGAGTGACGGTCACCAGGTTCTGAGTGACGCATAATATGGTTTTAATAGGGGCTTAATATGGCCATAATAAAGGCTTAATATGGCCATAAAAAGGGTTTAATATGGCCTTAATAAGGGCTTAATATGGCCCTGATAAGGGCTTAATATGGCCATAATAAGGGCTTAATATGGCCTTAATATGCCCATAATAAGGGCTTAATATGGCCATAATATGGGCTTAATATGGCCATAATAAGGGCTTAATATGGCTTTAATAAGGGCTTAATTCGTGGATTTTTGGTTTAACCTCGGACAAATCGTAATTTCTATGCTTTAGCATAGCCTTCTGACTCCTGTAAGCCAGCCGTCACGTACCCTCAAACAAAAAATTTAAGATACTCACCCTTGGAATGCATGCATTGCTGCAGCACTCGCGTCTTATACGACCGCATGCATTGCTGCAGAACTCGCTTCTCGTACCTTGCGAAAGAAAATACCCTCCGAAAGAAAAAAAAAGAGTTTAGGAAACTAAACCCTAAAAGGCGGAGCTGGTTAAGGGTGGGAGCCGCCCTTTATGGGCGCGGGTGGGAGAAGAAAAACTGGAGCGGCCGACCCAAGGCCCCAGTCTCCGAAGCTCTCATGCGCACTCCGAAACCGAAACAACTCTCATCGGAATTGGGCGCCCAAGCGGGGTGGCAACGACTGCTGTGCCTTGCGTAAACCCTAAACCCTAAACCCTAAACCCTAAACCCTAAACCCTAAACCCTAAACCCTAAACCCTAAACCCTAAACCCTAAACCCTAAATTCCCACCCAGGCCTGCTTAGGCCGTACCCACCCTTTTTCTTAGGGTGCCTGGACCCAGAAGGGAATCCGGCAGTGATTGACACCAACTCTGGATGGACAATGGGTGGAGCCATTGGAGAGTGGTCGAATTCAGCCCCTAGGGCTGAGCCAAGCCATTAGGCCCCTTGCGTGGCGCCCATATTTGCAGAGGGAATTCCCTCGAATCTCAAGAGATTAGAACACCCTAAACCCGACGACCAAAGCCCTTGGTGGGCATTTCCGTTTGGCTCCCCTTAGAAAGAGGCCCCAGAAGCCGGCCCCGGGGGCTGCCCAGCTGGCAGATTCCAGGGACCCGGGGGGCTCCAGGCAGGTCCTAGGGGGAGGCCTGGCGTCTTTCCTGCCCTTCCGCGTTCTGAGTCTTTCCTGGCCCTCTGTGGCCCCCTGGCCCCCCTGGCCCCCCCTGGCCCCCCCTGGCCCCCCCTGGCCCCCCCTGGCCCCCCCTGGCCCCCCCCCCCTCCTGGCCCCCCCTGGCTTCCAGCGCGTCCGAGGGTCCCCCTCCTGGCCCCCAGTGCGGCCCCAACAGACAGACCACGGGCAGGTGGGAATTGAGGGCGTAAGCGCTAAACCCTAAAAGGCAATGTTTTGGGTGGTAGCCTGTGTATTCTCACAGCGGGTGGGAAAGGTGAGGAACCAATGTGTAATTGTTTGGTGGTGGAATCGCATTCGAACGCTAGACGTCGATATGCCGCCCCCCCACACCCCTGGGAGTGTTGGGGCGCCATCCTACATAGAAAATACTGCCGCTGAGCGGCGAGACGCCCTAAACCCTAAACCCTAAACCCTAAACCCTAAACCCTAAACCCTAAACCCTCAACCCTAAACCCTGAAACCCCTAAACCCTAAACCTAACACCCTAAACCCCTAAACCCCTAAAACCCTAAACCCTAAACGCCTAACCATAAACCCTACACCCTAAACCCTAAACCTAAAAAACAAAAACCCTAAACCCTAAACCCTAACCCTAAACCCTAAACCCTAACCTAACCTAAACCCGTAAACCCAAAACCTAAACCCCTAAACCCCTAAACCCTAAACTCAGGGGGGGCAGGCCGGTGGGCCCTGACGACCCACCGCTGCCACCTCCCCTGCCTTTTCGGCGTTTGAAGGCATCGCCACATGCAATATGCCTAAACAGCGCCTCTACTGTCCCACCAAGGTGTATGCCGTGCCACCGCTAAGCATTGGGTCGTCGGCAGTACTGCCCTATAATATATATAATACCCTAAACCCTCTGCTTGCCCAAATTTTGGAATCCTAAATCCTAAAGCTTTAGTGTTTAGGAATAGGGTTTAGGGCCTAAATCCTAAAGCTTTAGTGTTTAGGAGCATTTTTTGCAATGTAAGCTTTAGTGTTTAGGAATAGGGTTTAGCGCTAAATCCTAAAGCTTTAGTGTTTAGGAATAGGGTTTAGCGCTAAATCCTAAAGCTTTAGTGTTTAGGAATAGGGTTTAGCGCTAAATCCTAAAGCTTTACTGTTTAGGAATAGGGTTTAGCGCTAAATCCTAAAGCTTTAGTGTTTAGGAATAGGGTTTAGCGCTAAATCCTAAAGCTTTAATGTTTAGGAATAGGGTTTAGCGCTAAATCCTAAAGCTTTAGTGTTTAGGAATAGGGTTTGGCGGCTGGTTTCCGGAAAATCAGAGAAAGATTTTGGAGTGATAAATTCTGTTCATAAAATGTGCATTTTAATTAGGGCAGGGGCCGATCTTGGGGTTCCGCCCATTCTGGTGCCTAAATCCTAAAGAATTGCGCTAAATCCTAAAGCTTTAATGTTTAGGAATAGGGTTTAGCGCTAAATCCTAAAGCTTTAGTGTTTAGGAATAGGGTTTAGCGCTAAATCCTAAAGCTTTAGTGTTTAGGAATAGGGTTTAGCGCTAAATCCTAAAGCTTTAGTGTTTAGGAATAGGGTTTAGCGCTAAATCTTAAGGCTTTAGTGTTTAGGGATAGGGTGTAGCGCTAAATCCTAAAGCTTTAGTGTTTAGGAACAGGGTTTAGCGCTAAATCCTAAAGCTTTAGTGTTTAGGAATAGGGTTTAGCGCTAAATCCTAAAGCTTTAGTGTTTAGGAATAGGGTTTAAAGCTAAATCCTAAAGCTTTATTGTTTAGGAATAGGGTTTGGCACTAAATCCTAAAGCTTTAGTGTTTAGGAATAGGGTTTAGCGCTAAATCCTAAAGCTTTAGTGTTTAGGAATAGGGTTTGGCGGCTGATTTTTCGAAAATCGGAGGCAGATTTTGGAGTGATAAATTCTGTTCATAAACTGTGCATTTTAATTAGGGCAGGGGCCGATCTTGGGGTTCCGCCCATTCTGGTGCCTAAATCCTAAAGAATTGCGCTAAATCCTAAAGCTTTAGTGTTTACGAATAGGGTTTAGCGCTAAATCCTAAAGCTTTAGTGTTTAGGAATAGGGTTTAACGCTAAATCCTAAAGCTTTAGTGTTTAGGAATAGGGTTTAGCGCTAAATCCTAAAGCGTTAGGTTAGTGTTTAGGAATAGGCTTTAGCGCTAAATCCTAAAGCTTTAGTGTTTAGGAATAGGGTTGAGCGCTAAATCCTAAAGCTTTAGTGTTTAGGAATAGGGTTTAGCGCTAAATCCTAAAGCTTTAGTGTTTAGGAATAGGGTTTAGCGCTAAATCCTAAAGCTTTAGTGTTTAGGAATAGGGTTTAACGCTAAATCCTAAAGCTTTAGTGTTTAGGAATAGGGTTTAGCGCTAAATCCTAAAGCTTTAGTGTTTAGGAATAAGGTTTAGCGCTAAATCCTAAAGCTTTAGTGTTTAGGAATAGGGTTTGGCGGCTGATTTTTCGAAAATCGGAGGCAGATTTTGGAGTGATAAATTCTGTTCATAAAATGTGCATTTTAATTAGGGCAGGGGCCGATCTTGGTGTTCCGCTCATTCTGGTGCCTAAATCCTAAAGAATTGCGCTAAATCCTAAAA